>JAQJVL010001128.1:0-251415 GCA_035578905.1 Stictocephala bisonia
GTGCCGGTTGAACAGTGTTCTAGGACACATATTGAGTTGTGGTGGGGGAAATGGAGTTTAAAGTCGTCGTTGTCAATTTGAGACGCAAGAGAGAGCTTCTACTTCACTACTTGGCTAGTCAGTAAGCTGTAAAGGAGCTGTCTGGTTTTTGGTTAGCTTATCTTGATATGCTTGTCAATTATTAGACCTGTTTTGCTGTATATACCTTGTCACATAAAACACATGTATATTTTTTTGTTCTCAATGTCTGGAACTAATTCATCTCGTGAATATATTTTATGAATATTAATTTTATGCCTACTGAAATTTCTTCTGTCATTAAACAGCTTATAGCAGTATGCACATTTATATTTTTTTGAATCCATCTATAGTATTATTTGTAGGCCTATAATAAAAAATATATTATTCTATTAGTTTTTATTCGATTGTATTGTTATATTATTGTAACTATTGTATATTGGCGGATGCCGTTGAAAGAACACATAAATAAATATCTAATTTAATATTTAGTGGCAAGATGTTGTGATAAATAATATCTGTTACAAATTAAGATGCCTGTTACTCTAAAAACTATTTTAAATATTCAATCAAGAAGCAAGATTTATTAAAGCCACCGACCAACAATACATGGCATAGGCCACGTCAATTAATTAATTACAATATATGTGAATCCTTGCAGTGAATAATTTGTAGACACATGATACATAAACACAACTAAATAGATAATGTGACAATAACAGTGATAAAATTTAAAATATTTAAGACGACAGAATAAAAAATATGGTACAACAAAATAGTATTATAATTATTGCTATTTAGTGTTTTTTGAGTTTGTCAACTTAATTTACAAAATGAAACACTTTTACGGTCTTTTGTAGAAGAGGGCCACCAGTCTTGAAATATTTTCTATGGATACAGGACCAACAAAAACACATTGTACACTCAGTATATATGTATTGGACACAATTTGAACACATTTTAAAGGCAAAAATAATTATGTTACAAACTAGTTAGGTTAGGTTAGGTTATAGAACAACAAGGTTAGGTTATAGAACACGAGACTGACTGACCACTGAATATATCAGATAACGGAGTGGCGGGCGACGCACGACTCAGCGCTCATCGGTTGATAAGATAAGATAACGCAACAATAGTGAATCTTGCCTACTACAGGCCTTCCGTGTTTCAATTAAGTACCTCTAACATTAACAATCAGAATAAGACCCTTCAAACAATATGCCATTGCTATAGAACATATTTCAAGACTGGTGGCCCTCTTCTGCAAAAGACCCCACTTTTAAGTCTGTAGACTATGGAATATAAACTTTATTTAAATTGAAACTTTCTGATTAAAGTTAGAGTTTGAGGCCTTTAAACATAACTGACAGGAGTACATACAGATAAGTACTTTATGTTATATTCATAATGATAGTTTTGTTTAACATTCTTTAAAGATTGTGATAAGAAATTAATTGATTATAATACTTACTGTGACAGTTAATTATTTAAATATCATTGCATTTAACACATTTACAAAAAACAACAAAACAATTCTGATCCGTAATTAAGACGACATCACTCACTCACTCATCCATCAATTCCCGCCATAGGGTTGCCCCTCCAACCCCCACCACAACTCAATATGTGTCCTAGAACACTGGTCAACCGGCTACACTAGTGTTCTCTGTTCTGTATGAGTAACACAGAGACCAGGACTAGAGTTGGGCATAGTAGTTATTCTTTTGTATTTTGTTTTACGTAAAATGTTCGAAGTAAAGAAGAGCTTAGATTATTATGCTCAACAATTTAGGAGTATGAGTAGTGATAAAATGAAAGAAGGAAACGCTCTGAATAAAGTGTTAGATCAATTAAATGCTTTAGATTGTAAGTTATTTAATTCGCCTGACAGTTCCAAAGTAAGTCTAGCTAGGTTATGTTTTACCAATGTACTTATAAACAATTACTAGAGAGGAATGGTGAAGTGTAATTTATGCTAATTTCACTGTTATTTTTGTGTCACTGTACTGCCTAAATCTCAGCTGTTTTTCTGTTGAGGTTTGCCAGGTTACCGCAAGTGGACTATCAGTTAGGCCTAGGCCTATCATACCTAATGTCAACTAGGCCTAAGCCAAGCCTCCACTAAATTCACATATATCACATTAACAAACTCCTAGTGCCTAGTCTTGTTTAGCCAAACTCTTTTATAGACATGCATAACTATGCAGTTTCTAGAGAATAAACATTTGTGGGAATTTATGCAGTTTCTTGCCACCAAACAAATTTGGAACATTTTGCTTGAAATGGGTCTAGAAGTGGCTGTATTTTCAAGAGATATGCTTTTTATTCCGTGGAAATAACGTATTTTACTGAAAAATTCGAAAAAACCAATGTCACAACTTTTAGTATTTTTGTCATATTTATGTTAATTTAAATGGTATTTTAATCATCTTTTTTGTATTTTGATGTGTTTTTATGCGCTGAATACATTTTTGAAAACTTGGTCCATTACAAATATTTCTCGAGATATAACAGAAAAACTACTATCGCGGCGAATAGCGATTAGCGGCCATTTTGCGATCATTATATACAACAACTATTAATCACAAACACAGAATTCACCTATATTCCCGCTGGAGTGACGGGCGGCAGTCACGAAGGGCAAACACTCGAATTTAACGCAAATTACGAATTTTTGTTGAGAAAATAGACAATTAGGATAAGTTAGGTTATGTTAGTAAAAAATGCATTTTTCGAGCTGAAAAAAATTAATTTATTACATAACTAGTTACATATTTGTGTTCAGCATAAAAAACTTGACAAATGAAAAAAAAGTTGTCGAAAAATAACGATTTTAAAAAAAGTTGGTTTTTTCACTATCAGATAAAATTTGTTTTACGATTTTTCAGTAAAAAACGAGTTTTCCGTGGATGAAATCAATCTCCTCAAGAGATATAAACTCATATTTAACCACTTTTTCTATATGAAATCGTATTTTCAGATGTTTCAAGAAAGTGCATAATTACCCATTTGTGTATTTATAGATGCTTTATCAGTCTTGACTGTTTTAACATTAGTGGGTAGAATCAGGTTGTATTCTGTGGAAATCACGTTTTAAGAAAAAAAATCAAAGTCCTAACTTTTGATAATATCCTATATACTGTATCTGATATTATCAATGTAGTTTTTATGCTGAACATGAAATTGAAAACTCTTGGTCTACAACAATTATTTTAAAAAACTACTGTTCAGAACTGTTGTTCTGTTACTGTGTTTTTAAAATGCCTCTTCAGAACATGAATTGATCATCATATTTTTGCTATTTATTTGAATATTCCTGTAGAGCCATATTGCTTGACCATGAGCTGTCATTATTTTTACCATAAATGAGATTGGCTAAAATATAAATCTAGTTATTTGTAGGACTTGTTCTTATTTATAATTCTGTTATTTTGAACAGAAGCTGACATTGATTTTGAACCAGTGTTTCTCTCTGGTGTCTCCCCACGATACATTCCTAGTGGCTAAGTGCTGTCAACTTTTGTTGACTTTGGTGGGTAAGCAGGCAGTCCGACTGGAAAAGCCCTTGCTTTCTATTGCTATACCATGGTGCCTCCAAGCGATTGAGCAAAGTGCTGACATTGCTTTGCTTGACATTCTACAGGCCGTTGAAGGTGTTATTCATACATGCACAAGTGACATTGAAGAGGTGAGTATTGAATAAATTAAGAAATACAGTTTAGATAATAAAGTAGTATACAATAGTTGCTGAAGTATAATGAGTTGTATATAAATAGCACAATATTGATTCTAAAATATCAAATGAATTAATCATCCTCTGTAGAATCTGTCCCTAAAGCGGCGGATCTGACACCCGAAATAATAACATGGAAAAAACAGGGCAGACTAAGATGACATGCAGGCAATCCACTGCCCACCTACACATTGCTCTGTTTTTTCTGTCATATTTTATAAATATAAATGTGTATTTTTGTTAGATAAATTGGATTCTATCTAAGACAGTATTTAGTCCTTTGTAAATAGGCATACTGGAAAAATCATTCAAATATCATAAAGATGTAAAACCTCGTATTCTAACTCTATCAATACTAATTCAGGAGGATTTTGTATTGATCAGTACATCCTTTTTGGATTATATGTACTAAGATTGAAATTAATTTAAAATTATTATCTTGAAACATGTTCAGTGATTAAAAAACAATTGTGTCCATGCGTTATATTGGATCCGTTATGTACATATGGAACATGAACAGACAGCTCTCTATCTCAGAGTAATCTGACTGGTATCTGGTGCGTCTGACACTGCAGTTGTGTTGTAGTGTGGTCATCTCTTTAAGACTCAACATGATCACTATTTGGAAACACTCCAGGATTAAAATGTCCTTTTTTGAAGAAATGTTTCTCCACTTTTGACATTTTTTATCACCTCCATAAATTTAGTAATTTGTTTAAAGATCTAAAGTCATTTGGGAACTTGATCAATGTTTATTAGTTAATTTTCCTTCGCTATTCACTTAGTAAAATATTTGAACAAATTAAATAATTAAACCTATATCATTGCATTCAAACTAATAGTTTTGTTGCAGATGGTAGGTGACATTTTGACAACTATGTCCAAGGAGTTAGAGAACAAAGCAAACCTGACAACACCTCAGGATGTGAGAGTCTGGAGGGTTCAGTGTATAGTGGCCCTAGCCCCTGTGATCACATGTGCACAACGGCAACAATATGTGGACGTTCTATTTCAATTGATGCAGCGCAAGCCCCAAGTGGACCTTGATGCAGATGTCCAGGTATTATCATTTTATCTATACAATTGTTACATGTAACCAATGTTACAGCGTTTTTATTGTGATTTTTTAATGTTAGTTTCTGTCATTAATTGTTTTTAGGGTTTTGTTTTGGTTCTTTACTGTGATTGCCATATTATCTAATTTTGCGAGGCTAAAATTCCAAGTACAGTAGAGTCTCGCAAACTCGGCCTAATGTGGACCCAATGGCGGCCGAGTTAGCAAAATGCCGAGTTATCGGGAAAAGTAGGTTTAAACAAATAAAAGTCCTTTGATAGGTTATATGTATCATGTTATTATTCGTCAAATACACCACAGAAGGCATTACATTTGAAGTTAAATCGATTTAAACACTACATAGGAACATTGCAAACATAATACGAAAAACAAATACAGTTCTGTACCCTGTAAATTATTGTTTTGTAAAAAAGTTGGTTATTGTTTTTTGTTTTTCGCACCTGGCCCGCTTGCGAGCAGCATCGTCACGCAGACGACGGAGAAACAGGATGTCCATTGCCGAAGCACCTTGCTGCTCAAAATACGTCAACGCACTTTCAACAGCTTTCAGTCCCTTGCTGTGACTCATTTTTATTTCAGTAGGCTTGCTTTTATCCTCTTCATTAGAGTCACCAATGCTTTCTTCATTGTCTTCTTTTCCTTTTACAACTTCAACAATTTCCGCATCCGAAAGAATGTTTTCTCCAGTGTCCTGCTCCATCCATTCTGTTACGTCACAGTCATTGGCATCTTCACAACCAGGAACCTGTCTTATTAAGTCCACTAGGCCAGAATCCTCTTCATCAGGTTTGTCAGCAAACTTATTTCCTTCATTGTCCAGTAGTTTTCTCCAGGAATGCACCAACGTAATAGGACGTAATTCACGCCATGCATCTGCAAGCCATCCAATGACGTCTAATAAGTCAAATTTTTTCAAGTTTTTCACCAAATCTTGATCATCTTCAACGGCATCCAAAATATGTGACAGCAGCTTGCGGCGGTATATCTTCTTTAAAGCCGCTAAAACCCCCTGGTCCATAGGCTGGCAGAGTGCAGTCACATTGGGGGGCAGGAACATGGTCTTTATATCACCATCTTGTAACTCATCCATGTCTGGATGTGAAGAGGCGTTGTCTAAGATAAGAAGTGCTTTTCTTGGGAGGTTTTTCAGTTTCATGTGTCTTTCAACTGCAGGTACGAAACTATAGTAAAACCACTCTTTAAAGATTACTCCATCCATCCATGTATTTGACTGGTGTTTATATGACACAGGAAGACTGGTTACATCAATATGTTTAAAGGCACGTGGCTTTTTAGCTTTACCAATAAGACACAGTTTTAGCTTATCATCCCCTGTTGCATTACAGCAGGCCAAGACGGTAACACGTTCTTTGCTTCTCTTGTACCCAGGAGCAGAATTTTCACGATTCGAAGCTAGGCTTTTATTTGGCAAGAGTCTAAAATTCAACCCCGTTTCATCGCAATTGTAAATTTGGTCGCCTGTCAAACCTTCACTTTCAATAAGCTGTTGAAATTGGTCTTTGAATTTTAAAAAACCCGTCATGTCCCCAGAAAGTGTTTCACCACATACAGTAAGTTGCCTGACACCGTAACGCTTCTTCCACCTGTCAAGCCAACCGATACTTGCTACAAATTCTGGATCTCCTTCCTTTTTACACAGCTCATACAATTTTATTGCTTTTTCTTGCAATATCGGTCCTGAAATTGGGGTTCCTTTTTCTCTAGCTTGACGAAACCATAGGTACAGTGCCTCACTTACTTCATTGAATTCACTTTTTTTCATATTTTTTCTTTCTTTTAATGTTTCACTGCAAATTCGCTTAGCACACCACGCTTCTATTTCTGTTCTTTTTCTTTTCCAGTCCCCATTGTACTTTTGCCGACTCCGAAATCCATAGCCACCCTGCTTACACTTTCTCCTTTGTCCAGTCATTTTAATGCACACAACTTCTGTTCCATTGATAAGTTTACTTGTTTTCTTTTAGATGTAGTTGCCATGATGAGTTAACAACACTAACACAGCACAATCCACTAACTCCCAACAACAGTAAATAAACGTTGTGCGACGCACTAACTTGTATGTAGCAGACCACTGTGATGCGCACTCTACACTGGTTTGCGCTCGACTGAGGACTGGACTGGACTGAGAATGCACGAGCGAGACTGACTCAGGAATATGGCGGCCGGCGACGGTGACGGGAGGGGGAAATAACTGTCCCGTTACACATTGACGCTCAAGGTCAATGCCCGCTCGCACGGGGAATACACTCGTAGATTCAATATTATCGCATTCGCGTAGTATTTTGGTTTTACAAGGTCAAAATTATTTAATTTTTTACATTTAATTTTTTTCCCATTTTAATCCTCTGTGCGGCCGAGTTATCCGGACTGCCGAGTTATCGAGGGCCGAGTTTGTGAGACTCTACTGTAATTAAAATTACTACAGTATTTAATTTTAATTTCATCAATACCAAGTCATTAAAATAACTAAGCAATTTAAATTATGATGTCACACTCTGAAGAACCACGATAATTAAATCAAGATTTATTACAGGTGTAAGTTTTAAATCCTGTTACCTTGCTATGGCTTTTAACGATCATGCATCTTCGGTACCAATCTGAAGTGCGTATACTGGGCTTTAATATTATCTATATTATAATATCTATGCAATACAAACGTAGATGCTATGTTAAATTCCACTCTTTAAGATTGGCAGGAACTTTGTGAAGCACATTGTAAACAGCTTCGACCAAATTTATGAAATTAAAACTCACCCTGCCAAAAATAATTCCTTAACTTTAATTAGTTACAGTAATTCCTAAATGCTAAATCAAACCATCTACTAATGTCTTTCGGCGAGCTAGAGATGGCTTATCCTATTTTGATACAATGAATTATAACAACGTCCGTTCATAGTTTTATAGTTTAAATCAAAATATATTAATTTATTACAATTATAAATCTACAGTAATTAATTATATATGAAGTATATTTATACTTTGATTTAATATGTTAGCATTATAGCGTAGCACTGTAAAACAGCTAAATGTACTAAAACAGCTATATGTTAGGTTGTACGTGATAGGTTCTTGAGCATCATATTATTAGTGCTCACATATGTGCAGCTATATAGCACATAATGGGGGTTTGGGTAAGTAGCCCCAACCAGCTAATCTAGTCTCAAATAAAACTAACTGTAAGTGTATTGTTTAAAGAGTTGGTATAACAAAAAAAATTTTGTGTTCTGTACCAAAATTAATATATTATGATGTATATTGAAATAAAACTGATCTGTAACTTAATTTCAATTTGTCATAAATCTAAATCATCAGGAGAAAATCAAAATATGGCCTTGACAGTAAAAAAGATTACTGTCAAGTCATTTAGTAAGAACCAATCGCAGAATTTCTGCAGGGAATCACCTAGTTAATGTTTAAGTACTACGTACTGAGTTAGCTCATGTTAACTTCAGGTTTCTTGTATGTACCAACCACATGGCTTAAGTACCGTTACAGACAAGTGATAAACTGAATACATACATACACTTTCAGGTGTTGAAGTGTGTAATTGAAGCACTGGAAATAGTGTGCCAATCAGATGCAGAATGGCTCACAGAAAACATCGGCAATGTGTTAGGAGTTGTCATTGCTTCACTTCACTTCGGTCTGCCTGGTTGGAAACCCACGATACCTTCACGGCTGTTTCCCAATCCGGGAGCACAATGGGATCCTCCTGCTATTTCCAATGTTAAGGTGAGATAAGGCAGCATAGTGAATCACTTAATTATTCTTTAATTTTATATATTCCGGGTGTTTCAAAATGAATAGCGGGGTTTTAAAGTGATATAATATTTATTACATCAAACTTACAGCCACAAGTGATATATCAAACAAAAGAGGAACTCAAACAGTTTTACATAATAGCCTATAAGTGTTCAATGTGAGCACCATTCGTTACTCGGCACACGTCAAGATGATATGCGAGTTCATCCCAAACTTTGGTTAGTGTCTCATTAGTAATTGCCGCAACAGCTGTTTTAATCCTGTTCCTTAATTCGGGAAGGTTGGCTGGCATTGGAGGCACATACACTCGATCCTTAATAAACCCCCAAAGATAGAAATCACACGGCGTTAGGTCGGGTGACCGTGGAGGCCATGGATAACAAGCGCCATCATTAGGCCCCTTACGGCCAATCCAGCGGTCGGGTACTGTGAGGTTAAGCCAATCGCGTACCTCGTTATGCCAGTGAGGAGGCGCACCATCTTGCTGAAAGATGAAGTTCTCTGGTTCATCCTGTGTCAGTTGAGGGAAGAGCCATAGCTGTAGAGTATCCAGATAAGAGGGACCAGTTACAGTTGCTTCACCAAAAAAGAAAGGACCATAAACTTTCTGTCGGGATATGGCACAAAAAACATTCAATTTAGGGGAGTCTCGTTGCACTTGTTCCATCATGCGGGGTTTTTCTGAACCCCAAATCCGAACATTATGGGTGTTTACTTGACCACTAAGGTGGAAGGTCGATTCATCACTGAATACGACAAGATCCAGAAAATTTTCATTGTCATTCAACAACATGTCGTTAGCAAAGTTGGCACGTAAAACATGGTCAGTAGGCTTCAGAGCCTGTAACAACTGCAAACGATAAGGACGTAGTTACAAGCATCGCCGCAAAACTCTCCAAACAGTCGTCACAGGAATTGCTAATTCACGACTAGCCTTCCGAACGGATTTCATAGGGCTACGCGTGAACGAATTACGCACTTGCTCAACGCTCTCTTCACTAGTTCTTGGTCGTCCCGTACTCTTGCCTTTACAAAGGCAGCCAGAGTCTTCAAACTGATGATACCATCTACGAATATTGTTATCACTTGGAGGATCACAACCGAACTTAATCCGGAACGCACGTTGCACAGTAACAACAGATTCCGTCTTTGCAAACTGTAAAACACAAAACGCTTTCTGTTCTTTAGTCGCCATCTTTGCTACTAGCGCTTTCTATTGGATTGCGGTAGAAACATTCCGCACTGATGCCAACAAACAAAACTGTTTGAGTTTCTCTTTCATTTGATATATCCCTTGTGGCTGTAAGTTTGATGTAATAAATATTATAACACACTAAAACCTCGCTATTCATTTTGAAACAACGTATTGTAAATCAACTAAACTTTCTTGTATACACTAGAACCCCGCTAATCCGAACCTCGTTAGTCCGAATTTCCGGATAATCCGAACCGGCGGCCTGCGCCGATTTTTTTTTTTTTTTTTTTTTTTTAGTGCAAGTTAGAGTGAAGGATGAGCAATTAACAGTACTGTACATGTTTCTGCAACGAAAACGGTTTATTTAGGTTTTAAGTGCAGTATATAAATGTATATCAAGTAAAGTAGAGTACAGTACATTACAAATTTTAAGAAAGTTTAGTCATGTCAGTTAACTTCAATTGTTTTAAAGAAGAAAACCTGTTTGAAGAAGCAGTGCAGCGCCATCGTCGCAGAAACAATAGGTCAGTAGGTGTAGACACGGGGCTTTGCTCTGCGTATCTTAGGGCAAGATCAAATGCGGCTGCGCGTCGGAGTGCGATACTAGCTCACTGCCGCCGGTGCCGCTTCCCTCGTTATCGTCATCGCTGCTCTTGGGCTCAGGTTCTCGACGACTCACCGCAGCTACGATGTCCTCATCTGAGAGATTCTCGTGGGTGTCGGGATCTCCTGCCACCCATTCATCCATGTCAGCATTGTTTGCGTCTTCACAACCGGGAATTTCTCTCACCAGTTGAAGCAGGGGTCCTTGATCACAACAGTCATCTGGAGAATCGACGAAATTAAGGGAAGTCCAGAGCTTTCTCCAAGACTTTCGAATTGCCTGTTCAGTGACGCCATCCCATGCCTCAGCAAACCAGTACGCAACGTTTTTTATCGTTACTCTTTTGATTTTCTCCATTAAAGTTAGTGTAGCATCTTCTTCTATAAGAGTGCGGAGAAACTTTTTGCGATAGGCTAGCTTCATTGCTTGGAGAACTCCTTGGTCCATTGGTTGCAACAATGCTGTAACGTTGAAGGCAGAAACATAGTCTTGATTTCGCCACTTTCAAGTTCAGTGACGTCTGGGTGAGATGGAGCGTTATCAACAAATAGGATTGCCTTATTTGGCAAGTCATTATCTTTGTTGAAGCGTTTGACTGCCGGCACAAATTGGTTGTGAAACCAAGTCTTAAATAGAGCCATGTCCATCCACGCTCGCTTTTGATTAGTGTAGTAAACCGGTAGGGACTTCATGTTTACATTCTTAAACGCCCTCGGATTTTTTGCTTTCCCAATCATCATTAATGGTAATTTATGGTTACCAGTGGCATTGCTACAGGCCATCAATGTTACCCTCTCTTTGTTCATTTTATATCCAGGGGCACGGTTTTCTTGCTGCAAAGCTAAACTTTTGTTCGGCAACGCTTTAAAGTTTAGGCCGGTTTCGTCAGCATTGTATATTTGCTGAGGAGAATAGCCTCCTTCACTTATAACATCAGAAAACTCGTCCAAATAAGCTTGTGCCGCCGCATTATCTGAAGAGAGCTGCTCTCCAGTAATCGTTAACTGGCGGATACCATGACGCATCTTCCACCGGTTCAACCATCCATTGCTCGCAGTGAACGATTCATCGCCATTCATTAAATTATTTAACTGCATAGCTTTTTCCTGTACAAGAGGCCCACTTAAGGGTGTACCTTTTTCTCTCTCTTGTACGAACCACAAATAGAGAGCTTCATCAACTTTGTCAAATTTCGAAACTTTTGATGTTTGGCGATTTTCGAGTTTGGCTAGAGGAGGCCGTGCAGAACTGTTCTAGCTTTGCCCGGTTTTTTTCCATTCAGAAATCGTAGCTTTTCCTACGCCAAATTCCACAGCTAGTTTTACTGCGCTTTCACCTTTATCTAAGCGATTCAAAACCTCAAGTTTCTCTTTTAAGGAACAAGTCGTATGTTTTCGTTTAGTTGCCATTGCTGTATGTTAATTACACTAATCACTAAAACCAGTCACAATGTTAGAACACAATGTCAAGTCACAGTACGAAAAGTAAACAAACACTGTAATGGCCGAACGATTCAGACCGGGCGTCAGACAGACACTGCGTGCGTGGCAGAGGCGGGATTAAGCCAATGGGTGGGGGGATGCGCGCGACGCGCCGTTGTCTTCACGCATTGGGAACCCGCAAGGTGCTGCCACCCGACGGACATTTAGTGAACTCGATCAACTTAGAAATTACACAGAACAGTATTTATCATTGACTGCCCGAACTACACTCCCATTTACTGCCAAGTGTAGTACAGTGTTTGGTTATAAAACAACGATAGTCAGTTCTTTAGGTTATTTTTGTTACGTTTTCTTTTATTAATCGTTTAAATTAAATGTTTAGAAGCTAGAGGAATGCTTTTTTATGCTCTTTGTAGCATTGTTATGTACAAATATCACGTTAACAATGTTTAATATAACAAATTCCCCTTTATAAACTTTTTTTCGGTTAATCCGAATTTTCCGTAATCCGAACCAGGCCCGGTCCCAATTAGTTCGGATTATCGGGGTTCTAGTGTATATACTTTCATTACACCTATATAATGAGATTACATTCAATGTTATGAAATAAATGATTTATTTCCACAATTAAGTTAAAAAAATTTAGCAAATAAATTGTTTGAAAATATACTGGCCACTTAATCTAGTTGTGTGGCCAGGTAAAATAATCCATAAAAAATACATATATGAATAAATGCAGTCTAGCTCCAGATAAAAAAACACTTCTGTGGCTTCTGAATAGAAAATATTGCAAATAAAAAAATACTTCTACATATTTAGGTACATATAATTCACTATTTATTGCCTGTGCAATGTTCTTAATGAAATTCAGAAACAGTTGAATTTATATTTATACATCATATTTTATATTTTTATGTGTACAGTACCAACATTTAAGAAAACTTATACTTCCCAGATAACATCAGAATTACATACATATATATATATATATATATATATATATATATATATATATACAGTAGAACTTGGATAATTAGAACTTCTTTAACACATTGAGTGCGGGTCACACGCCCGCGGGTGATAGCAGTGCTTGCGCGAGCAGCGGATAGGTCGCAGGCGGTGGACGGATCAATACCGGCTTGTACGCTTCAGTGTCGTCTAGCCCTTTGGCTTAGAAGGGTCGGATTTGCGCCGCATTATAGCCTGTTTCTCGCGTCACATTTTCTTGTTCTTCGTTCGTGGATCGCGCCATTTTGAGCCAGTAGGCGGGGGTTAGCGTGCCTGCGCGCGCAGCGGAACTGTTGCCGGCGGTTGACGAAGCAATGCTTGTTTGTGGAATTCAGTGTGGTCTAGCCACTTGCCGTATAACGGTCGGATTTGCGCTGCATTGTTGCCTGTGTCTCGCGTCACGTTTCGGTGTTCGCCGTTCGTGGATCGCGCTATTTTGAGCCAGTTGGCTTGCATCGGAGTTTTACCATTTTATTTTTGTGTATAATAGTGAAACATTAGTATCGTGCTGTGTTATATTGTATTGTGATTTGTGTTATATTGTAAATATATTTGTATAGCGCGTTTTATTCTTTTCTGCAATGTTTCAACCAACTCCTGGGCCATCTTCGGCTCCTGACTTTGTCCTGCCGACAGTGATGGTGAAGTTGATGACCCAATCCAACATCAGATAATGGGAAATGCTTCAGATGACTCTGATTCTTATGAATCTGATGATTCTGATATCGGAAATGATACTCCTGTATGGCGTATTTCAACTTCAGGAATGCGACCTGCCGCGACTAATTGCGGCAGCGTCTCGCGGCGCGCATGGGTTTCGTTGCGATGTGCGGCTCCACCGCCGGCGGACGATCACTTCGGAAGGCCCGATCTACCAGAATTGAGGCCATAAACTGGATTTGGTGTATCAACCCTGTTTCCTGACTATATAAGGTATTGTTTTATTACAAAATATTATTTTAGTTTCTGACATGTTTTTAACATATTTTTTCAGCAGCGAATGTGTTAATTCGAAATTGCCTTTAATTCGAAGTTTTGGGTTGGTCCCTTGAACATTGTAATATTACCAATGTAAAATAATCCTGGATAATTCGAAGTTAAATCTCTTTAATTCGAAGTTTTTACATCAACGGTAAAAGTGAAACATTGACTAATGTGCTGTAAACAAGGTTCCGTTTGAGGTTTGCATTGTTTGGTCAGTGTGTCGGCAGGCAATCACCTTCTGAGAATTCCTAATCCGTCTCTTCCCCTCCCCTCGGCGCGCCCCGCCATTATGTTGCGATCGTTAAACCTTCATTATTGTAATTTTTACATACTGTATGCCTCTATAGTTATGTTTAATATACTGTAGTGAACTTTAAATGAATACATTACATTTTATATTAAACAAGTAATTTGTGGGTATTATTTTAAGCCTTTTAGGATCATGAAAGTTACATAAAAAATACAACTTGGTTAATTTGAAGTATTGGATAATTCGAATTTTTGCATTGGTCCCTTCAGGTTCGAATTATCCAAGTTCTACTGTATATACATACATATATATATATATATATATTGTTTTATAAAAAGCATAATATAAACAATTTAAATAAAAATTTTTATTTCAAAAAAAGGTCAATATGAATAGCAAACAAAATTCTCATCCGTACTTTCATTCACGCTAAGGTGGAACCCAGCACGGCACAAAGACCAGCTGGCGGCTGGTAGCCCTGCACTCCACATTGCCAGACCGTCAAAGCTCTGTCCCTGCCGGTCCAGAAGCGCCACCGAGCATTCCACCCAATATTCATTCTACTTTCACACATTCAACAATCATCCATAGTACAACTATACTTAATCTACAAACAAGAAATTTACATTTTGTTGGTTAAATAACCAGTCTAACAACTTTCGACTAAACTGTTTTACGTTATATAAATTCCTTATATTTATCGGTACTCTATTAAACAGTTTTGGGCTTAAGTATAAGAATGATCGTTTGACAATCATCTTATTGACTTTTGGTAGTCCAAACTACCCTTGTAAAACGTTTCTTGTTGTGTAATATAGATTGTCACTACCTCGGTTCCCACTTCTTACATAAAATAATTTTAAAACTTTATATACAAAAAGGTGCTGTGGTGGCAAGACCCTAATTTGCTCATATAACGGGAAAGAGCTGTCTCTTAATTTCTTTTTCAATATAATTCTTATAAAAAAGTTTTGTCTTACCCTCAGTTTGTCAATTAAAATTTTGAATGCTCCCCCCCAACATGTTATGCCGTATTGTAGTCTAGAATGAATTAGTGCAAAATATAGTGTTCTAAGAAGATCAGAACTACAAAAGTTTCTTAAAAAATAAAAGGTTCTTATTGATGTTCTTATTTTTTTATGTAATTCAGATATATGTATTTCCCAACTTAACTTTTCGTCAAAAATTACACCGAGGTATTTAAAACTTTGAACTTTTTCTGTAATTTGGCAGTTACAATTATTTATCACAAACTGACATTGTGACTCATGATATTTTATATGAAATGAAAAGTTAAAGCTCCGGGAATGAAAATTAATAAATTTTGTCTTTTTTACATTCACTTCCATCTTATTTCTAATAGACAAGTTTCTTAATAATACTAAATCAATCAACATATTGTTCCCCATTACCTCTTCCAGATCATGTGAATAAAACAAGGCAATGTCGTCCGCAAAAGCGCACATATCACCTTTAAATTGAAGTTTTAAAAGGTCATTGACAAATATAAGAAACAGAGTTGAAACAGAGTTGCAGACATCACCGATCCTTGCGGGACTCCAGATCTTACGGTCAGGGGATTACTAGTTGAGTTTCTTATTCTTACGACTTGCTTCCTTCCCACAAGGAAACTTCGGAACCATCTAACACCCACTGCATTTAATTTATCTAGTAAAATACCATGACTAACTAAATAAAAAGCTTTCCTGAAATCAATAAATAAACCTGATGTTTTTTTACTGGAATTTAAATTGTTATAAATTTTATCAGCAACAGAAATCAGCGCATTTTCAGTTGATTTGCTTTTAATGAATCCAAATTGTTTGTTACTAATAAAATTCAAGTTATTTAAATAGTTCAGCAAACGAATTTTAATAATTTTTTCAAATATTTTAGAAAAAACTGACAACAAGCTTATTGGTCTTAGATTGTCAAGTTTTGTTGAGTTGTTATTTTTCCAGATTGGAACAACAACACTTAATTTTAATTTTTCGGGGAAGATTTCAATACTCAAACTTAAATTGATGATATGTGCCAACACACATGCAATTTCTTCCGAAACTAATTTAACAAGTTGAACAGAAATGTTGCCAAAGCCGGTTGATTTTTTGTTTTTCAAGTTACTAATAATTAGTTTCACTTCAAGAGGAGTAGTAGGTTGTAGGAAAATTGAGTGCGGCTGATTGTACAGTGGCGGCAGTGTGTTATCAAGGACTGTACCTCCACCTGACCCCTGTTCAGACTGTACGGAGATAAGATAATCATTGATAGCTTGTGCAATATCTAAAGGTTCATTTAACACTGTACCATTGTCCAATTCTATTTCATCTACACTTTTGCTGTTATTTCTATCTATTAACTTATTTATTAAACCCCACTGCTGGGCCACGTCTCCTTTACAACTTACTCTCATAATAACGGTTTTCTGTAAAATTTATTTCACACGTTAGGTTGTTACAGAATCTATGAAAGTAACCAATAAAGTTTGAATCATATGGCCTTCTTTTAGAAATTTTATAAAGTTTTTTCTTTTTTCAATTTTACTTAAAATACTTGATGTTATCCATGGAGCAACATTCTTAGCCCTACTTAACTTAGTGTTACAATGGAATAATTTTTTACAACTTACTATTTTTTGCGATAAAGTTTCATAAAAAATATTATAACTAGAGTTAACATCATTACTTTCATATACTTTATTCCAATTAACATCTTTTAACTTTGTCTTAGCTAAAGTTAAATCTAATGTATATTTATCTGGTAGGCTCGGTTGACTATTATAAGTATATGTATCTTTAATACTACTGAGCAATTTGAGTCCTAACATACAGTGGTCAGTTAGACCAACATCAAAAATTGCGCTCTTAAATTGATTTAAATCTTTATGCCTCACAAAAATGTGATCTATGCAAGATTTTGATCTACTTGTGATACGTGTTGCATTACCAACCAAAGAAATAAAACCATTGTCGTTCATTAAACTAATATAATTTAAAGTACTCAGTTCTTGATTTAGCAAATTAATATTTACATCTCCGATATAAACAATGTTACCAGTTAAATTATTTAGTACCAGTGATAACTCTTTGGAAAATTGGTTTTCAGAAAAACTGTGTAACCTGTACAAACAGAAAAACTTAATTACTGTACCGCCATTGAGTTTAATGTTTAAAAGCAAAGAATCAGCTGTTGTCATTTTTAAGTTCAAGTCATTTACAGTAATTGATTCCTCTATAAAACACAGAACCCCTCCTGCCCTATAGTTATCATTACACTGGTAATGTACTCTATAACCTGGAATGCTATACAAGCCCACCTCTTCAGTACCTATCCATATCTCACTAAAAATAATAAACTGAGGTTTACCATTAATTTTATTGAAATCTATTAAAAACCTATTGAAATTTCTTCTCATGCTCCGTATGTTACTGTAAATTAATTTACCATTAAAATGATCTGTATTGTTATCATAAAAATTACTTAAACTTAAGTTGTAACAGGATTCACTTTCAGTATCTGTATGAAATTCCATATGTAAATTTTCTTATTTTTAACTATAAATTTCTACATAAAAAACATAAATAATAAAATTAAAGAGGTGTAGCAGATGTAAACAAAACAACCAGAGATAAGTAATAATACATCCGATAGAGTGGAAGGGTTTGGGGAAAAACAGAACCAAAATCTTCGTAGGTAATCTATAGACAGTCACCAGTAAATTTACTTGAGGCTGTTAAGCTCATCATAAGTGTTAATTCTTCTACACTTTTCTCCTGCTGCTCTTCTGACGAAGAATTTACCTTGCGGCTCCACACGTAGGTATAGCCTACCTCCCTGCCCTTTTGTTTCAGTTTGGCCAGAAACAGTTTGTTTTCGGGCGACAAGTGTTCATTTATATACACTCGATGCTGAGGAAATGAGGAATTTATCTGGTTGGCAGTGACAGTTTTTACCTCCTTATACTTGGCGAGCCAAGAGTCCTTTGTGACACGGCTGGTAAACTGGACTACAATCGGCGGGGTCTGATCCTTCTTGAAGGAGGGTATCCTGTGTGCTGCTGAGACGTGACTGTCCTGCACCTCCACCCCGATGGCAGCACCCACGTCCTTCACTAGAGTGATGATGTCCTCCTTCGGTGTCACAGGAACTCCACTTATTTCAATATTGTTCTTTCTTGTATATTGTTCCAGTGATCGCACTCTATCTCTAAGATCAGCTACTTCGACGGATAGTGCTGCGTTCTTATCTCGAAGGTTCACATTTTCTTGTTTAACTGCGGCCAACTCAGATTTTATTTCTGCCATAAGTGTGTTGGCAGTGTCCAGCTTATCAGAGATGAACTGTACAGAGGTGGAAAGGCCAGCCATTTCACCTCCAAATACCTTCAACTCCCCAAACACTTGCTCCTTAAACTGGTCTTTAGTCAGTTCAGACGATGTTGATTGGGTACTGCTGTTCGTGGATGGAACATTACGGCAGTCCTTGCACCACCACTCGCGACTACCTCGCTTTTTCTTCCTGTCTACATCATACTTAATGCAACGATAGTGAAAGAACGTATCACAACACCCAGCGCACTTCACTACCGACTCGGAAGCCTTGGATGCACAGGCTTGATTGCAGACACCACAGATCGACGTCATATTTGTTTAATTATGGAGAATAACTAACATAAATATTTATAATTTTAAAAAATACGACACAGGTCAGAGCCAAGCGACACAGGCACGCAACGACTAGAAAGGCTTATCAGTAGCGAGAGACAGACCGGAGCGTGTTATCAGCTCGACTACTTGAGCCAGACTGTTATTATAATGAATATAAATTAAATCTCTAAAATTCATAGTTAACCAAACTGGTGTCGGTCGTCGATATTATCGACGACCGTCAACCTCGCCCAGTGTCATCGTCGATATTTTCGCCGATCTGACAAGCCTTAGTATATTGTCTGCTAACAGACCAAAATCCAAAGCAACGACATTTAAAGTTATATTATTGGAATCAGAACTTCCTAATGAACGTTTTGATGTCTTTGGTTTGCTCCCAGTCTGTCTCTAGTGGCAAAATAAAAATATTTTCTTACAACACATTTCAGTTGACAGTGACTGAGACTGGCGTCTGCTTCAATATGTTGTGAAGTAAGGTTGTGTTTGTTTGCGTCGGCTTTGTTTATGTTTACTTTGTGCTGTTTTATTGTTATTGTTTCTTGTTTGATATTGTATATATAGTTATAAGTAAAATGGATTATCGGGATCGGTCTAGTGATATTAGGGATATCCTACAGGAATATGTGTGATTTACAAAAAGTGAAGATGAGTGAAGGAACATACTTTTTGTGTATATATGTATATAGTTTTGTGTATATTTTTTGCTCTTTTGAACTGAACTGCAATGAACAGAGTCTATTTATATTTGTGTCTTCAACTCCTCAATTCAGTATTCATGTATTTTTCAATATATTTTAGTTAATTTAACCCAACAAGTGGTGACCGTCCGTTTTCGGACGGTCTATCACTCTCAACAAGTGGTGACCGTCCGTTTTCGGACGGTCAAACGTTGCCGCGAATATTGCGTATAAAAAAGTTATAGATACATATCTCATCGAAATAATCGATACCATTCGAAAGTCGGTTAAATTACCTATCGAACGATATCAGTTTCGATAGTTTTATTCATATGACAACTTGATGGAGAGAAGAAGAAATCATTGTTTACTATTTGATTTACTATTACTATTGTGAACCTCAAGTGTGCGTGATTTTAGTGTGTAAATATTTGTAAATAGTTTTTTTTATAAAGAACAAAGCATAAACAAACATCACAAAGTAATATGTGATTGTAAGGTAGTTGTTATTGAATTTATGAATGATGAGTAATGTGTAAAATGAGTGTTTCATACTTTGAGATCGCAAAATTTAGTACGAAGGATTACATCTACCAGGATGGATATAACTTTTATGGTGAGTTTGGCAACATTATTGTATTGTATATCTAATACAAACCATTTTCTATTGATAAAATTATAACATCAGGTTGAGACACTAATTGATACACAATTATAACATGTTGCCATAGTAACATCAATTTTCAGTACAATGCACTATTTTTAGTTTTGTTGTTATAAATGTATAAATACCGGTAATAAACCATATAAACTATACATTTTCTGAAAGATTATGAAATTTACAACAACTTGTATATCTTGGAATTTTGAAATATGTAATGCACATTACCTTTCCAGGTAGGGTCCCCCCCCCAAACAAAATAAATTGATAACTTTTTTTACATTTTATGATAAGAAAAAAAATTAAAAATGTTTATACTCATGTTATTTATTTTATATAATAATACAGAACTTTACAAGTAAAATGATGTAAAATAATACCAAATCTAATAATTAGAAGTATTTTTAAATATTTTTCAAAAATACCCTTGCAAAACATAGAAAACGGGCCGCCACTAGAGGGTTTTTAATTGCCACTAGTTGGGTTAATTTTTGTAATATCATGTTGCCTAGCAACAATCGCAATTACTTTGTTCTAGCTATATAATTATAAATTCAGGTATTAGGCTATACAATAATACCTATAACATTATATATTTTTGGATTTCCAATAATATTTAGAAGAACTTTGCTATCTCAGATTTTCAGTGACATCAAATTGAATATAACTTATGTGCCAAAGAAAAATGAATATAGATATATATTTTAAAAATTTTTTACACTCAAAAAATTTTTTTTGAAAAAATTTTTGTAATTGATTTTGAGTAATTGTTATGAATTCTCCATAATTTTCTGAATAAAGTGATATATGACAGCAACATATTTAGTGAACTATTTATTTTTAATTTTTTCTTAATAGCTAACAATACCAGCAAAATGACCTGACACCAAAGGAACAAATGGCTGACACCAGTTGGGTTAAAGTAATAAGTGACTAAATAAGTAAAATAATATATTGAAACTTACAATTATCTAATAAACTAAGGATTTATCCTATAACTGTGAAATTTCTACATACTCATAACATGTTATGGAAATTATCCTACATGGGCGAACAGCCTGTGCTTAAGCTAGAGTCAAAGTTACTATACAACAGGTTGTCTCATTCGCATATGGTCTATATAAGCCGAGTCGTGACGTCAGAGGGAGACCTCCGACAACAGAGTATTACTTACTCTGTGCCTCCAACACAGCATGCTGAACAATTAAAACGACACACTAAAAACCATTACTGTATTGTTTTCAAGAGTAAGCCTATTTTGGAATTATTTAAATTTCTGATTTTAATAATATACAGCTATTATTGCAAACTGCAAAGGCATAGTCATATGAATTTGCAATTATTCAAAACAAATCCATTACCACATTATAAAACACCATATTAAAAATTAATCAACAACGCAGAGTGTTATCGAGAATACGGATATCATATGTTTTACGTTGTTCCGGTTTGGTTTGTTTACAGCAGTGAAGGTAGAAAAACACAACTGAGGTCTCCCTATGAGGTAATTGCTACCTGCGTGGTATGGATGTGTACTTGTATGATATACAACCTCTTGTATAGGAACCTTGGGCTAGAGTCGCAAACAGAAAAAATAACAAAATAAAAGATGAAAAAGATTTTAAATTAGTCATTGCTGAAAGAGAAAATAAAGTGTATTTTACTGCTAATGAAAGATTGACAGCTTGAAATGAAGCAAGAACTTTATAAATGTTGTATAACTGGCAATTCAGTTTACTTGCAGTTTGAGACAAACAACAAACAGTATGTGGGTTGAAGAAGTGGATGGAAGACCAAGGGTAATAATGAACTCTACCATGTCAAGTTGGTTAAGGTATTATATAGTAACCATTTTTGACAGGTTTCAATAACCTTATTATCATGTAAATTACATCATTTTAGAAGGGAACTAGAAAAAGTACTTTATTTATTAGTTTATACTAAACAAAAAGAAAAGAAAACTAATGTATAGTTTTAGTTTACTATTTATGATTATTTATATTCCACAATACAAACTTCTGCTCAGTGAGAATGTCACTTTATGTTAGAATGATATTGTCAAGGAAGTCATTCGTATTTTATGATCTTTGAGCAATTTCTTATGTGCAGCTTGGTTACTCTACAAACCATTTATTTTGCTTGAATTTTCTCATTATTTTTTTTTGACATAATGGAGCAAGCACAAATAAAAATATGCATTTATTTTTCATATTTTAAAAGCAAGCCATCAGAATAATTTTATACATATCATTAATTATCACTGTATGGGTATGGGTGGGCTGGTTGGTCATCACCATGTACGAGTATGGGTAGGCAGGTGGGTCATCACCATGTACGAGTATGGGTGGGTGGGTATTTCATCATCACTGTATGAGTATGGGTGTGTCGTGAATCAGGTAAAAACGTTTGTTCATATTAATTATAAAGTGCAAAGTTTTACAGTGTCAGCCTTTAAGTTTGAAATTTCGTAATATAGTTGAAAAAATGTCTATAAATGAAGTCGTTAAAATTACAATTCAGTCACAAATATTGTACTAGAAACTAGCAAGTGGAGCTAGTTATTAAATTGAATTAATTGTTATTTTACATTATATTTCATTGAATATTTTAAATTGCAAGCATTTGTTTTATATAGGGGAAAGATTTTATAGTAATTTGCTTTCTAACATTCAAATTGAAACATCTTTTAACAAATAAATATACGTGTTAATTGAAAATATACTTGATTAAAAGGTATTTATAGCATTAATGAGTTTCTCCATGTTTTAAGTGACCCTCTATGACTATTAATTGTTAAAATACTGCGGATAATTTGCATATTTAATATGGATTTTTATTTAGTATGAACTGCTATTTGTATATAGGTATGTAAAAAGTGACAGTAAGAAAATGTTAATTATCAACCCTTCAAGGCGGGATTTTTTTTGACCCGGTCATACCCCCCAGCGGGACTTTATTTGGCGATTTTACAATGAATTTGCAGAATCACATTATAATTATTATCAACTAATTTATTTACAAGAATAAAAATAACTATCACTACTGTGTAAAACACAACTGAAAATATAAAACTAGGTTAGTCAAACACAAACAACAAGGAGCAGATGATGAAATACGTCTGACGAATTACCCACCAGTGCCACAGTGATTTGGCGGTTCAGTCACTGACAGCTGTTGTCATGGTCACTGTCAAATGACGTCCATGTGACACTTGATACTTTTTTTGTCAAAACCTATAAAGTATAAAGTAAAACTAGTAAACTGTACTCTATTAGGTTTGTAACGTGTTTAGTTAAAAGAGCGACCGCTAGATCGCAACACATGACGGAATACTTCATGACGGACGAGATCCGTCAAACCGCTGGAGAGGTAGTAAATACCATAGTAGTCATGACGGATCAGATCCGTCAAACCACCCTGAAGGGTTAAGAACTGTAAATCACTATATGAGTCAAAATGAAACTCAAAATTGAAATTTAATATTTCATTGGAAATAACTTAGTTTTAAGAGAAAACTGTGATTTTGAGCATTCAGTATAAAAGGCCATTCAGTTAAAACAATTAAATGGTTTTGTATTGGTTATTTTACTGTAAAGGCAAAAACAAAAACATTAGAATTTATATAACAATTTAAATTTAATTGAGTACCATCGTTATACATGGAATGAGACTGTAAATAATCTATTGAAGGGCAAAACAAAACGACGTCAAAAGAAGCGGGTGTCAAATATAAGTGCTGCAGGAGTGGGAGGTGCTGGCATGGAAGGCGAAGAAGATGTAGAAGACAAACCAAACCCAGGAGTTAAACCCAGATATATGGCTGCTCCGTCTTCTGCAGGCCTTCTGTGGCTTACAAGTGACAGTGAGGTGTCCGATAGCGAGGGTGGGGTCACACGCAGACTTTGGCGGACTCAAGCGAGACTGCGGCTGGCTGCTATCAACCTTTTGGTTTGTGTGGCAAAGGTAACATCTTATTTTATATTTTCAATTCATATTACAGACTTAATATTTAACTCTGTTGTATCATTTTTTATAATATAACAACTAAACAAGCTACTCTTTGCTGTAGATTAGTCTGGTATTAACTATTAGGGATGTAAAGTATTCTTATGAATTTAGAATACCGTTTTGAAAATGACTCTTTACTTCATGTAATCTGAAATAAAGAAACTTGCAGTCATTTCCATAAATAAACAATCATCTGGTCACAGTAGCACTTTTTCAGCACTGACATTTATTTTCATTTGTGATATGTAAGTAGGTCAAGAAATGCTTGAAATGCCCTGTTCTTGTTTACAATTTTAGAAACTAAATTTATAAAAACAATTGTGTATAAATGCCATGCTGATTAAAAATGTCATGTGAATCGAGTCTTCACTTGTCATTCTCTACTTTTCTAATTTTGTGTACATAGATATATGGTAGTTTAATATTTATGTATATAGATTATTCTCGTAGGCAACTTTAGTTACAATATGTACATAATTTAATACTAATTCATAAAATTTAAGTAAAGAAAACCAAAATCACTTTTTTTAGTTTGACAAGAGATTTTTACTATGTTCGATTACTTTTCCATTGTATTTTTATGATTGACATATAAATACAAATACTATTTGTATTTAACATGACAAATATTTGAAGAACAATGATATGCTATTCCATTCAGCTGTAATTCAGAGGTTGATTACAGTTGTGAATTACAGAGTTAATAGCAAAAGAATTTATAAAAGAAAAATTACAATTTCGAAATAGCGTGATAATCTACAAAGCTTATAAGATTATACTAAACAGTTTAATACTGATTTAAAATAAATATCGTTTAAGGTTTTATTTTATTTTCAGAGTGTGGTTAAATGTGCTATTTTCTGTCCACAGACAGTTAATGTTCGAGATATTTTTGGTTACTACAGTATGCTACTGGGTCTGCAAGGTCTGCAGCACAACCTGCTTAATGAGACGAACCTTCGATTGAGTTCTGCTGCAGCCTCAACGATGGCTTTCCTTCTCGGCAACGCCAAGTCCTACTTGGCTCAGGCTCAGTACAGGTGCTCTTATAATATATTTGCCAAAAATATATTTTGTTTTCTCATAATTAATTTTGTAGCAACTTGTGTAGAATTTAAACGGCAGTCCTGTGGCTCTTAATATGAGAACTAATGTACATTAAGAATGTTTAGTCACTTTTAGCTGAGGATCGAACTCTGAAACGTTAAAGCTCAGTGAGAGACATACATGGATGAGGTTGGTGAGTTAACTTACCTATATGAAAAAACGTTTAATGTCACTTTTTGTATAGAACACTTAGTAAAATATACTGAAAATTTAAGAGAAAAAAAAATGAACAAATACTAAACAAGTTGTTATATCATTTGACATGAATATTGATTTGCTTAATGGTAAGCCTATTGTTATTGAATTTTACAATACAATACAAAATTTTAGATACGTTCATCACTTTAGCACCCCAACTAGAATATTATATAATTCATTCACATGTATAGATAATTTTATTACTAATTACAGTGCAAATGTTATTAATAATTTTAGTTATGATTCAGCATTATCTGATCACAGAGCTTTATTTTTACAGCTTGCATTTAAAATGTAAGAGAATTTATGACAACTACAATATCTCAAAATTTGAATCTAAGTTGAGTTCTTAAACATGGTTATTTGAACCATCAGAATCTATTAATGTAAATTTTAACTGCTTTCAAAGAACTTTAATAATGTATTATGAAGAGTGTTTCCCTTTGGTTTGGAGTCAGGATAAAAATATTTCTTTCAAAAAAATTGTGTACTAAATGTATACGAATATCAAGTATAAAAAAAGAGGGAACTACATGAAGCTCAACAAGTAAATACGGATCCCAGCTTTCATTCTTATGTAAAAAATTATAAAAAAATATTCCAACGGGTTGTTAAAAAATCTAAGCAACTGACAAATATCAAGTACATTGAAAATTCTAATAATAAGACCAGAGATGTTTGGTCAGTTGTAAAAGCAGGATTGGGATCTGAACAAAAATTATAACCACAACTACAACCTTTATTAATAAAGGATAAATAACTAGTAGTCCAGCAGAAATAGTAAATTGTTTGAATGATCATTGTTCTAGGATATTATCACACACTCAGACAACCAATAAATTGCAATTATTCATTATTTATCTCTAAGGCGCCGATCGTAGAGATATGGGCGAATATGAGGGGTGAATGAGTGTAAATGAACGAGTTTAGTCATTGTTACTATCTGAATTCGACTTAGCTCAGAAAGGACTATTTATTAATAGCCCAATAGCCAGGGCAACTATGGGACCTATAGCTTTACGTGGAATCCAAACCACGTAGTGTTGGTCTGATTTTCACCTAACTGACAAGTCTGACACTCGGTTCTCTTCCCTAAACAACAATGACTAACTTGACCAACATTGAACTTTGACTAATATAACACGGACAACCCAGACTTCTCTAATAGTGTTTAAGTTGATGGCAACCATTGAGCGGATTCCGTGTCGGTATTAAGAGAACTGAGCATGGAACCTATCGCCTATACAATCTCCCAAACACTTAGTCCCCAAATTGCAATCTAAAAGAGAGGCCATTTTCCAATTCTCATTGGTGACTGTAAATATATTCTGAATATAATTGATAAACTAAAAAATACTAAGTCCACTGGATGGGATAATATTCCAATTTCCTTAATCAAACGATTAAAGCATTGTTTAGCTCGTCCCTTGTGTGATTTAATAAATATGTCTTTTCTAAAAGGTGAGTTTCCAGACTTGTTAAAGCCTGCAATTATTACACCTGTCTATAAGAAGGGCTGTAGATCACTCCTAAACAACTATCGTCCTGTGTCTATTCTCAGCTCTGTGAGTAACATTTTTGAATCTGCAGCTAACAAGTTTAGGGAATTCTTGTCCAAGTGTAACCTTCTAGTACACTCCCAGTTTGGCTTTCGTCAGGGTCGCAATACTGAAACTGCAGTGGTAGCTTATGTGAATGACGTTGTCAGTGCCTTGGATGGGTCACAGAAGGTCGCTGGTGCCTTTTGTGATCTATCTAGGGCATTTGACTCAGTAAATCATGAAATCCTTTTGGATAAACTAAAGGTGTCAGGAGTAACTGGGACCACATTGCAGTGGTTTGCCTTATACTTAAAAAACAGAAAGCAAAAAACTAATATAAAAGTGAATCTGTTAAAATATGAATCAAAGTATTGCAGCATAACTGGAGGCGTGCCTCAGGGTTCGATCTTGGGGCCAACTTTATTTTTAATATATATCAACAATTTGTCTAAAAATGTAAATAATTGCCAGCTGACGTTATATGCAGATGACACATCAGTTATGATTAAAAACGTCACCAGTTCTTTATTACACAACCAGTTCTTTATTACACAACCAAATAACAGCCACATTAACAGACTTGAATATTTGGTTCTCCACTAATAATCTTTCATTAAATCCTACAAAAACCAAATTAATTAATTTTCAGTTACGTAATCATAATGTATGTATACCTGATATTTCTTTTAACAACACAATATTATTTTGGGAAAACTCCATAAACTTTCTAGGAATATGGATTTGACAGTAACTTTAACTGGAAATCCCATGTACCACAGCTCAAACGTAAACTAAATTCTGCTTGTTTTTCTATTCATGTTTTGCGGGACTGTGTAAAAATAATCTATTATGGTTATTTTTTTCCTACAATGAAATCCTTACTGATGTCTGGGGACAGTCTTCATATTCCATTGAAGTACTCAGATTGAACAAAAAAAAAAAAAAAATGCCTCAGAATTATGACCAAAAGTAATTTTCGTAGTTCTTGTAAACAAACTTTTAAAAAATTTGAAATTTTAACTTTAACCTTACCCTGTTTATATATGTATGAGGTTATTGTTTTCACAATGAATAATACACAGTCTCTTTAAGATAATTCCTTAAAGCATAATTATAGTATTAGACACAAACACTTATTTCAGCAAAAACCTCATAGATCTTCAGCATTTGAAAAAAATCCCCATTTACACTGGTATACAACTCTCCAACAAATTATCACTCCAACGTACACCTGTTTGTGATTCCTTGAAAAAAAAGTCTTAAGTTTTTTTATAAGCAAAGCTTATTCTATTCAAGAATTTTTAGAGGACAAAGAGGTTGCACTTAGTTATGATTATTGCAGCTGGTTTAGACTAAGGTTGTTTATTTTTAAGTAAAATTATAATTTGACGAGTCACCTGTTTGCTACAGCATATCCTGTAACAGTGCAAATGTAATGTTGACAGTAAAATGATTTGATTGATTTAGATAAAGGGTTACAATGAAGAGAAAGAAAAATTATAATTTTCATTTTTTGACAAAGGGGCTACTGATAACTAACCAATTCAAAATGATGTCCCTTTTACGATAATTTTTAAAATCTCTATTAAAATGGTGTGCTAAAGAGTACAGTTATTTACGTAGTAAGAATTAGGAAATCTAAAAAACACAGAACCAAAAACCGATTCAGAATGGGAATACTTTATACTGTGTTAATTCTTGTAAAATGTTGTAATGGCCAAACAGTATATAAAAAATATTCATGGCTTGTTTCTATTTGTTTACATTTCTGTCCTAGTCGAGTTACTTCGTATACTCCATTCTCCAGTGTGTTAGCATCTCTACTAGAGACCCTCCATCAAACAGTGGTGAGAGCACTGTCTTCATCTCCAGCCTGCATGTCCATGCTCCAGTGTGCCAGCTGTCTTGTAGATGTCACACCCTATCACAGAATGCAACCTGGCTTGCTTCCACCTTTACTGAACATTGCCTTACCTTACATTCAACACAAAGGTATATAAACAAATTTAACTCAATTTTAAACGGTTTTAGAATGTTTTATGGAAGTAAAATTGTATCCGGGTTAGAATCTGTTGTTACGTTTTGAAATTTAGATTGTCAGATTTTATCCAAATCTCACAAATGTGCTTATGTGTTATGGTTTGGGCTGGGTTGGTTCTTTGGTTCTGATTCCAGCAAATCAAAAGGGGGAATACAGTATTTGTCAAACATCATTTATTTAACTGTTGTGTGTTTAATGCTGTGAGTTTGTGAATCTAAGTGATGTGTAATGGTTCACAGATTAACTTTTGTTATTGTGTACTACTGGATTGAAAAGTATTTGTGTATGAGTAGTATTAACTTCTACTACTCATTAATAATACTCAAAATAATAAAAGTATTAACTTCTGTCCTTTCATTATTTTTAATGTTCTCAAATAAAGATATTTTTCATCACTGTACTTTCTCTAGAAGAACGAAATAGATTTTTTGTCATTGTGGACTGGACTTTTAAGTTGTGATGCATCTCTTTTTCAAGCAGGAAATTTTTCCTTCAGGATCAAATATATTTTTGGATTAGCAAATATAAAAATATCAATAATTTATGAACCACTCAAAAACTGTCCACATATGTTATGTACTAATCTCATCTGTTAAAAAGCATGTTTAAATGTTTATCTTTACATGCACTGTGGAATCGTGTTATCTCTATTTGGATAAATTTATATGATAAAGAAAAACAAATTTTACTATTGGCTATTTAAACTAAAAATGAAATACAATTATGAATAATGTAATATTTGAAATTCATAAAATTTGTTTCTCACAAAATTTTATATATTGGACTAAGATTTCAGTACTTAAGTGTATTTTTATTAGATGTTTTTGCTAAGATTAAATTACAATTATATAATATTTATTGACTCTTTGTTACATTATTCATACATTTATTTGGTAACAAATTTCGATGCCACAAATGAAATTTCAATATTTAAAGATTTTATTTGTTTCTAATGGGTTCAAACATAGGCATTGACTTAAGCTTGAACTCACAAGCTTTTTTAAAGCTCAAGCTCAGACCTGGTTCGATAAAAAAAAAAAAAATCAGTACACTTCTAGCAAAAATGAATATTACATCACCTAGCAGCCATGCTTCTTAAAAATACACTCCTCCACTTTCTATAATTTTTAGTTAACTACACAAGTTAAGCATTACTGAGTATTAGAGATTTTCAGTGACTTAACAACCTCTTTTTTCTTTCCTTAATATTCACAATATGATGTACTTTGTGATGTAAGAATTGTTTTTCTAGTAAAGTAATATTTTGCCGTTGCTATTTAAAATGTGTTAGTTCTCATAGAAAGTTAAATAAGTCATGTGATGTTTTTATTTAAAAATGAGTTTAATGTTAGTTCATTTTTTCTGTTTACAAAGCCTAATTATGTTAAAAATGTAAAATAAGATGGCTTAATTGTTTATTGCTTGAAAAATAATTAAAAAGTACACTATTTTCTGTAATTAAAACAAAGTTAAATATTTAAAAATAATGTATTGTAATTTTCTTTGGATTTCAAGGCATCTACACATTTGAACAAGAATTCAGTATCATTTTGCATTAACTCATGTATATGAGATGTTTGCTTTGAAGCCTAGATCTTCTTGAAGCCTAATGTTAAATCTGGATTGAAATTAAACTCAAATGTAATGTAAACAAAAATTTCTCAGAGCTGTATTTTACAGTTTATATTGACACATATATAAAGTCTATCAATATACTGTGTATGTATTGGTGCAACTCCGTTATATTGTTACAGAGGTTGTCGTGTCTGTAGCAGCCGTGACATTCCTCGGATGTTTTGTAGCTGTAGATCCTCACACAGAAGAGCTAAGTACGATATTGGCTGCCTCCCTTCCCCCTGCTCCATCACCATTATTACATGAGCCATACTCTCGGTCTTGGGTGCTATCTCTCTGCATGGAGTATCTTGAGGTTTTATTAATATTTAATAAAGAATAAATATTACTGATTAGAATTTATTTTGGACAACAAATGTTCAGAGAATCAAATTGGGGTTTTTATTTACAAAAAAGTAAATTTATGGATGGACTTATTGCTTTTAGAAAATTAAAGTAAAATACTTTGATTTATTCATGTAAACACATGTTTAAGATTAAGGATTAAATTAATGAGATATATCATTGGGCTTAATGAATGAAGTAGAATACGTTAAAAACAAATGTCCAACAGTCAGAAGTTTGGCTGAAAAGGAAATATTTTGAATGTTCACTTGTCAGAAACAAACATTATAACAAAAAAATATTGGCTTAAATTGAATAGAAAAGTAATGGATGATAAGAGAAGAGAATTTTGTTTACAAAACTGCGAGGCTGTGCTCTAGTTTTGTCTGTGAATGTGGCCAGTATGGCTGATATACATTCATCAATTGCTTACTTATATGTGTGTTGATTTTTTACTTTGAAATTTTCATTATTTGGAATTTTTTGTGAGTGATTTTACAAAAAAAAAATTACCAGGCATGAATAGTAACTAAGCATGATTTGAATGGTGGACAAACTGAAATCCTATATCTTAAAACAATCGGGTCATTTAGTTCACTCACTTCTGAACTTATTACTTGACCGATTTTGAGGAAATTATTTTTATTCAAAAGAGAGATAGGACGTCAGCAAACTTACCTTAGAAGACAAGTTCATTAATACCAGGGTAGTAGTAACATACACAAAAGAATCACATAATCACACGAATTTTCAGTATTACTGGCACTTTCTTCAGGTGAGTAGAGAGAGAGAGAGAGACCAGAAGAAAGTTCCTCTCTCTCTACTCACCTGAAGAAAATGCCAGTGGTACTGAAAATTTGTGTGACTATGTGATTCTTTTTGAATGTTATTACTACTCTGGTGTTAGTGAGCTTGTCTTCTAAGTCTCAAGTATGCAATATACTACTCCAATATACTTGTCCTATCTATCCAATATACTTATTCCTGGCCAAGTGCCCTTTAACCTAACTAAAAATTTTATTCAAAAGATAATTTTGATTTCTAAGTTGTAACGGAGCTAGATTTTTTAAAACTCCCATAGGTTTTTGCCGTACACGACGCCAAAGTTGCATTGTTATTCTTATGGAGATTAATTTTAATTGACCAGCTGGTGGCATAAACAAATGTTAAATGGTCCAAATAACTTTTTAGGTTAAACTTAGAAAGTAGCACAATAAAATACTAAGTTAATTATAAAAGAGCAAATACATGTCTGCTTGTATCTATGTTATCATCAGCTGTAAAATAAAATGGAAACATTTGAAATATGCTTAGTAATAACATTGGTTGTTTATCATTATTATATTATAAATAGAGTGCAAATAAAGTGCAGTGAGTGAGCTACTGTAAATGAATTTTAATAATGTGATTTTACTTAATACAGTTTAATTACTAATATTTGAAGTGAAAAGTTACATGCAGAGGCCGAGGTGTCACGAGTGCAGCAAGTAATGGGGTTAGCACACAAAGCCTGCAGGGGTGTCCCCTCGTTTATTTATAATTTAAAAGAACATATATAGTGTGTAGGTATATTACCATATTCATCAATATTATAAAAGGGTTTGAAAAATTCATAAATGGTAAAAAATAAAAATTTTTTGAAATTGGCATAGTATTTATAAAGCTTTCTTAGTTAAGATTTATTATTCATTCATTAGTAAGACATTGATCATAGAAATATGAGCATATAGGAGGTGTGAATGAGTGTGATGAGTAGATGAACAAGTGCAGTCATTGTTACTAACTTAAGTTGACTGTTCCTCAGAAAGACTTATTTATTAATAGCCCTATAGCCAGAGATTATTGGCACTATAAATTTATTTTAGGCAGTCTGTTGTATAAACTTTTGTACAGTGACCTCACAACAATTTCGATTGCAACTATCCATATCTGCCACATCCAGATCAGACTAAAAAAAGTTAACTTATTTCTTCAATGGTAAAATCAGGTTGCCATTAAGAGCGCTTGCAAATTTTGCACTGCTGTATACATGACATAATAGGTTAGCAGTACACATATGCTGCAAATGAAGGAGTGTTCAGTTCCCAATCACTTTATTCTGCTTAAAAATATAATCCTGCAACAATATAACAATGCAATATTATACTAACAATATGATATGTTTGGAGTAATTTTGTCACCAGTAGACAGAGTCTGTGACTTAGTTGAATAGTGCAACTCTTTTGTGTCTTTAATTCTTATATTCTTATGTATCTATTCTGTGTACATATGTGTTGTTTTATTGTTTTAATAATAGCTGAAAAACAAAAGAAAGTTATGGAAATTGAAAGAATTGACGTTCAGTAATAACATAGTTCTAATTATAAGTTAATCGTAAAAGTGCGGACATCATCCAATATGCATAACTTAAGTATCATTGATGTTCGAAAGGTCATAAATCTCGCACAGACCTCTTAAACTTGAATTCTGGTTTGTAAGGAATTAATTATATCTAGATCGGTTCGCCAACACATTGATACCACTGTACTCGTAATATGATTTTTCCTAGTCTAACAAATGGAATATTCAAGGAATGATTTTTCTGAGTACAATGTTTAAACAAATATATATTTAGACCTTTCGTTATACATTATATTTAATAAAAAGAAAATAATAAACAATAATTTATCTTTAAGTTGACAACTATTAAAATCTCTGACTTTTAACCCTTTCCGTACTAACGTCCTGATATCCGGACGTGGGCTGGTCGGTCGAGAAATACTAACGTCCTGATATCCGGACGTGGGCCGGGCGGTCGAGAAATACTAACGTCCAGATATCAGGACGTTGCGATTTTTTTTTTTTAATTTGACAGTAAATGCAATTATGTATAATATGAAATTAATCACAAATAAACATAGATTACAAATATATTTATATTTATACTTTGTTCTCTATGATAGCGACTGATTTAGAAGTCCTTGTCAAAGTCAGCTGTTTGTTTTGTTTCGCTGTCGGCGCGCGGTCACTGGCAGCGTCAGTCAGTCGTCTTTCTGTGCGTATTTGTTTTATTACATTGTTCGCTTGATTTGTTTGGTTATAGTATTAGTGAGTGTAGTTATGTCAGTGTTTTCTTTTTAAAAATGAAGTGTTCAAGATCGCCAGTGAGCGAGAATACTGTTCGTTGTTTGTTAGATGAAGAAAATCATAAATGCTAACTTTTTTTGTAAATACGAGGTACGTCCAGGAAGTAAGTTCCGTTTGGTAATAAAAATAATTTGTCTACAGATACAGAAAAAATATTTATTGCACTAAAATCTACAACTCTTAAACTACTTTTCTACATAACTGCCGAAATTTTGCAGGCATTTGTCATAGCGTGGCACAAGTTTTTCTATGCCTTCTTCATAGAAGGTTGCCGCCTGTGTCTTCAACCGTTTGGAAACATTTTCTTTCAGCTCTTCGTCATCGTTGAAGTGTTGACCGCCAAGGAAAGACTTCAGATGTAAGAACAGATGAAAGTCGCTAGGAGCGAGGTCAGGGCTGTACGGAGGATGGTCAAACACGTCCCAGCCAAATCCCTGTATGAGGTTTTTCGTCACATTTGCAGTGTGTGGTCGTGCATTGTCGTGAAGAAAAACAACACCTTTGGACAGAAATCCTCGGCGCTTATTCTGTATTGCGCGGCGCAATTTCCTCAGTGTCTTGCAGTAAACTTCTGCATTGATTGTTTGACCTCGCGGTAAGAAATCAGTAAGATGCCTTTCCTGTCCCAAAACACTGTGCACATGATTTTTCGAGGTGTCAAGATTTGTTTCGGCTTAACCTTTGCTGGAGATGAAGTGTGCCTCCATTCCATTGATTGCATTTTGTCCGTAAACCTCGCAAATTTGCCGATAAATGTCAATCGGTTTCACTTTCTTAGCATTCAGAAAACGAATCACAGATCTGATTTCACAAGCGGCGGGATTTTCGATCAACACCGACATTTTAAACAAGCACAACAAAGCGTACGAGACTGACAGCGATCTCAAAATGGCGCACGTTTCTTCTCCTTGATACAGAGCGTCTGCCGCGCATGCGCGGAACTGCGATCGCAGCGCTGCAGCGGATATAAATGGAAATGGAACTTACTTTCTGGACGTACCTCGTATGTTAATTTTTGTCAAAACTCTACCAAAATTTGTGATTGTCTGCAGTTTTAGTTGCAGTTTTTAGTGAAGTAACTCATTTTATGACTGGTAATTTTTTGAAAATGAATTTTAATGACAAAGTGAAAAAAAGAACAAATATTTTTTGGTAAGTACATTTTTGAATTATTTTAAAATTAAAAAAGTTACTTACAGGTTAATTCACTATATATACACTTATATAATTTAATTTTATGTAATAATATAAAAGACTTAGTAGTTTATGTTAAAAAATAAGGGAGATGTGGCCAAAAAAGTAAATTGGTGTAAAACACCCTACAAAGGGCCCGGTATTCTTCAGTAGTCAACCGGTTAAATCCAATGGTATTTTTAAGACAGACCTTAACATTTTTGTCCGGTACCAAAAGGGTTAAAGGTTTACATTGTGAGCGTTTACATACTGATCTTAATTACTATTTTGTAGCATTTTCCCCCTAACTCATGATTGATTGGAAACTACTGAAATGGTAACCATCACCCAAATCTCCTGCTATTTCAGTGAGGGTATGACACTTATTAAAAAAATAAACTGAATTTCTAACTTATAGCAAATCCAAGTCTTCTCTGGTATCTTGACATTTACATTTTAGTACACCAGTAATATTTTGTATCCGGCGAATATTCTTTAGTTACCTGTAATGCCTCTGTATTCATCTTATATCTATCTATGCAGCTCTTCTGATAGAATATTGATAGTATTGTTGTAGCAAATCAATGCTATTTTTTTTCAGCATTGTTTTATGGGTATCCAAAGTCTGTACCATAGTATTTGAGTTTTTAATATTTTTGATGTTTCTGAATAGAGAGTAGTAATATTTTAGTTAAGTTATTGGTCCGACGCTCAACCTACGCATACCCTTGTAGGATCGGGCTTGATTATTCTAGCTTTAGTCTACCTCACCAATGTTAGCTCCATAAAAAGGGTATTTCTTTCCTGCATAAGTACTTGCCCTTAATAATGTATGTAATGTAACATTGATCATATTACATCACATACTTGTTAGTATGGTCACGAGATGTGATATGCTGTATGATGTTACTATACTTGTTAGTATGGTAATGAGATGTGATATGCTGTACCTTCACATCCAGACTCTTGGAACTGGAAAGTCACAGTGTTTCTGTTACTGACAAGGAAGTTAATCTGGTGTCAGCAATTGATATAGTGTCATTGCTAGGGTAATGTAATGCATTTAAATAAGCATCATTGAAAATAAATTACATTAATGAATGTTGTAGGGTGACTGCCAGAAGACGGTTCAAGTACCTGTTCAGGTGGAATGGTGGCAAGTGTTGTCCAATATGATACGCAACCATTTTTCACTTATAAGGCCGCACACAGATGATGTAGTCACAGCTGTATTACGAGACATAAATAGCTCGTCAGAACATATTCGACTGCATGCTACTAGGGCTTTTCAACATCTCACTACTGTTCTTGGAAGCTCAGGTAATTTGACGGGACCCTATACATGCTAAAATAAACAACTCCATTGTACAGTGATGGGGTGTATATGCTATTGTGCAAGGCAACTTGATCATGTTTGATTACATATAAAATAATAATTTATATATTTATTCTCAGATTGTATCAATTATTAAACAGTTATAACAGAATCAGTAAAAGTATATTTTCAATGCTATGTTACATATGGTCTACTCCATACAGAACAGTGGAAAATTTATAAAAAGTAAGGTAGCTAGTTTGGATATTTTATGCCCATTAAAAAAATTTATAATTTGGAATATTTACAAAATTAATTTGCAAAATCCTTTTTAGGTCTACACAAAAATAAATAAAAACGCATTGATATTGGAAAGACGCATTTAAAATCATTATATTAAAAAAAATTATAAAAATTAAAAAAAACTGAATGGAAAAACTGAAGTATATTCTTTTTTTGTCAATGAATGGTAAAATTTTGTTCAATTGTTGTTTGTTGAATTTCAGCTACTTATGTTCTTATATTCTTATAAGTATATATATTATATTCCTATAAGTTCAACTCGTTAAGTAAATTTGCAACCAAAAACGGCTGATCACAAGTACTAAGAGTTTTCTCAGAATGAGCTCATGTCTTAAGCAATCAAAATATAAATATTTGTAAAATATATTATCTCCATTATAATTGTTTATATAATGTATATATAAGCTTGTATTTGCTTACTTCTCTACAGAAGTGGACGAGATGGAATGTGTCGCAGTATGGACAAGGGTTCTGGAGTCTCAGCTGTTAGGTCTGGTGGGAGTGTCACCCATCCTTGCTTCAGTTGTCTGTGATTGTTTGTCTACCATGAGCCCTCCTACCTACCACCTCCTACCGGTGAATAAATCATTTTACTATTTGGAGTATACAGTAATTAAAATAAAAAAACTGGCAAAAATTTGTTCAGGGGAATACTGTAGATCAGTGGTGCTTTGTGGAGTTCTGCACATGTGTAGTGGGTTAAATATGAAGTCTGTATAAACGTTATTTAAGGTTTTTTAAATCATACTTTTACTGAATACATTTTATTTACATCTACTCTTACATCAGTATAAAGTATATATCCGTATAATAACGGTTACATAAGTTTGCATTTAGTGTTTTGGGAAAAAGACTAGGGAAAAATAGGAAAAAATAATAAGTTAGTAAAATTTTTAAGACAATTTCCAGTATCTCACATTTTAATTCAGAATTCAATGATTAATTCTTGTGTTTAAGTTAATCAGTATATTGGAGAGATAGGACATCAACAAACTTACCTTAAAAGACAAGTTCACTAACATCAGAGTAGTAGTCGCAAACACAAAATAAACACAATCTCACAAATTTTCAACACCACTGGCATTTTCTTCAGGTGAGTAGAGAGAGAGCTAGTTTGCTGATGTCCTATCTCTCCAATATACTAATTCCTGGCCTAGTGCCCTTTAACCTAACCTAAAATTGTGTTTAAGTTAAATAATTTGTGCTGTTCATTTTTTATTTTTAAATTATTAATGTGGCTGTAAAAAATAAGTATCTCCATACCCTATCATTTAACATTGATTTGGATATTTTTCAATAGTTGTCATGATGGAAATATTGAAATATTTTAAATTGTATTATAATAAGATTATTTAAAAAGGGTTTAATATCTCTAGAGATTCTTTTGTGAATCCCTCTGGTCTGAGGAAGGTGAGCGTGGTTCACCGTAATCGATCGCCATAATATTTGTACATTTTGAATTTGTATTGTAATAAGTTTTGTGTTTTGTGACGTTTACTTGTACTGTATATGTACCAACATGTATTATGCTAATTAAAAACTATTTATTAACTATGCCAACATTTCAGTTCAGTCAACATTTTAAAAGTTATGAAGTTTTATTTTCAGAACATTAAGTGTTAACTAGTTAATGGTATCAGGATGTCGATTTGGCATTGATTAAGCAAACAAAACAGCGACTCAAACAAAAACCATTTCCCTATTTGTTACAGCCTCTTAACAAACGTACTGATAATCCAACAACTCATACACGTATAGTGGTCAGACTCTCTCACCCACCCATACACGCATATTGGTATATGACCCTCCCACCCACCCATACACGTATAGTGGTATATGACCCTCCCACCCACCCATACACGCATAGTAGTATATAACCCTCCCACCCACCCATACATGCATAGAAATATATCTTGCATTTTAGAAAATCTTGAATAAAATATGTTATATGAAATTGAATAATTTTATAATTATCTACCAAGAAAGTTTTATACTATGAATTAACTAAGGATTAGTCTGTATCATTTTAAAATTAATTCTATTCTATGGAAAAATGTATTTAAATTATCCTCCTTTGGTGTACACATTTATTTTGACGACATACACTATTTAGTAAATGCAAGAACTGCCCAATTCCTATACACTCTTTTATGGAAGGTTTTATTTGAAACTCTTTGATTGTAGGAAAAGCTGCAGATTTGTTGTATTACCTGCTTGCTGTGCTGTGCCCGAGATGAGGAACCTTCTGTGAGAGCTGCTGCAGTTCAGGCACTCGCAGCGTTTCTCACTTTTCCCACACTAACAGAGGTAATTTCTCTGAGGAATTATGCATTTTTAACCAGTAAATGAAAGCATATTCACAAACATTTTCAAATCCTATTACCCTTATATGCAATTTAATTTTTTTCTTTTTATAAATAAAAAAAAGATTTAGACCATATTAAACCTGATTTAACTATAAACAGCTTTGCCAATCATTTTAAAAGTATTGTATGATATAAAAATGTAGTATTTATTACATTATCACTTAAATGTAATATTAAACACTTATTTGATAAATAACAACTGTAGATATAAAAAAAGTCTAAAAGGTATATATGGCCCTGGCAACTAATGTCAGAACGCTAGAACAGATTTCCTTCTTGAAGATGTCTGGCCTGATTTTGTTCAGTGTAGTCAATGCAATAAGTTAAATTTCCTTTAAATAATGGTAGCTTATTGATGAATACATTTATTTCACAAAAATCTTTTTTCTTCTTGCTCACAAAAATCCAAGTTGCATAGTGAACATTGAATATTTATGTGAATTAACCAGGTATAATTATAAAATTGAAGTTAATTAATTCAGCTCTTCCCTTAATGGCCCATGACATAGTTCACATACTATATTCATCACGTAAGAAGCCTCTATCATCAAGGTCGAGAGGAGCAGGTACTTATATCGGTATAATAAAAGTGGTTTAAAATCAGGGCGCTTGCAATACCACACATTTATTGCGATATGTGGGTATACATCGCACTTGGCCTGCTACACGCGCTTCTCACACTCCACCACCGATAGCAACTGAGACTTGAGCTGTTCCGGCACGGCGTTAAAATCCAATATGATGTTGTGTTTTCAATTTTTATACCACTTTTCATCTGTATTTCTGCTGTATTTTATCTATAGTTGTTCAGTCCTTTACGCATGGAGATTGGTTTCTCTCATATGAGTGTCAGTAGCATGTGAATTGGTGATTGCTTAGTGCAGTATAGTAGTGTGCTTTCTTGCCTCCTGGTGTTTAAATTATCTACTATGTATACTACAACTTCTTTGATGTAGAGAATTAAAAAATCATGGTAAGAGAGTGAGGATGGCCTTGTAGGGTACTAGACGGTGGATTAAAGAAGTGGTTCAAGCCGATTTGTTTTGAGTAATATTCTGTTCATGATGTGGCTGCGACTTCCCTTTAAGACAAGACTAACACCAAAATTGGTAAGGGATATCTTATTACTTATTTATCAACGCATTATTACTTAACTAAAAAATTATATCTTTCTAATACATATAATTTTTCTGTCTCTCTATAGGATGAACAGTTTGTATGTGATTGCAGTAGTGTAATATGCCAGTTGGTGAAAGATCCCATCCCTCAGGTCAGCAGCAAGGCAGTGTGGGCCTTGGGGAACCTCACTGACATGCTCTACAAGAACCAGTGAGTAGCAGCGCTAATACTTTTTATTTAAGATTTTAGTGCTTGTAATTAGACATAGACCTTTGAGAAGAGAACAAAGATTGTGTAATATACCACAACGTAGAGCTCTAATACCTTAGATTTCCAATATAAACCATATGGCTTATTTGTGCGTTTGAACTTAAATTCATGTTCTGGGAAGAAATTTGTGAATATAGTTTGAGTTTGCAGGTCTGAGTTAATAAATCTTGTGTCGTTTGCACATTACGATTGTCTCCCTTGTCAGTCTTCCTCTCTGTGTTTCATTTAGTTTTAGTGTGTTTGTTTTCGTTTTCGTGTTCCGTGATTTTGTTTTCTGTGTTCCTTGGTTTCGTCGGCAAGCTTGCCATTCTAGCTTGGCAGCTGACAACAACATGTTTTGTGGTTAGAAACGTTCAGCCCTGGCTCCGGGCTTGGAGAGTTGTGGACGGGCACCTGCATGGCTACTGACGGTGTTTTCCTGGAGGCACAGTGTGGAACCTATTGGGTAGGACCAGCCTCTACCTTGCTTCCCAGAGGGGTAACCACTTCTTCCCCCTTTCCGTGCTGCCCATCCAACGGCCTCCAGGATGAAGACATCGACATGCAGGTGACCCAAACCCAGTTAATTTTCCGGCTCTTCTGACTTCCAACGATTGAACATTTTAAAGAATTTATTTGTTTAAGAAGAACAACCTGTGAAGTATCATCTTGTGTGAAGAAACTTTTTGATTTTTTTATGAACTGTCATTTCAAAGTGGGATATATTTTTTAGATTTTATTTTTATTTATTTTTGCGTATATTTTTCTTATGGGGATATTCTTTAAAGAACGGGGTTCTCGGGTAATTCTTCACTTTGTTGTTCCCATTACGAGTCGCCCAGTTTATCCTGCTGGATTTTGGCGTGCAATAATTAATTTAATTCTTTTGCTTTTTTTTAACTTTTCCAAACTTGCCAAAACCTTCCAAATTTCTTTTGTTGCCTGAGACTCCATAATTTCAGCTGCATAAGTAGATTTAAGTGTTGTCTTTGTAATTGTTGTAGTGATGTATATATTTATTTTTTACTATTTATTTAAATATTTATGCCATGTGTTGTTTTTGTTGTATATTTATTCTTGTTAAATTTTTTCAGAGATATATTTATGATGCTATAAACATGTTATTAGGTCTATCCTTGTTTTTTTTTTTTTTTTTTTTTTTTTTATGTAGCCTAAGTTTAGTTTGATACTTTCTACTATTAATATTTGATGTAATCTTATTGTTTTTTTTTTATTTATTTCTATTGCCTCGAGGCCAACGTATATTTAAAAATTTCTGTAATTTTTGATAAATATTGTAACTTTTCAACAACGTTCAACAGCCCGTTTGTCCGTAAATGTTTACATTTTTTTATTTGTAACTAAATATTTTTTGTAATATTTTTGAATTAAATGTATTTTTAATTGTCATGTAATAAACAATATTTTTGCCATTCAACTTGTGTTTTTTTGTTCTGTGTCATCCTCCTTAGTCCAGTGCCTTCGCACCCACCCTCGATGGGTCCAGCAATGTTTTGATAGGGTGGGTTGCAAATGGTAGCAGAGCGTGATTTTGCTTGCCTCTGCCATGGAGGAAAAAACTAATAATTTGGATAGTTAAAAAATTTTTGGAACCAAAAAAAGGGTTAAAAAAAATAAAATAAATAGTTGCACTGGCTCAGGAGGGATTTCAGGTTTTTGTATTCTAGGTTTTTGTTTTTCAGTGTTTTGTGTCTCCTGCGTGTTGTCTTCGTCGTGACAGATGTCTTTTTCGTCTCTCCATTCGCCCTGGAGCCAGGCCTAGTATTTATCTTGATTGATTGAATTTTTGGTTTTTCTGTACTTTTGTGTTGCTGTCAAAAATGAATTTCAATGTGGCATATTTGAACAAGGGGGAGTTGATCTTTGAGGTGAAGGTTCGCGGAGCTGTGCCGGTTACCATTGTGGTGGTGTTACGGAGGCAGCTGAGGGAGTTGTTAAGTTCTGGTGCTGCTGTTGCCTGGAGAGAGGGATGAGTGTTGCTGAGGAGCTTGAAGCTTGTAGGCCTCTGTTGGCAGAGTGGGAAGGTGCTGTAGAGGATTTTGTGGAGAATCCTCCCTCCAGGAGCGACAGGACTAAGTTTTTAGTTAGGGTAGGCCAGCTAGGTTGTAGGTTGCGTCTCATTAACCAGGCAGGGGAGCTTGAGGTGGCCAATAGGACTTGGTTGCAGGAGGGTTTGGTGGTGTTAGAGCGGGTTACTCAAGCTCTCTCCGGCCTGTCTATGCCTACAGTTGATAGGTTGCCTCCGTACTTCCCAACTAGTGCTGCACCACTCGGTACGTCAGTAGTCCCCGAGCCCACTGGCCCCCAAGGCCACTGCCTCGCCATGCTTGTCTGAGGTCTCTGTTACTTCGGCTGCTCAGCCTGTTCTGTGTATGGGAGTCCCTCCAATCCTGGCTTTTGATTTTGGACCTGTTTCGATGCTTTCAGGACAAATTACTTCATATCACAAGTTGCCCAACCAGTTAAAACCGTTGCTGCAGGGTCTTTCTTCTGCTGACGGGTTGGATCCTGAGGCTTTGTTGACTTTCTTTGGTCGTCTTCTTCAACTTAGGGATTTTCCGGGATTGGAGGAGATTTTCCTTCTTCATCTTATTGTGCCCTTCTGTCGGGGCAGTCTTTCTGATAGGCTTACTTCGATGCTGACCCGAAAACATGTTATTAGGCCTATCCTATTTTTTTATATAGCCTACGTTTAGTTTGATAATTTCTGCTATGTTTATTTTGATACTTTCTACAGTTAGTATTTGATAGTCTTGTTGTTTTTTATTTATTTCTATTGCCTCAAGGCCAACATATATTTATAAATTTCTCTGTAACTTTTGATAAATATTGTAACTTTTCACAAACGGTCAAAGCCTGTTTGTTCGTAAATGTTTTATTTTTTTATTTGTAACTTAATATTTTTTTAATACTTTTGAATTAAATGTTTTTTAAAATTTATGTAATAAACATTATTTTTGCCATTCAACTTGTGTTTTTTTTTTTTGTTCTGTGTCGTCCTCCTGAGTCCGGTGCCTTCGCACCCACCCTCGTGCGTCCAGCAATGTTTTGATAGTACGAGGGTGGGTTGCAGTCTTTGAATCAGTTTACATTGAATTCAGTGGTTGATAGTAAGAGCCCCAATGGGTGGGTACTGAGGGACATAAACTGGGCATTGATGAAGATAAGCACTGATAACATGGGCTATCACAGTACATACGAAACTGGGCATTGACGAAGATAAGCGTTGATAACATGGTTATCAGAGTACATATGAAACTGGGCATTTCGAAGATAAGCGCTGATAACATGGGCTATCAGAGTACATACGAAACTGGGCATTGACGAAGATAAGTGCTGATAACATGGTTTTCAGAGTACATATGTAACTGGGCATTGACGAAGATAAGCGCTGATAACATGACTATCTGAGTATATACAAAACTGGGCATTAACAAAGATAAGCGTTGATAACATGGTTATCAGAGTACATATGAAACTGGGAATTGACGAAGATAAGCGCTGATAACATGGGCTATCAGAGTACATACGAAACTGAGCATTGACGAAGATAAGTGCTGATAACATGGTTATCAGAGTACATATGAAACTGGGCATTGACGAAGATAAGCGCTAATAACATGGCTATCAGAGTATATACAAAGAGTTGATTACAACTGCAGGTTTGTAATCAGAGAACGATTGCATAAAGTGTTTGTTGGGATTAGTCCCAACTTAGGTTCTTTTAAGAAATTGAATGTTCCTTGATATAACAAAAATTTCTCATTATGGTGTAATCTGTAAGATCTACTCGTTCTCAGGTTAAGGTCTTGAAAAGCAGTGCTTAGCAGTCAGAGGCAAGTAGTATTATTTAGGAGGCAATGCCATAAATATTTAATGTGATATTATTGACACGTCTCTTAAAATATTATAAAATTATTAAATAATTTTCTCTACTTTGGTTTATTTTGCTATTTATCCAATTAATACTTAATAACTTATATTTTATTTTTACAGACATAATGATGAAATTATACCTCCCCTTCAACTCATTAAAACCAGTATGGAAGCAGCTCTGGGAAAAGTTAAGGTAATTGTAATAAGGCCTTATGTTTCAGACAATTTTAATGAAAACCACCATATTTTATAAAAGTTTCTTTAAGAGGATATTTAACAGGAATTTTGTAGTGTAATTTTTAGATTAACAATTTAATGTACTCATGATTATACAACATTAGATGAATTAGATTGATTGCCGAGATTATAACATAAGATGGGTTTCTCAAACATTAATGAAGCATAATGCAATTCTTATGATGAACATTTTAATTTAATCCTTAGCTGTCCGTGAGGTACTTTGATGATGAACTGCACAAGGTACTGTTCAGTGTATGGATCGTATGAACGTTGTGGGTAAACACGGACCTTGCACCTATGATATTATTCGGAAAAGAGTCAAGGTCATTGAAGCTTTTAGATTGATTCAAGTGTAAATATTTTAAGTGTAAAGAATAAATAACTATTGTGTTTTGTCTTTTATCTTGTAAGCTTAACACATTAGCTGCGGCTGTGCATGGTGTTGCGCAGTGTACAATTGGAGTTGCCTTGTCTGATTCAGCACCATGGCCGCACGCTATTTAAACATTTTGACAAGTAAAATCAATTTATGTGCAATTCAAACAATATTTTTATTTCATATTTTGGTATTTACAATATTTAATCCCCTTCAACCTACTGGATCATTCCATTCCAGTCCATTTATTTATTAACCAGAAGCCGTAATAGACAAGTCTGAATCTCCTGTTATGACTTCCAACTGTAAACTTTCTGTTTTCAGACTCGCCAGAACTTATATTCTCTTCAAAAAAGAACCTTTTGTTAGGGTCCAGCCATGTTATTAGCATTAGAAATAACCTAAATATTTACAGAAAAGTAAAAGCTGCATATACACTATATACACCTTGAAAGTAAATTTGAAAGTAGACAATTGTTTTTCTTTCAATGTAATGCTTGTTTTTTCTTTTTCAATTTTTATATGCCCAAACATTCAATACAATGTATAATGAAAGGAGGGGACCCTGATATAACCTCTTTCTTCCTAGAATCTCTTATGTATTTTTAATTTACTGTCCAAGTTATTTCGCCACTCCATTACTTGCTGACCAACTAAGATGACAGCATCAACTTGACATATGATATGGTTTATGTTTGGTGAACTTATATCCTCACTCAAGTTAGATAACTTATATACTTCTTATTAAGAAAAAAGGCTAGTGTCTTTAATATAAGCTTTTCACACATCCAAATCTTATGTGACAAATGATGTAAAAGAAAATAACTTTCTGATTTCAGATCAGAGCAAATGGTGTTAGAGCTCTTGGAAATTTATTAGGATTGTTGAAAATCAGCCATCTCAACAGTCAAGAATACAAAGATGTGCCCATGACTGTTGCTAATATTTTGGTAAAAAATGCTTCCTCTATGAACAGCATGAAGGTGAGAATATACAAATGATTGAGATTGGTTTTTGACAAATATTCTGTAGGTCACCAAAACTGCATGAAAGGGTTTCTGTGAAATTGAATTTCCTTGTAAGGAATACACTGTTTTGATACAGTATGGAAAGATACAAGTATTATAAAAATGTAAGTGGGAAATGGTTAACAATAGGTCATTTGATTGCAAAGCTAAACCTGAAGTATGAATCACATAAAATATTGCCTATGGAATACTTTTCAAGAGGGATTTCATGGTCTTCATTTAACTGGGGAGGTGGGTGTAAAATGATCAGGAGTGATGGATTTAGCTATATAATGGGAGGTTAAGATTTTAACATCTATACAAACTAGTTTATACTGAGACTTTAGGTATTAACTTAGAAATTTTTAATCAATTTAATTTTAATGTTGTAGTAAATGAAACTAATAGAATATAATAATATACTCGGAAAATATCTGTGCTTTAAGCATTGATTTTATAAGTTGCAAAACTATCTGTGTGCTTCCATTTGTATATTAATGCTTTCAAAACCTATTTTAGATTATTTAAAACCAAATTATCAATTAAATGGAAACTATATAATTTATTAATTTCTCTTTTAATTAAACCAGTTGTTGAGAATGACACCGAACTTTGTACATTGATAATATGTCTACTATGATATCTCTTTTGTTTTATCATATATATTATATACAATCATCACTTTATATGTTTCATTCTCAGGTCAGCTGGAATGCATGTTATGCCCTTGGCAGCATGCTAAAAAATGAAGCCATCCATGAAGCTTCTTCTACATGGCAGGTTAGTTTCTCAACTGTAGCATATACAGGGTGTCAATTAAGTCATAGGTCAACTTTATAACTTTTAAACAACAAGAGATATCACAACCATATTTGGCATACCGTTACTGGTAATAGTAAGCTACTTTTCTGTGTACATGGTGATCGGATGTCACCTTTAGGGGACAGGAAGGTAGGTAGTAAAAAGAAAATCTTTAATGATTATGTAGAGTTACATATCATTTTAAAGATCTAGTTGAATTGAAAACAAACCAGATTTCAAAAGGTTTATCCCGTTGGAAATAATTGCTATTCAAATTAAAAAAAAATTTAATACATTGTACTTACAAATAACAGAAAGTTACAAGTTGAAGGAAATACTTACTGAACTCCTTTCCAATTAGGTGTTCAAAATGTTCCCCTTTGGCCTTCTGGCAATGTTATAAAAAGCTGGCTAGTGCTTTTTGTTTGTATTCTCGTGGAATAGCTTCAGCTTTCTGTGCTATCCTTTGTCTTAAGATCAATGAGATTAGAAGGCTGAGTTTAAACTGTAGCTGTGAATGTTTCTTAAATACAATTCAGGATTTGTTGCAAAAGTCAACGTTAACAAAACATTTTTCAGCTTAATTTACCAAAATCAAGCCTTGTATAACACCTGAACTTTTGAGATCAATTAGACATAGGGACAAATTAAGCAAACAAGTTAAACAAACAACCATTTAATCCTCAAATAAAAACACGTTTTAAGAACTGTAGAAGTATTTTAAATTATCTAATTAGGGATGCTAAAGAGACATTTTACAAAAACCAGATAAGTAGCGCTAAAAATAAACCCATGAAACTTTGAAATTATTTGTCAGAACACATTGGGATGGGGATAAAGTGTGATAGGTTTCCAGTTGAGCACTTTTCAAACTTGGAAGAGGAGTTGAAACATAAAATCGATATAATGGAAGTACCTGATAGATTTAATGAATATTATGTAGGAGTTGGTGTGAAACTTTCCAGTGCGGTTCCCCCTGTGGCTGATGTCATAGTTGACGATAAAGCACATAGGGTGGATTCCGTGTTCCAGCTTGAGCCAATCTCCGAAGAAGAACTGGGGGAGTGCATTGTTGGCTTGAAAGTTAGTTCTGCATCTGGTATTGATGATATTCCTGCCTCAATATTCAAAAATAATTTTCATTCCATAAAAGAACCCTTATTGCAAATTATAAGTGGAAGTATAACGAAAGGCATATTTCCAATTTCTTTTAAAACTGGAAAAGTTGTTCTGATTTTCAAAAATGGAAAAAAGCCTGTTTGTTAATGACAAACCTATAACCCTCTTAAATGTGATGGCTAAGCTTCTAGATAAATGTGTCAGAAATCAATCGCAGAAGTACATATTAAATAACAACATTTTATACAACAACCAATTTGGTTTTAGAATTGATAAACATTTAACCCTTAAAACGCGGCATCCGTATATACGCATGTTTACAATTGCCCGTAACGCGTTATACGTAATATTTCGCGAGCTGATAACAATAATCCTAGAACAGGCCTAATAGAACGTAGCGAGTTCTAAGATTCAAGGTCAAGACTATTTTCAGGTTATTATTTATTTTCGAGACCTTTGGACTGGTTACTAGGCAACGAATGTAAATAATATGAAGTTTTCATTCATTATTGCCTCTGTCGAGGTAACCGCTAGCGCTCACAGCGAATATATACATATCTGCTAGTCACATGACGCGGTGACCGGCTGGCGCTCAAGTCAGTCTGCAGTTATTTGTTGTCTGTCTCGTGCATTGTACTAACCTCCGGTGTGTAAACAAAGTTTATTATTTCGAATTTACTCTATATTTTTCATTGTGAAGTCTAGTTTTATTTTTGTTGTAAATAGTGTTTATTTTGTGTACATAATCTGTTGTCTTATTGAGTTATATTGTATATATTTTTATAATGGCTAACCCCGATGATTCTGACTTCGACGAGTTTGTTGCTGGTGCAAGGATTGTACATTTTCGAGTGCAATTCATGATGATGACATAAGTGATAATGAAGATGTATTATTGCATAACATTAGTGACAGTGAAAAAAGTGTTGATTTGGGGCAGCAGCAAATACGAGGTACAATAAACCCTACAGGTAGGCTATGGCTAGATGTTACAAAAATGACCAAGGACCAAGAAAAACAATCCCAATTTACAATATCAATTCAGGCCCAAATTTGCCTTCTCATTTTGATGAAAATTCCTTGCCAATTGCCTTGAGCTATTTTTCAATGATGAAATATTGGAGTATATATGCCAGGAAACCAACTTTTTTGCAAATAAAAAAAAAACAAAATCACTCTCCACATGCTAGAATAAAGAAATGGACAGATATTTCAAAAGTAAATTTGAAATCATTTTTAGGAACGGTAATTAACATGGGCCTAATGCCATTACCAAACATTGAAACATATTTCTCAACGAAATGGGAATGTCGCATCCCTTTTTATAGAGACATATTTTCCAAGGACGAATTCCTTAATCTATTTTGGAATTTACATTTCAATCATGGTCCACAAGGTCAAGGTGATGCGAGACCTAAAGACTTTTTGATTAGACCTTTAGTAGACATGTCCAGTCCAAGTGTAAACTATTTTACCCCCAAGCAATTCTGTCGCTGTTGATGAAAGCACAATTTTATTCAAAGGGACAATTAGTTTCAAAGTTTACAATCCACAGAAACCAACTAAATTTGGTTTGAAATTGTTCGTTTTATCTGATTGTAAAAATGGGTACATTTTCAACTTTTTGCCTTACTATGGTAAACAGCAAATTATTCAGAATTCCACTTTGCTAAGAACTACTCAAATCGTTAAAGCATTATGTGACTCTGTAGTAATGAAGGATCCAGCTAATCCAGTAAAAGGTCTTCATGTGTATACGGACAGATACTACACAAGTCCGGAATTGGCAATGGAGCTATTGGATATGGATTGTCATCTGACAGGAACCGTTATGACCCATAGGGTTGGGTTACCACCTGCTATCAAGCAGTTTCAAAAAAATATGAAGAAAGGTGATATTATTTCCAAACGTAACAACAATCTTCTTGTTCTTTCCTGGAAGGACAAGCGTGTTGTCACTATGCTTTCTTCTAAAAGTAAAGGGAGTAACAAGGACGTAACATACGTTGCTAGCAAATGGATAAATAGACCTCCTGTGTCTAAACCTGATGTTGTGCTCGACTATACTGCAAATATGGGCGCAGTAGACAGGAGTGACCACTTTATTTCCTCCTACCAATTTATCAGACGAACAAGGAAATGGTATCGTAAATTGTTCTTTTTGTTACTTGAGGTGTCTATTGTCAATTCTTATTTATTGTACAGATCTGTTCAAGAGCAACATCACAAGAAACCTCTGTCGCATAGAGATTTTAGGACAAGTCTTGTTTCTTCCCTTGTTCGTGAACAACTGGCAATTAGGCCAACGCAAAAAAAGCGAGGACGGCCATCCCAAGGGCCCCCTGAAGAAAGACTGAATGGGAAACCCCACTTTATGGGCAAAAGAGTGAAAGGGGCAGCTAGATGTGTAGTGTGTCATAAGAGAGGACTACGCAAGGAGACTGTATACTGGTGCAAAACCTGCACAACTAACCCTGCCTTGCACCCGGAAGTTTGTTTTGAAGTTTTTCACACAGCTGCTACTTTCTAAGGAAGAAATTGTCATTCTAAAATCATATTTCAATTGAACAATTTATTTTTGCGAGTATAAAATTTTTTTAATTGCATGCAATAATATTTTGTTTTTACAGTTTTGATAAAACTTTGTAATGATTAAAAAATGAATATAAAAAATACAATATCGTTATTATTATTTTTTTTTTTTACATTGTACTATCCTGGTTTAGATTTTAAAAAAATATAACTTAACAGAAACTAAAATTATATATATTCAAGAAAATTAAGCGTTAATTGAAAAATTACAGAAAATTGCTCAGCGTTTTAAGGGTTAAATGATGATTTGTTCAACTGAACTAAAGAAATACACGACATAATTGGTAGAAACAATAAACCATTATTAGTATTTATAGACCTTGCTAAGGCTTTTGATACAGTTGACTGTGACTTATTAATAAAGAAACTAGAGTTCATTGATGTTGTTGGCACGACTTTAAATTGGTTTAAAGATTATTTAAGTGACCGGTTTCAAATAGTGTCTATAATGGGCCAATACAACTTACATAGGAAAATTAATTCAAAACATTTATTTGGCGTAGTACGCTGGGTCCTTTCCTTTTCCTAATATAGTTGGTTCAATCCCAGCTTCATAAGCTAAAGGTTCTCAGTTCGATCCCAATCAGAGTCATAACACATTTTGAGAAGGATCAGCTGATAACCACCGACTGTTCATTTGTCATTGGGCTATTAATTAATGACACTTTCTAAGGTATAGTCGGCCTTAGTTTGTAACAATGACTACATTCGCTCATCTACACTTATCACACTCATTCGAAATCCATATTCACCCATATCTTGACGATCGGCGTCTTATGAATAAATAAATAAATAAAAAATAAATAAATAAATATAATTAATCTTGGTTAAAATAAATTTAGTCAATGGCAGTTCTTTTCTTTACGCCGATGACACGGCTCTGTTATTTGAAGGGGCCAACTGGCCTGAAGCGTATAGATTGGCGGAAAGCGGCCTGCTCGCCATCAGGCGGTGGTTTGATCAGAATCGGCTTACATTGAATGTTGGCAAAATTAAACATATTACTATTACTACACACTTGTGGCTGTGCTGTTGATTGTAAGACTTGTGAGAATGTTGAGTGTGTTAGTGAACCTAAATATTTGGGTGTGATTTTTGATAACCGGATGAAATGGAATAAACATATTGATTATATTAGGAACAAGATAAGAAAATTTATTTTCATTTTCTATTATCTAAAAAATATATTTCGTTAGAGCTTATCCGTCAGCTATAACCATGCTTACATTAAATCTGTTGTGCAGTATGGTATAGTAGCATGGGGTGCCACATACAAGTCAATAATTTTACCTTTAGAATTAACTCAGAAGACTGTTATGAAAGCTGCTCTAAATAAATGTTGTAGGTTTCCTACAGAGTTGCTGTTTGATGAAATGAAAGTCTGTTCGATCAATCAGCTTTATATAAGGTGTATACTATTGTACATATTTAGAAACAAAAATAATATGTTCACTATTATCAGTCTATCTGATTATGTTCACTATGTTCATAATTATCCTACTAGAACCACGGTATATGTAGGTATTAGAGTTCCTAGACTGCCTAAATCAGCCAATTTGACAAGCTCGTTTTATGTTTCAAATATTCTGTTCACTAAATTACTGGCCTGCTTAAGGTATTCAGATACTTATAAGATAAATTTCTATACAAAATTAATAAATAACTGGTTAATTAATTTTGTAAGATTAGAGGTTGACAAATTAATGCATTTATACATAATATAGATTAGAGGTCCTATTTATACATAATTTAGAGCTTGAATGTTACATTGATTATATGGGTGTGTGGATACAAGTGTTTTCTTAGTGTCTTGTTCGTGTGCGTGAGTAAATACTCGTTTGTGGTATCTGTTTGTGCGCACATGTGTTCATCAGCTTGTCTGCATGTATGTGTTTTGTGTGTGTCTGTGCGCGCATGAGGTGTGAGCATCTGTCCACACATGAGTGTGTGTATTTCTGTCTGAGTGCGTAATTTGTTTTCTGTTTCTTCTCTTAGATTTAATATTATTATCATTATTATTTCTTATTTTCTCCTGTGGCCTCTGGTATGAGGAGTTTATGTCATAATATGTTTAATAAGTGTTTTTTTATTTACGTTTTCCACTCACCAGGAAACAGTTTTGTTGATAACTATTCGGTCTTCTCGCACAGGCTTTAGGCCATGAGAGGATCTTTCTCAGTTGTAATTTTGTACTTTTCATTTTTGAGACTAAACCGATTTTTGATTTGATTTGAAACTTAGTCTTTGAGGTAGTTGACCCCATAAAAAGTAGTCCAGCTGAGTCAGGTCAGGGGAACAAGCTCTCCACTCAATTGCTCCATGTTTTTCAATACACCGGTGAGGCAATACTGTATCTAAGTATTGCCTCACTTGAACACCGTAGTGTGGAGGTGCTCCGTCTTGTTGGAAAAAAACATGTAGTTAATTATTAGGATAAACGTTGTTACTACACATGTGTAGAGATGTGTATTTGTTGTAATCCTATATATAACTGCCATTTAGGCGTTTGCTGTGGTCATAAAAAACAACCTCTGTTTCTTCTCTGTGACTGTCAACTAACCACACAGATGATCGATCTGGGGTATCTGGTGGTTCCGATCACAGTAGCGAAGCTTGTTGGCAATAGCTGGCTCATCCAACCTAATTAATTCTACAACCTAAGTGATTCCCTGCTCAAATTAAACAGCAAACGCATCACACATACCTCAATATGGTTTGACAAAGGGCCAATTTTTACAATGACTGCAGATGCAGTGTCAAAATTCTTTAATTCAATTTATAGTAGCATGAATGATGGCTTAAAGACCTCTGGTCTGTTTATAGACTTTGATATTGTAAGTCACGATTTTTTCCTGTCCAAAATGGAATCTGCTGGAGTCAGAGGTGTCACATTAAAATGGTTCCACAGTTTTTTTGTCTGGTCGAACACAAAAAGTATGAGTCAATAACAAATTGAGTGAACACCTTCCTATAATAGTAGGCGTGCCTCAAGGCTCTGTTCTTTCTGCAAATCTCTTTATAAAGTTTATTATTAATGACTTACTAAATTGTCTCTTTAACGGAAACATTATTGCCTTTGCCGATGATATAGCTTTTTTATACTCTGGAAATGACAAGGAAACTGTATACTATCAAATGCATAATGATTTAAAAAGATTGAGAAGATGGTGCAAAATACATAAAATGGTAGTAAACACTTCAAAAACTAAGTTTATCAATTTTGATTATCAGGGCTCTAAGTTTGAAAAGTCACTGAAGCATCATGAGCACGACTGTTGTACTATTTTAAATTGTAATTGCAATTCCATAAAACAAGTAATTTTAAGTATTTAGGAGTTTATATAGACGAAAAAATGAATTTGAAAATACATATATCTACTCTGCATAAAAAGCGAAAAATCAGTTTGAGAAAATTTTATTTTTTTAGAAATTTTTGTGAAACTAATCTACTAAGGACGTTATACTTTGGTTTAATTAATTCCAGATTACAATATGGTATTGTTTGTTGGGGGGTGGGGGTTATAAAACCTTGCTAGAACCTATTAGAAAAACCCAAAATAAATTTGTCTGCATTGTACTGAAAAAATCTCTTAAAAGATTGGTCCTTTTCCCTATATATTCAACTATGAATTTTACCTGTACAACATTTGTTTGTCTTTAAAACTCTTAGGCTTTTTTACATTATGAGCGTCAATAGAGGATCTCTTAGAACCAATTATGAAATGTGTAGCAACAGTCGGAGACTGTTTATTAAGCCTAAGAGTGTTTGTAAATTATTTTTCAAGCAAACATCACTTTTCCGTGGTCCTCATTATTTCTATTTATTGCCATATAATAAATCTGAAGATCTTTTTGTTCTAGTGTTATCAACTGGCTTTTTTCTCTAATTAATTTAGACTTTTAAAATGAATCCTTGTTATAAGTATTAAGTTACTGCATTTATCTTGCTACGTGTTTTAGTAAAAGTGTATAATTTATTACATGTGTAAGCAGTTAATTTTGGTAGATTTTAATTTTGTTTGTTTCTTGTATGAGTTTCTTAAATCTAATTTTTGTTGTCATTTATAATTCTATTGTTCTATTGTTTTTTTTTCTGAGATATGAATTAATTACTGAATATGTGTATTTTGTGATTTTCCGTATCCGCTTGTGCTACGGATGACTGTTTTCAGCTTGAAAATGCAATGATGGGCTGGACTCATTTATTTTATGTAAAAAAATTGATTATTTTCACTTTTTATACTAACTACGATACTGGTAACTCTGGTTAGTTAATTCAGAGCCATATGATTTTGGTATTTACTCTTAATTTTTTTGTTGAATAAAAATTCATTATTTCATTATTATTTATTTAAATTAAACGATTATTTCAGTTCTGAAATGAGTTGAACAGTTCCTTGCACATACAAAATGCATTTTTTTTGCCATGGGAAGTTTTGTTTTTCCAAAGAATACATATCTATCTATACACATCTACTTATAGATGTGTATACATTGGTTTTTCACAGTGACCCAGGTCAATCGGTTCTGGTCAGTAAAGTGATCTGTTCTTGGGACACGTTTGATTGAACAATTTTACCTTACTGAAGTGAATGAATATTGAAATATAGGCTTATTCAGTTTTCGTTTGTTCAGGTCTCTCTGTCAGCAGTTCCGTCTTGAGCCAGACTATTTGTTGTTAATATTCTCGGTCTAGTTCGTTAGGGTCTCGGTCAGCGGTTGTCTTGAACCAAACTTGTTTTGTTGGTTTGTACAGAAGCGGTCAATACTACCGTACGTGTGTGGGAGGGCGGGTGGGTTAATACTACTGTACGTGTATGGGCGGGTGGATTAGGTTAGGTTGTCCTGCGTGTCCACCTGCAGGGTAGCTACCAAACTGTTATGATATGGTAGTATTGACACAGAATCTCAGTGTCGGTAAAAGGTTCGACTTTAACAGATCTTTTTGTGTATTGTGATCTGGATATCTCGTTCACTTAGGTGATCCTGGTCAAATGAACGGGTTGAAATGAAATGAAAAACGTCTTTATTTAATCAGGCGAAGTTGGGACTAAAAGGTTCCTTCTGCAACTTAACCTGAAAATGGGTTGAGAGAACGTCACCTCTACGTTTGCCCCCAATTGTCAACTGTCATTTCGTAATTTCACTGCCACACCATAAGTAATAAATTACATTCCATGCTAATCAAGACAAGCCTATCATGTTTTTGTTATTCTTTCACTGTACTTTTTATTCACTTGAAAAATTTGAAAATGACCACAAATGTTAATTAAGACAACGTTATCGAGATCAAACTATATGGTTGGTTACATCTTAAAATAACAACTGAATTTAGGAGATTTGGGATAAAGTAATTTTTGGCCTATAAATGATAAGAAATAAAATAGCATTTGCTAATAAATAGTACTTTTAGACAGTGAAAATAGTACATAGATAACTAGACTGTTTAAGTTTTTGTTATCAACATAAATGATAATATTCTATGAACAGCCACCAAATAATTAATAAGAAGGAAGCATTGAGGTGATAACAATACTTTCACAAGACGGGATCAATAACAATTTATTGTAATTTTCATGAACAGATTTGCAGTTGAATACAACAATTAACATCATAATTTAGTTTGGTTTCCAATAAATTAATATTAAGTGGTCTTAGAAGAACTAGCTGTGCACTATTGTTTTGTTTTAAAATAGTGTGAACCTTTTTACAGTTTGATAAAAATTTGGCATTTATCAAACTTTAAGTAGAAAGACAGGAAGTACATTTATGGGTTTAATCAATTACTTTATCATGATAACTTTTTTTCAACATTATTGTTTCTTTTGTAACTTGTTATTGTTGTTAAATTTTATAGGCAATTGTTCTACCAGCTCTTTGCACACTGGTAGTGCAGAGTGCTAACTTCAAGGTGCGCACCAACGCTTGTGTAGCACTGAGTAGTGTATCTTCACGGAGGCACTATGGAAGTCACTTCCTGTCTGTCTGGAAGGCGGTCTTGGAGGGGATGGATCATGATCTCAACATGACAGATTTCAAGGAAGTCAAACATCATGATGGACTTCTTGAACAGGTTTTGTTAAAATACCTTAATTAGTAGCTGTTAGTATGTAAATGCGAAGATTGTTTCTTGGTTGAAAGTGAAATGATGCAATTGTCAGAGTAAATTTTTGTTATGATAGAAACAACAAAATGGATCTGGAAAAGGATAGCAATTTAAAATGCTTATATTCAGTAGCAACTTCCTCCTTATATTATTTTCACCAATTTCTAAAATGATCATGTAAAGTTTATTATCATGTAACTTTACGGTGAAATGTCTTTCCCATGAGTGCTATACTATGGAATGTCAATTAAAGGAAGAGCTACAGAAGGATTTTGCATTTTGTGCAGTAAAAGAACAATGTGAAAACGGCCCAATCTGTCGGACTACAGATATAATCCTGACGTTTGTAAAAGTTAGTTAACACGCACATGAACGATGACATATTAACATCTCTCGTTCAGCCCTATATTGAGCCTCCCCACAGTTTAAGGGTGTTTAACTAGTGCTATCTTGTAGAGCAAACTGAATGTACCTAGGTGTCTACATGGACCTAGACGGCATTATTTACACTACATTTAGCTGTGGTAAACAAAAAGTAATAATCAATGAAAGTTAGACTAATATATTTGTTTATTTTTATTGTATCACTCATGTATTAAGTTTTACTAATCTTATTAATGTTATTTGATTTTAATTTTTTCAATTTTAGGTCCTTTTTATTAACTAAGGAGAAACTAATTTCATAACAATGCTGGTTGTTATTTACAAAAAAAGAGAATTAGTTATCAATATTGAATGTTAATAATGAATCATTCCTCTTTATTACTTAATCTTTTATTTTGAGGACAGTTGCTCTGGGCAGGGAGGCTATATGAAACTTGAAGGTATTTGCTAACTTCAGAATTACTTGTTAGAGAGCCAGTATTTTTTAGACACTTGATATTCTATTTTATCTCGGGGTAAAAATGTAAAGTAGCAAAGTGAACGTATGTTAAAAGAAAACTGGTGTTTAGAGTTGAGTAAAATAAAGAAGCCTGTAGGATTATCTTACCAGTTAATAGACTAAAGCATTGACCAAGAGTCCTAGGGATATGTACTGAAAACGTACTATTGTACTAAACAAGTAACACTAATGTTAAAAATAGCAACTTAAATTGGCTGGTATAGTTTTGGTTATAGATTTGTTTTTACTGTGGCGTAAATATTCTTTGAACTGGTGTTGTGATTTTTTATTTTATTGGTACCATATGATTCTTTAAATAATGCTTTCATATGCTTGACAGCTGTGTTTGACACTTAGTCACTTGGCATCAGTTGTGGAGCTGGCTGACCTGTCACCTCTTCATGAAGTGGTAGTGTATCACATAGACACAATGCAACACCGCCTGTCTCAATTTCTTGCCAGCACTCTGCCAGAGCGAACTGAGGCTGTGTTGAAAGCTGCAACCAACGTCGCTCAGTTCCGTAAAGAAGAACATTTGACTATTTCACAGCGTGATACAGTTACAATTCTATCCGATGTGTTTGCCTTAAGTGTATAATGTGCAGTAGTCACTTGATCTTTAAGGTTTTTTTTCTACTAGTCCACCTGAAAACATCAGTGGATATTTAATAATTGCATGTTGGTTGATACTGAACTCATACATGTTTTTTGTAGACATGATGTTCAGGTGACTGTGGCATTTAACTCCTAGATCTAATTTTTAAAGCTGATTCCAGATTTACCTGTGTAATTTTACATTAAATTCGTGGTATAATGTTTGAGGATAGACTATAAAACGATTGGCCAGAAATTATATCCTAATGCATCAGCAATCTTACCAGAGATGATATTCTTATATTCTTACATATGAGACGCCGACACAACGTTGTTGGTATTTTAAGCCAAATATGAATGATTATATGAGTGTAGAATGAGTGTGGATGAGTGTAGTCTTGTTACTAACTGAGTTCAACTGTTCCTCAAAAAGGGCAATTTATTAATAACCCAATAGCTTATTAACTAAGGGACCTACAGCTTTATGTGGGAATCCGAACCACGTAGTGCTGGTCTGATTTTCAGCTGATTGTCAAGCCTTATACTCAGTTATCTCCCCCAGACAACATCCGTACAATGATTACCACCCAACATGGACAACCCAGACTTCTCTAGTAGTGTCCACGCCGATAGCAACCATTGAGCGAACGCCATGTCGGTATTAAGAGGACAGAGCATCCAACCTATCGCCTACAATCTCCCAAACACTTTGTCCCCAAGTAGCTGAGTTACAGCACTGCGCCACCAGTGCCGACCCTTCACAAGGAATTTCACAGGACATCCTTGCAAGCTGTGCATGCCAACTACGTCACCTGCTACACTTGTGAGGGGAAGCTTGGCAAACGGCCTCGCCAGGGAACCCTTACCTCTAGCTCCTTTGTGGAGCTCAGCCTGTGGAGGGGGGGAGGGCTCGCCAAGGAAATCTGCTACAAACCCGGTTGTAGATCTCGGCATTTTCACTCATTAGTAAGCCCAGCTTACGGCCTATAGTATTGCCAGGAAACTGCCTGTATTCCTTTTTCTTTTTTTTTTTTTTTTTTTTTTTTGCAGTGGCGCCCAAAACTTATTTTTTCCCAAATCTGATGGTATATTTGGAATCAAGAGAATAATACCTTTAATTTCATACCCATCTTGGGTGTGTTAGTTACAATCACTCAATTCTTTATTTTGACACCCATAAACAATACTTGGAATATACTCTTCCAAAATCTAATGTTATAATCGGATTCAGGAGATAATTACATGTAGTTGGATATCCCACTTAGGCATTTTAAATTACCATTACCTTGTTTATATTTTCGAAGAAATTTTTGGACAGTGACCCCATGACATTTGCTTTTTTAAAATGTAATATTTAAAAAAAATTAGGATTCAGGTGAAACATACCTTTAATATCAAATTAAAGGTATTTTTCACCAGAATTTTTTCTAAATATTTTAAATATTTTCTACTCTAGTGGAGTATCAAACTCCACTCGAGTAGAAAAAGTTGCTATTAAAATTTTAACCTTCTCATAAATTAAGTTTTTGTGCCCGAATACCTGACAGTTTTAAATTTGTAAGCTGACATTCAGGTATAAGGTGTGCGCTTGTTAGTTGTTTTGCGTACATGCGTACATACATGACATTTTTGAAAATTTTACTCAAGTAGTTTTCAAGCTACGTCAAAAAATTTACTTTCATGCAATTTTCTCATAAGAAATACATGGGAATCATTTTGGGGCTAAAAAAAGTACGCCATATTGTTTAGGAGTGAAAAAATCAACTTTTGTAAAATACCCTGGGGGTTTCAGATCGAGAGTTCCAATTTAAGTATACACATGATGGGGATAGAACAGCGGGAAGTGCCTCAAGACTTAGTGTCATCGAGCTTTATATTTCTCACTTAGAGTTTTCGACTAATTTTACTTTGTATAGAACTATTGACGAATGATGGTGATGGTTGTTCATCAATCCATGAAAATAAAGAACGAGTTATTATGTTCCTAATAAGTATTTAACACATTGTCACATGAAGTGACTTGTCTGTAAATATTTTCAAAAGTACAACTCAAGCAATGTTTAAGAGAATGACATTTCTATTTTAATAGAAAACAAAGTTATAGAAAACTACATAGTAATCTCACATTTCTGATTTACCTACGTAGTAAACATCTTAGCAAAGTTGCTAGACGATTTTAGTTAATCTAATTTTTTATGTCTATTTAAAACGAAAATTATGCTATCTTTGAGTGCTTAATCGTACTTAATTGTTGGAAAATTTATGACTTTATTATTTTTGAGTAATGGTCATTATTCACTTGCCATTTTCTATAAACTATTGAATAATCATAGACATTTTGACAAACTTTAACAAATTCTAGAAAATCCTGATAGGAAATTTATTGGTAAAAATTATGTTACACAGTATTTAAAACTAACCAATAAAGTTTAGATCGCAGTATTTTTCTAATTCCCTATGGTTAGTGACAAAGATACTCTGTAGAAGAGCAAGAAATAAATCGTAGAATATTAATATTCCTCAACAAGTTAGACATTGCTTTTGTAGTATGATGTAGAAAAATAAAAACTTTAACTATTAACAAGTTTAATTTTCTTCAGGTTAAAAAAAGCTATAGTTTAAAAATTAAATGTCTTAGTTAATTTTAATTTCATTAGAAATGTTTTTTATAAAACTACACTATTCAGAGAGAGTTGATAGTGAAGCTCCACCCACTGCTGGTGTAATATAGGTGCTAGGCAGATCCACAGGCATTCATGATACAAAACAAATGATCAAACTGATAGCCAGAGTATGACTGACTGACTGGGGAATGGGATGCCAATGAATTAGTCTTGTGGACACCCTCTTCTTGTTGGCCAGCCCCCTTGGAACAGGGACACGCTAGGCGGAGTTTCACTCTCAACTCTCTCTAAACAGCTTATACAAGGTGGAAAAAAAAATTAGGAAACGTTTTCACAACTTTTGTATAGCTTCACTTGTAAAACAGTTATTTTTTCCATTGATAATTTGATCATTTAATTTGTTGGAATAATTGTGTTTCATAAAGTGTAATTTTGTATCAACTAAACTCAAAATTTCTTTATTTTTTTCAATTTCAGAGCAATTTCATAATAGCATCACACAGTGAACTACAAACTAAGAAGAATCGTAACAGTAAATTCTACAGATTCACAGCTGGCAATAATTATGAGTCTATTTACAATATAATTAGTATACTATATGTTAATAAATAATATACTCCCCCATGTTGTAATAGCATCGAGTCATCAACAAATTTTTTACCATTCCGCTAAATTTTTTTTATGGCGAGGGATAGCAATATTTTTCCGGCTGCGAAGTTCATACTGGTCGGAAGAAACTATGGGTGTTAACAGTCTGGGATTTTTCCTAACAAACATGATACAATAGAGAATGTAAATTGATGGGAAAGTTAAAATACTTTGTGGTTTTGAAGTTGTTTTGCAAGAGTATCTAAAAGACTTTAAAAACTGTTCTGATTGATTTTTTTTTTAAAGTTTAGATAAAAATTGTGTTTTTGTTATTTCATGACCCCAGATGACAACGGCGTATGACAGAATCTAATAAATAAGACCATTGTAGGTTGTGAGGAGAGTGTCAATGTAACAAAAGTTGAGAGCCTCCTTAAAAAAAATAATATCAGAACTAATACGCCTACATACTGAGTCAACGTGGTAGTCAAATTTCATCCTATTAACTCTTAGAAACTCTACTATCAGAATAATTTACTTGAAACCGTGAAATCACAGAGAAATTTTGTTTATTATTGAGAAATATTATTGATCAATGTAGTTACTTTGAAAATCCTCACTGGCCGTCCGTCTGAAAAGATGAAATGTCACTAATGGCGTCAAAAAGTAGGTTCTTTGTAAAAATGATGATTGCTTTTACAAGTGAAATCATACAAAAGTTGTGAAAGCGTTTCCATTCCCCCCCCCCACATTGTATGTGTTGGTATAGTTACTGTAGATGTATTATTGAACAACATATGTTTATTAACACAATTAGTGAATTGTTGTAAGTTATATGTACTTTGTTCATAACTGTTTTATATATTGTAAAATAGTATTTAGGTTTTGAATGAAAATAATTATTCAATAGAATATATATATCTATAAAATTAAATTACAAGCCTTGTTACCTTTAACAATTAATTCCAGTGTACTGGCTGCCAACTATTGGTGCTAAATAACTGATACATGTTCATCAGTATAATAAAACAGTATAATATAAACACAGTAGCAAAGCTCAGCTGTTTTACTTGTTGACCAAGCGAAGCTACCAATCCTAGCGGTGGTATAGCAATCTGCTGGCACGGTAATCAGCTGGTGTAGAATACGTGATTGTTGTTTATGTCAAAAGTGGTGTTGTAAGACTTTTTAACAACAACGAAACAATGCGTAAAACTATCGCTCTTCCGATTCCCTAAAGCTATTGATAGGCTATATGTAAAAGATGGTAGTAAATAGCAGGCGGAATGACCTAGAAAATAAATACGTAGAATAGCTTTATGACAACATTAAACTGTTGTAATCATTTTAAAAATTCCCAATTTATGAATGAAAACAAATAAGAAATCTGTTTGAAACGCTATTCCAACAGTTTTTGATATTCCTAACCAAGCAAAATCTGTACCTTTGAAATCTAATTATGAAATGAAATTGAATTTAATGTTTCAACTCCCAAGATCATTAAAATACTTGTAAGAACGATAGTACCAACTTAATAAATGTAAATGATAAGCCTAAATCAGCTAGTTTTCCTGAGAAATCCGCAATTAGTTTATATAAAACTGACAATGATGAAGTAGTAACTTAAAAAGTAAAATCAAGCAATTAAAAAACTTTTAAAAACAAAAGCTAAGAAATTAACAGACAACGTAAAAAGCGGAAAGCACTGAGGTGCTGCTCATGTAAGTTTAAATATAGACACGGGATTAGAGAGCTAGACAGACATGGAGAAAAGGCTTTCCTCAGATTTAGCGGCAGCTAATCTTTATAAAGAGATTAAGGAAGCAATCGAAAAGGGTATTACAAAATATGATGTATACAACACCGATGAAACTGGTATAAATTGGAGAGCACTTCCTCGAAAGTCATTACCGTCAAGACGTGAACAATCTACTCCTGTGAATCCTACACTTTAATCAATTATTAAATATCAGATCTACAGGAATACGTTTTAATCAAAAGAATCACGTGTAAAAAGTACAACACAGAGAAGAGTGCCTTCAACTACACGAACGTTTAGCTGCACTGCAATTCTGTATATTTATATTTCCAGGCTCTTTTGACCTACTCTAAATAGCCTACCCACCCACTTATACAGGACAGTGGTATGCCCCACCCATACACGTACAGCGATATTGCCCCACCCATACACGTACAGCGATATTGACCCACCCATACACGTACAGTGATATTGACCCACCCATACACGTACAGTGATATTGACCCACCCATACACGTACAGTGATATTGACCCACCCATACACGTACAGTGATATTGACCCACCCATACACGTACAGTGATATTGACCCACCCATACACGTACAGTGATATTGACCCACCCATACATGTACAGTGGTATTGGTTTATTAATTAGGCTATTAATAACCTAAGATTTATTTCAAATAAACTAGACATATTTAAAAAACACCTTGATAATGATCACACTTGTGTAAACTATATTCTGTTCAAGTACCTGACAATGTGACAATAATGCATTACATTTAATTTTAAGTCAAATTAAATGACCTAATAAAACAAAATATGGCAACCGGTGAAACAAGACCAAAATATTTGCTTTGTCAGTGTTATTTTGCAGTCCACAATGCTACCGCTTTTTGAGTAAGTATTTAGATGTACCGTCAGTGCGAACTTTCTGATAAATTCTAAATGACATCTTCAACATATTTTTGTAATGTCATTTAGAATGTTGAGTAAATGAAAAGATTTTTTTATTGCTCCAAGAGAAAGTACGACATATGGCCGACTATGAATAAGTAGTAGTGCGTATGGATGAAATGGCTTTGCAGTCTAATTTATTTGATGACAATAACTGGAATTATATATAAGAAACAAACTGAAGACGTAGCCAATAGTGCACTAGTAATTATGATTAATGGTATATTTTCAAATATGAAACAACTGCTATTTTACTTTTTCAGTAAGTAAAATAAAATGCAGTCTACAGAATTAAAAGGAGTCTTCATTGATACTGTATGTAAACTAAGAAACATTGAACTTATAATAAAATAATACGTAACTGATTTGGGATCAAATGTTATTGAATAGAGAAACAAAATAGGAATAAATAGACAGAATCCTTTTTATGTGTTTGAAGGCAAAAAGATTTACTATTTTATCCACCTCATATTCTGAAAAGCGTGCAAAATAATTCAAATAAATATAAATCATAATCATGAAATTATGATTTATATTTATATATTACCTGTGGTGTTGGTACGGCTTCTTGGAGACACATTGTACACCTTTACGAAAGTAATTCTAATAGAAAATATAAATTAGCTCTCAAAGGTCACAAAGAGAGATGAGTACCTGCCTTCCTTTTCTAAAATTAAGTAAATTCTGCAGCTGGTATCTTAAGCCGTTCTGTTACTGCTGCCATTGCAACTTTAATTGCGTGTGGTATTTTTGAAACAGCAGCTTTTGCCACAGCTGAATTTTGTCAGAATATCAACAACGGTTTCGATATTTTTGAAATGGATATTTTGTGAAACACAGTTTACTAAAAAGCAAAATTGTAGAAAATTCAAAGCACCTTAACGTTTTATCAGATATAGATAAATGGATAAACTTGTTCAGTTTAATTATTCATTTGAAATTATAATAATAATGCTGGCAAAATTTAATAAACATTTAAGTTAAGCATATTTTAAAACTATAATAATTAGTTATTGTTACAATTAATTATTACTACCTTTTGGTATAATATTTATTTAATATAATTTTAACAATTACAAAATAATAATTGTGTAGTCTACAATACAATAGCTTTTCTATAAATACCCTAGAAATAATTGTATAAATAGAAAAAGTATAAACTAATGTAATTTGAACTAAATGTTGTTTAACAGGTTCTTCATTTATATAATTTCAGTGCTTTACTCTCAATTGTATTGCAATGTATGTGAACTGCCATGCTATCTAGCGAAGAGATAGCGTTGCTCTGCATAATGACCACTGCGAGCGCTAACGTCGAATCGGTTGGTATTTTTTTTAAAAATAAGCTTTGCTACTGTGTGTTTATTAACTACGGTGATAATATATGTTTACTTTGACCAAAAGATATGATTTTATGTATATTTTATAAAAAATACTAACATTGTTATTATTATAATTTATTACCATAATAAAGATAACATTTGTATTTGTTTTAATTTTGTTGTTATTACTTGCACTTAACCCAACAAAAATATTTAAATAAAGAAAAAAGAAAACTGAGAATGTTGATAAGGACGCAAACACATGAGACCAATTTTTTATTCTGTATGCAGATATAAACAAAAATTTAACAGGGTTTAAAAGTACTATGAGTTTAATTTCTTAGGTTTATGGTATTATGATTTTAGAACATTGCTTCAAGGCAAGTATTAAATTGGTTAATTTTTTATTCCCTCTTATTTAGAAGCAGTTGCTAAAGTTCATCTTGCACTGTCACGTCATTATATGAATTTTGTAAAGATGTTTTTAAACTTATTTACTGTAGTAAAGTTTCATAGTTATGATTGTAGTATTTATTTTCTAAATTATTAACTTCAGTAAAATTAATTTTACCGGACAACTGTTGAACATCAATAGTAACACGTAGTTTAGTTTGAGAAAGGGGAAAGGCTTTCTCAAGCTCTGAGGCCCCCCTAATAGCGTGCTAACCTTAGGTATTATACTACTGTTTTTGTGTGCTAGAATGAGGTTCAGATTCCAAGTGGTTTGACCAGTTCTAGAATTTTTCTCCAAACTAGGTTCCTTTGTCTTTTCTGGAAATTCCACCCTAACATTCTCCCCCAGAGTTTAGACCTTCACATTCCGTCAATATGTGTTTGTCAAACTCAGGAGCCTCCCCATAAGGCTGGATATCATCTCTGAAACAGTTGCCAGATATTTCCTGAAGAGGCCATGTTCAGTTATATAAGCAATCACAAGCCTGATTTCAGTTCATGCAAGAAACGGATCTTGTTAGCTTAGGATTGGGTCTTCTCACCAGAGATTTGGTTGTTAAAACGTGCCTATCATGGTCACGATCTCTCGCCAAGGTAAGTATGATAAGACTATGAGTAGAGTCATTATTCACTTCTTAAGGCTGTTTGGTCAAAAATAATTTTCAATTTTTTCCATTTAAATTACTTTATATCAGCTATTAAACGCTTCCCAAGTTGTTCATTCATTAAAATTATGTTTATAGTTATAATTACATCACCTCAAAGATGGGAATTTGGTATTTCTTTGTACATGCAGCACTAAGAAACTATTTACATGATTATTCCCAAATTTTAAAAACAGACTTACTGGACTGGTCTTGTTCATCAGTTATTTTAAATAATTAAAATTAATGTTATATGTTTGTTTTTATTTTACTACAACGAGAAATACAATGTTGTGTTTGGCATATTATGCTTTTTAATACGTTTTATCTCGTATCATACAGTTTACAAAATTGATTAACTTTATATACTCAACTTGTGGTTATACTTTTACCCGCATGTTATATTACAATCCAATCGCTACGCACACGTACAGCAAGACACAGCACTCGTACCCTCAGGATCGTACTTAAATGTCTTCCTTCAATTATACCCCAGCCATCACAGGGGAGTCGTCGAGTGTCTGTGTATGATTACATCACGGTCAGACCTACAGTGCTGCGAGTGGAATTCAGTTGCCCCTAAAGCCGGCCAAACAGCCTTAACAAGGAGATCAGCCTTCTCTGTCACCAGGCCGCTGTGCCCTGGAAAACTCCTTGCTAGAACATTGTTAATGTGGGCCAATGCGCGTAGGAGTCTGGAAGCACTCCCAACTAACTCTGGATATGACTTGGCTCACAGAGCATCACGATTACCTGATATAATACAGATCAGTTTACCCGTTAGTAGTTTTTTATTCAGGTCCTAGTTGGGCACTAACAAGGATAGCAAAGATATCAGCTTGGTGGACCATATAGCACCTCCTGATAGGCGATTCCTGATAGATGAACTTAAAATCCCATAGCTAGGTCCAGCCTTCAATTCAGAACCATACGTGTATCAATTCCTTTAGTTGGTGGGATTACTGTATTCCTTAGATTTAGATTAGATTTAGATTGAAAGGGGATGTAGAGTTGGTCCATCCAACCCCTGCAACGAAGCCTGGGACTTTTTGTGCCAATCCCGGTGCCTAATCGTCGTAAAGCTGGCAATCCTTGACCAGGTCAAGGAGCTTCTTCACTAGATTAGTAATTTCTGACTGTCCCAGAGGTGAGCCTTCAAAAAGAACTCTTCTCCTAGCACCAAGAGCCTCACACTCCAGAACAATGTATTCTGCCGACGAGTCGTCCTCACAGAGGCGACAGATGGGATCCTCCGTAAAGAGTCCCACTGTTCTTGGATGCCTCCGGAATTTGCCGCGACCGGTGATGAGTCCCACCACCAGCTTGACGTGCAATTTACTCAACCCAAGAAGTGGCTTTGTTAACTTCTGGGAAGGATTTCTGACAAGAACCTTGCCAAGTCTTTGCCCTGGGAACCGCCGCCATCTTTCAAGATGTCTGGCGCTGACCCAGTTTTTGATTGCTGTTTTGACAGCTGCAGCCGAAACGCCACAGGCCGGCTCAGGACCAATGAAGGGCTTGATAGCACCTTCCTTAGCTAAGGCATCGGCCTGCTCGTTGCCTTCTAATCCCCTATGTCCTAGGGATCCATTCCAGCAAGACCTGATTTCTTGAGCCCAGGATGCTGAGGGACTCCACACATTCCCAGACTAGACCAGACGAAACCTTCCAGGAGTCAAGAGCCCCTAAGGCCGCTTGACGTCTGAGAGGATGTGGATATGTTTCCTGCAAACCCCTATCATAGTTTGCGCTGAACGTATGGCGACTTCAGCTTGGAAAACGGTGCCATACGCTCCCAGGCTCACGCTAGCGTTGGTCCTGGGGTCGCCAGTATAGACACCAAATCCAGCTCTGTTGCCATTTCTTGACCCGTCTGTGAACCATACAATTTGGTCGTGAGAAGAAACCGGGCTACTAACAGCGTCCCAGTACTCCCTCGACCTGAAATCCACAGTATAGGGTCTGGTGAAAAGATACTTAGTCCCAATGAAGTCAAACTTCATTGAGAGTACCTGGACTCCACACATTCCCAGACTAGACCAGACGAAACTTTCCTGGAGTCAAGAGCCCCTAAGGCCGCCTGACTGTCTGAGAGGATGTGGAATGTTTCCCGCAAACCCCTATCATAGTTTGCGCTGAACGTATGGCGACTTCAGCTTGGAAAACAGTGCCATACGCTCCCAGGCTTACGCTAGCGTTGGTCCTGGGGTCGCCAGTATAGACACCAAATCCAGCTCTGTTGCCCATTCTTGACCCGTCTGTGAACCATACAATTCGGTCGTGAGAAGAAACCGGGCTACTAACAGCGTCCCAGTACTCCCTCGACCTGAAATCCACAGTATAGGGTCTGGTGAAAAGATACTTAGTCCCAATGAAGTCAAACTTCATTGAGAGTACCTCATCGTTTACTAGATTGACCACTGAGGAGTGACCTATACAGGACCCCCTCCAGTGGTCAGTCAGTTGAAGCCTGTAAGCCGCCGCCCGAGCCTCCAGGTTAAGAAGAACCTCCAGTGCAATTAAAGGGGTCGCCTAAAGGCCCCTGTCATGCACATGCAGGCAAGTCTTGTTGGCTTGAAAGCCTAATCCGGACACGGTACGGCATGGGAGAATGGATGTTTGGTAGGATAAGGAATTAATGGGATAGGAGTGCTCTCAGTATCGGGATCACACTGAGAGCTGTGGTAAGGTACCCTCCTCCTTTCTCATCGGTTATGGGAAAGATGAGACCCCGGGCTTGGGACCGGTGCAGCGGAGTTATTGTATTCCTTAGTCTCCAGTCCTCCATAGGTTCTATATCAGCCAGCTCTGGTCTGGAGAAGGCGACTTTTATATCCATGACAACCGGTACCATGTTCTGTTGTGCAGTACAGTTTCAATAGCTTGTGAATGGCCAGATTTATATCTACTCGTACTAGTAGAGGATTTTATTCCTCTAAAAGTACCATTATTAATTTATTTGAAATTTCTCCTATTTCATTTATTTGAAATGTTTGAATTTTTATGGAGTCGATATTGTTAGATCTACTGAAAGTACAAATTTCAAAATTTTACGATACTCAAACATGGAGTGAACAACAGTGAGGCTGTAGTCATTCAATCAGTGAATAAACAGTGGTCACCTTCCTTTGGCTGCAGCGAACGCTACAGTTTCAGTTTGTACTAATGTTCATAGTTATTGTCTATTGCTGTTTACAGCTATAATTTAACTGAAAAAAATAAGAAATTATTTTCAAAAAAAATTCAACAAATTATTATTAAAATTTTCTTAAACTATTTTGAGGGTATACCTACTGTCCAAAGTGTTTTCGTTTTTTTGGTAATAACATAGTTATTTTTATAACGAAGTCTTTCATTACAATTATAAACAATCAACAACATATTTGGCAACAGGGACCTCAGACGGGGATAAATAAATAAATAGATAGCCGTATAACTGAAAAGTATTAATTATATGACATGAAATTCTTTGAGTGGCCGTATTTTCTGATTTCATTATCCTTTTGACCTCAAATTTGCATTGTTTTGTTGTACAAATAAATACCTTTAAAATGAGGTATAACTCGAGTTAGGCTTAGGTTCAACATTTTTAAGACTTCCTTTATGGGCTATCCCCTGACTATGTGAAAAACGAATAAAATATGTCCAAATGTTTGGTATACAGATATGTACATATCTACAAAGTTTGTTAAATTTTTTTTCAATAGTTTTAAAATTAATAAATATATTCCAGACTTGCCCAACCTTGTATCTACTAATACTAGCTGTACCTGGCTCTCTGGTCATGTATTGAGTTTGATTTAGAACCTAATAGCTGAAAGAATTGGATCATTTTTGCTTCTTCTACCAATATTAGATTTTTTAGGAGGCATGTCATAAAAAGTAAACTGCAAAACAAATAATTATTTATTTTTTATTTTCACGTTTCACCACATGTTTTAATTACCGAGGAAAAAAGGTTAACACCAAATACAGATCACCTGATCAAGTAAAAGTAGTGTGTGCTACACTCTCAAGGTGAAATGTAGAACTACAATAAATCAAAACATATACAGTACTGTTGTTGTGAGAACTTCAATCTGCTTATGGCATGTGAAACTACATTAAACCACACAGTCATATGTTTTTTGTAAACAATTCAGATTCTCCATTTGAATAACATGGGATCTTTAGGAGCCCGTGGGGCGGGACCCTGTGGACGGATCTGCATCAAACTTCACAGAAACCATCTCGGGAGTATACAGGACAACATCCTAAAGTTTCATGGCGATCGGTTGGATGGTTTGGCAGCGCATAAACTTCAAATATATATATACTTACAAACATCCTCTTTTATAAATATAGATTATTAATTGCATAAGGGACGACAAGTGGAGGAGGATGCACATGAGACCTATGAGAGTAGCAATTGTTAGGTTATAGAAATCTTTGTTGAAAAAAGGTAACAGTATATATTTTAGAGTTAACTTCTTTAAATAATAAATGTAATAAAAACATTTTATAACTATTTTACACAATCAACATGAATTCAGTATTTAAAATAAAATTATTACTTTTTTATAATTCCATTGTCAGCACATAAAGTGACAAAAGCCAACAAACAAATGTTCTTTTCTCCATTGACTCGTTGGATTTAGCAGTTGGCGTTGATCTCTGTATCGGCAAACTCATAAACTAACATGAACATTAATATTTACAATGCCACTCTGTGGCGCGATATTGCCTTGAACACAGACATCATATCCCTCTGTGAACTGTATCTGGTGTCAACATAACCTATGACCGACCGCTCACTGCACACAATTTATACACTCCAATCCACTTTGGAATTGATACATTTTTCACAATCAGCCCCTGCATGAATCCTGTTGTGGCAATCCGTGTAGTTGCATGGTGAATATGTCACATATGGTAAACAACTGAAAAAAACAGCCAGGCTAATTGAATTTTTGGTTTATGGCTTGAGTATGATTTGTTTTTTCTCATGTTGTTTTGATTATTTTTGCCCAGTCAATAAGAAATTAATAGTTGGACAAACAACTATTTATATGTTGATGTAAAAAATATGCAAAAGAATATTTTTTAAAATTTAAGTGAATTGATTGTTATATCCTGTAAATTGTTTATAACAGTTTTTGAAATAATACAAACATTGTTACTTAAAGGTTTAGTTTTATAACCGTCTTGAACTTAATTAGAAAATCTATATACACTATAAAGTATAAAAGCCAAGAATAGTTCTAAAAAAAGTCATAATACTAATTATTGTACAAACAGAAAATTTATGTTGTTAATATAAAAATAAAGTATTCTAAAGAGAGACATTTATGGTATAATTCAGAATATAATATAATTGTTGTTTGACAGGTCATCTATTTATAATCATTATTTTATAAATTGTACTGTAAAATTTAATTCCATCCCTGCCACTAATTAAAAGTTAAAAACAATATTTTGTACAACTTAAATCTCTTTTTAAAATTGTTATAGGTTTTTAAACAAACCATTGAAGCCCAAATTAGCTCTTTTACTTGGTTAATTTAAGTGTAAATTTGTTTCATCTATATAGTTACAAACTTCCTATCTGCCACAGGTTAGGGCCTTTTACACATACCAAAGCTACTCAATCAAGGGGGTGGTAAGGTTACCTGACTACATGGTTAAATCATTGATGCTACCACATTAAATTTACATTTTTATTTTAAAAAACAAAATATTTTAAATATCACATACGATTTTACAATATTCACTAGTGCCCAGTAATGAATATTCCTTTATATTTTCTTGTGGTTCCAAATATGGTACACTAAATAACCAAATACAAAGTATAGTTTTGAGGCCTGTCATAATGGATTCTAAGTGGGTGCAATGGGAGCGTTTCTGTTGTATAAGTGGTTGAAATATGTCTAGTATTGGTGAACGTTTAAATGTATTGAGTCTGCAGAGGCTGTCGGCCATGTTGGTTTTAATTCTGTAAGAACAATGTTATTTGCGAATGCATATTTTTTTCGTTAGTTATTAATCAAAAGTTGTGTATGAGGTGTCATTTTAAGCGTGATCATATTGCACATTGGCCATTGGGTTTATTCTTAATAATTTTAATACATACATACGCCTAGTTATGAAAAATAGGTGAAAATAAAACCTTCAAACTAAATATTTTTTGTATTTTTATAAAAAAAACTAAATTTGAATTCGCAAAGCAATTCCAACGTGCAATTTAGTTCTTGAACAATTTACACTCAATTATAACTGCATTTTGCAATTTACAAAAATAATTGCAATTTGTTTGGAGAAATCCATTAAAAAATAACTATTTACAGTAATTTGGATTATCGTGATACGTATTTCCGGTTCGAAAATAACATGGAATTAAAACCAATATGGCCGACAAACTCTGTAAACTCTTAAGAAGTCTTGTGCAGTAAAATGTGTATTGTTGAGTTAGTAGCATGAAACACACTCAGTGGAAATTGTAATTTGACGAAATAAATGGCAACTAATTCCGCGTGAGTCAACATGAGAAAAGATGGCGGAGAAATCACGTTTACCGTGTGAAGCGCACCTTTGACACCTTATCTCGTTTTACCAATATTTGATACCTAATCTGTGTCAGGACGTGATGTCATTTGTCATAAACACATAGCACGCTCAGAATGTCAAGGCACGAACAGGTGACTGATTTTGTTTCGCCAAGATAACACTTAACCTCTAACATGTTTACTTTTCCTTTATAACCTCAAAATATTCTACACCACATCAGCGAGTTAAACCATTGATTTTATACACTAATGGTTAAACGTACTAAACAATTCCATGAAAGAATTTTCGATGGTGGTATGTCTGCTGAACTATGAACTTCATTCGACAGAAAAAATAGAATATTACTATTTTCTAGATGTTTATTTTATTCTCTGCTCCCGATCCTCTTAACATATACTATCGTATTGTGATTGTTATTAGCTCAGCTAAGGAGATGGCTAGTTCATTCACTTCTTATAAGGTGTTCCAAAAAAAAAAACATTTACTTTTAAGAAATGCAAAATGTATTGTTTCAATTTTAAACATACAACCTTCGAGAGTTGTGCCATTGAAAACAGTTCAATATTTGTTTTGAAAATAACAACGAAATAAAATGCCACCCCGTTTCAATTAAGAAGGAATTGACATGTGATGCACTCTTTATGAATGCGTTTTTGGAGAAATCATTTCATAAGTCACTTTTAAGCCACACAAAGAATATGGCTACAATTTTTAGTCTCGTTGTTTACAAATATTAACTATTAGGCTACACAGCTTTAAGACTATTTCCTAAGTGTTTAAATGCCATTAAACAAAAATAGTGCATGTATATTTATAGTTATATTTATGCGCAAATGGTAGCGTTTCTTCCAACCGGAAGATTATTTAATCTGTCAGAATAAACTAGATGCGTTTAAAAAGTCACCCTTTTCTCCCTAAAATCATATTTAAACTCAAATAATTAAAATCTAAGTGAGTGCCTGAATACTAACCTAAGCCTAATGAACTTATTAATCTGCGAATTCTTAAGAGAAAAAGTAATTATTTCCCCATAACTTTATTTATACAGATTCATTGAAACCAGCAACATCTCATAAAAATGAATAAATAAGGAATAACGCAATAGTATTCAAGTTGCAATAATTTACATAGAACATCTGTGCAGTATTTATATCGTTAAATATGGAGCCGTGGTGCAGTGTCAATAAAGCATCACAGCCACCCCTGATGTTACTATGATGCTCTCTAACAATTGATGATCACAGCTGGTGTCGAATATACAGTCTCACACAGTAACAGCTGTTAATTGTTGGCTAATAACGTACACATAACATACATATGTTTTTAAACTTTTAGTAGATGCGCATATGAGACGTCGACACAAATTAGGGCAAATATAAATGATTAGGGGAATATACTAGGATTCTGGTGAAGGAGCCGTTTAGTCTTATTTTATTATTCTGAGAAAAATAAGAATGAGAAGATGTGAGAAGCCAAACCAACTTTGTGCTTATTGTAAGGCGAATATGAATGATTATATGAGTGTGGATACCTGTGATCTAGTTACTAACTGAGTTGGACTGTTTATCAGAAAGGGCAATTTATTAAAATCCAAATAGCCTGGACAACTATGGTACCTTCAGCTTAACGTGAAATACGAACCACGTAGTATTGGTCTGATTTTCAGCTAATTGACAAGCCTGATACTCAGTTCTCTCGCCCAACAAAACATCCGGACACCGACTACCATCCAACATGAACACCCCAAACCTCTCTAATTGTGTTCACGCCGATAGCAACCGCTGAGCTGATGCCATGTCGGTATTAAGGGGACCGTGCATAGAACCTATCGCCTGCAATCTCCACAACACTTTGTCGCCAAGTAGCTGGGTTACATCACTACGCCACTAGTACCGACAGTTCAGGCTGGTTACTATCTGATATCGACTTAGTTATATAATAGCCCAGATACCAGATAATTAGAGGGATGTACAGTATATCATGAACTCCGAACCACATCGTATAGTCTCGTCCAGTATTAAATAAACCACTCAGAAGCGTCTGAACAAGAACTATAAAAACATTATAAACCCTCTTCTTATATATTTTCCTCCCTCTTATAATCTAAATAATAATTTTGCATAAAGTCAACTTCTTAGTAAATACAGGCAACTTGAAAATATAACATAATTCATACCAATAAAAAGAAAATGGTCAAACAGTCAAAATCTGCGTAGGTGATAAAGTGAGGGCTAAAGTTGAGAATGCCAGAGTCATCCGACCGGTGAGGTTGTAAATAACCAGCCAGTAACCCTGTGAAATATGTATTTCCCGGTGTTGCTGATACACCAGATTTACGGCTAATTACTCGGAGTCACAAACACTCCAATAATTGTCGTAAATCACGACTCCTTATCGCCTCACCTCACTCACTACTCATTTACTTCGACTCACTTAACGGTATCGCCGCTCATTAATCTCTGCTCGCCAAGTGCTATAGCCTAGTTTGAATACTTATCGCTTTAATCTAACAACTAAAAATAAACTTCTTGAAAATGGAAAGTTGTGATGAAGTAAGACTGAATAGTTTGAATACTTCTCACTTTAATCTAACAACTAAAAATAAACTTCTTGAAAATGGAAAGTTGTGATGAAGTAAGACTGAATAGTTTGAATACTTCTCACTTTAATCTAACAACAAAAAATAAACTTCTTGAAAATGGAAAGTTGTGATGAAGTAAGACTGAATAGTTTGAATACTTCTCACTTTAATCTAACAACTAAAAATAAACTTCTTGAAAATGGAAAGTTGTGATGAAGTTAGACTGAATAGTTTGAATACTTCTCACTTTAATCTAATAACTAAAAATAAACTTCTTGAAAATGGAAAGTTGTGATGAAGTAAGACTGAATAGTTTTAATACTTCTCACTTTAATCTAACAACTAAAAATAACCTTCTTGAAAATATGACTTGGAAAGTTGTGATGAAGTAAGAGTATGACTGAATAGTTAGAATCTACTTCTCGCTTTAATCTAACAACTAAAAATAACCTTCTTAAAAATATGACTTGGAAAGTAACGATAAAGTAAGATAATGACTGACTAGTTTGAATACTTCTCGCTTTAATCTAACAACTAAAAATAACCTTATTGAAAATATGACTTGGAAAGTAGCGATAAAGTAAGATAATGACTGACTAGTTTGAATACTTCTCGCTTTAATCTAACAACTAAAAATAACCTTCTTGAAAATATGACTTGGAAAGTAACGATAAAGTAAGATAATGACTGACTAGTTTGCATACTTCTCGCTTTAATCTAACAACTAAAAATAACCTTCTTGAAAATATGACTTGGAAAGTAACGATAAAGTAAGATAATGACTGACTAGTTTGAATACTTCTCGCTTTAATCTAACAACTAAAAATAACCTTCTTGAAAATATGACTTAGGAAGTAGCGATAAAGTAAGATAATGACTGAATAGTTTGAATACTTCTCGCTTTAATCTAACAACTAAAAATAAACTTCTTGAAAATATGACTTGAAAATAGTGGAAAGTAGCGACAAAGTAAGATAATGACTGACTAGTTTGAATACTTCTCGCTTTAATCTAACAGCTAAAATAACCTTCTTGAAAATATGACTTGGAAAGTAGCGATAAAGTAAGATGATGACTGAATAGTTTGAATACTTCTCACTTTTTTCTAACAACTAAGAATAACCTTCTAAAAAATATGACTTGGAAAGTAGCGATAAAGTAAGCGTATGACCGAATAGTTTGAATACTTATCGCTTTAATCTAACAACTAAAAATAAACTTCTTGAAAATATGACTTGAAAATAGTGGAAAGTAGCGATAAAGTAAGATAATGACTGAATAGTTTGAATACTTCTCACTTTAATCTAACAACTAAAAATAACCTTCTTGAAAATATGACTTGGAAAGTAGCGATAAAGTAAGCGTATGACCGAATAGTTTGAATGAGTGATACTTCTTGCAAAACAGTTTTGATGTCAGAAACAATACGATATAGCTATTGGTGCATTTGTTCGAGATTTCCAAAGCTTCAATACAAGTGTTTTTAAGACTAACATATATCTACTTACTGTGAGTGCGTAGTACCTGAAGACGACAGTAGTTTATAACTGTCGAAACCTTGAGTTAGTTTTAAAAACACTTAAATTTTTTGGAACTCTCCAACAAATTTACCTATATGAACAAAACAACACAGCGATAAGGGTGTTAGAAAATATGACGTGACATTGGGACTAAAATATGACAATACAATACATTGTAGACATTATTTCTGATTCAGACCTTACCTATAAACGTTCAAATCTATAATAATCAATTACGAAAACTAATACCGAGCTCCCTTCATAGGCAGGACAGTGGTTGATACGAGCAAGAAAGGCCACAGGCATACCTTTACGAGGTCGTAGGCTAAAGTCACCCCCTCCTCCCTATCACGAGGCAAATACCATGTAGCCCCCAATCCATGAAGCTTGTAATTAATTACTCTAAAGATGAATATAAAGATTGATCTATAATAGATATACAAATGTCTATGACGAATGAAGAAACGCATGGAAATTGTTCAAAAGTGCTGGTGCAAATTTAAAGCTAAACTCTTACAATTAGCAGTTTTCTATACTTTTCTCTCTGTTTGCATACTATCATCACAGGTAACCATGAGTCAATAAATATAGTTCGTTCCTTGTGACTTTTAGGTTACACAGATCGTGGCCTTAAACCGCTAACCTGATAGACACTTGTTTAATCGGAACTAAAATGTGCTGAGCCACTTATCACGTACTAGAAAATTTTAAGACATTTTTGAATTGTATTAAATATTACCTAACTCAGTGTTTATACAAACCATGTATTGCTGGATGACGTACAAAATTGCACTTGAAATACTGGCTGCAAGGATTGGCTAAGTATAAAATCAATAAAACCAAACAAACTGTGTTAAATATGCACATTTATACTTTATTTAATTAATGACCCGGCTTGACATGAGCACTCTTAGTGGCATTTAAGTGTAGCTCTGACGCGCGGTGTTGCCAAGTGTACTACATTTGGCGTACGACAGTAATGACTTCTTGATTGCATAATTCAGCTTGAAGAGGCATTAACAATTGGTTCAAACAATAATAAAACAGAACAATACATGTGATAAGTAGGCGAACCACCCTGTAGCGAAGAAAGGGCTGTCGGCTAGTTTAATATACTCGTATGTTTTAAAACAAACGTTTATGATTTGGTTTGGAAATTATTATAAATCTGAAATGATGACATAAGTTTAATCTATAAACAGGAGGAGAAAACAATGTAAAGCACGATCATTATACAGGGTGTTTGAAAAACTTCAGGAAGTAATTAAATAGGTAAAAATAAACATTTTATAAAAATAAATAAACAAAAAAATCCTATGAAGATGTGTCTTATCTCGCTTAGTTTGGCGTCTGTCTGTATGTATGTGTGATTAAAAAAACCTTATCTCTTAAACGGTATTAGCTATAGTTTTGAAACTTGACAGGAATATTGAAATTCATACCACCTAATATACTCTAAAAATATAAAATAAAAGTTTCACCCGTTTCAAAATGGCGGCCGTTTAAAAATTGTAATGCTATATTTCATGAAAACCAAATCAAAAAGAAAAGTTGTCACGATATTTAATATTTAGATCAGAGACAAAAATTTTGGTACCTTATTTGTTAAAATCGGACAGTAAATAACTGAGGAAATGTAATTTTTCTGATTGAGTGCAAAATGTTTTTGCAACTTTTGTACTCAGTACTTGTGACTATTGACTTGAACAAAATCACCAGACAAAACACAATCAGAAAATTACATTTTCTCAGTTATTTACCGTCCTATTGTAACAAATGAGGTACCAAAAGTTTTGTCTCTGCTTAATCTAAGTATTAGGTATCGTGACAATTTTTTGTTTTTGATTTGGTTTTCATGAAATATAGCATTACAATTTTTAAACGGCCGCCATTTAGAAACGTATGAAAATATTATTTTATATTTTTAGAGAATATGAGGTGGTGTAAAGTTTAATATTCCTGCCAAGTTTCAAAACTATAGCTAATACCGTTTAGGAGATGAGGTTTTTAAAACACACATATAGACAGACAGACGCCAAACTAAGCGAGATAAGACACATCTTCATAGGAACTGTTTTATTTATTTTTACCTATTTAATCATTTATTGATTTTTTGCCCCACACTGTTCAAATACCCTGTATATTTACTCACACTCAAATTCACAATATCATACAAGTAGGCTATAAAACAAGTGCATCGAAATAATTGAAACATGGCAACAATGGAGGACAAAAAGGCTTTTCTATGATTGATGCTGGCTTGCATCGTCACACCATTGGTCTCTAGCATTCTAAAACTCCACGTAGTTCGAACACCTGCTGTAAGAGCGATCTGAAATCAAGATGCCGAACTAAAAGTTAAAATAAGTTATTAATTTGTCAAATTCAAAATTTCAGTATGGATAAAAAAAAATCACCTGCAGCAGGTGTTTGCTTAAATCGTATAATAGGCTAATCTATTAAAAAAAAATTGCCAAATAATATCCATCTTTTAATAGACCAATAAATCAAATATAAATGTAGTATTCGTAAAACTAGACTACAATCGACGTGGATTAGAACTGTCTTTGCTCATTATAATCTTACTAAAAAAAGACAACAGATTTCTTTTTTGGCGGTGTTTACAGTGAACACTATGGAGTAATCTCCACGAAATTACTAAGACATAATTAATTATTTTCTTGGTAATCGACCGAATTTAGCTTAAAACTAAGAATAATTTCAGTACGATCTTTTATCCTGCCATCTTGGTTTATTTTCGTTTCTCATTCGGCTAAAAGTTTGCGAACTACAATATTTACATGGGTCAATGTAACTGTGGTAATAATGAAGCGTCAATTTTGTCACAGTAAATTTATCAAATATAAATTTATATTCATAAAATGAACAGTATAACTGAGACGAGAATGTATCCTAGAGTTAAATCTCACCCCTTCTCCTCTCCCTCTGCAGTCACACGCCCTTTCTCCACTCTTCCCCTACACAAGTGTGGCGTACCGTTTAATGACCTCAGTAAATTAACACAAATGTTCAATTGAAGTGTGATAAGCCTGGCAGGGTAGAAAAGACAGAAAATATACGTCGTTTCGTGGAGCTGAATCGAGATAGGCTGTAATAAGAGCCTCTTCCCTTCAACCCTTTATACGTGCAGAGTGAGATCATGTTTGGGATTGTACCAGACTTACGACCTTCTGATAATCCGCTTCCATTTCAGACACTCAGTCCTTCACCCTGTCCTTCAGGATCCATTCCTCACATCCAATCAATACACGTACACAACCCCTAGACCAGGTTATACTAGGATGATGGTCTAGTCTAGTATCGCCAAAACACTGTTAAAAAAATTTGGACAACCAACTCTGAATTTACCCCCCCCCCCATTCCAAATCAAACTAGGATCTTTAAATTTCAGATTTCCGTTCCTATAATACCTCATAATTTGTTAACACAGTCTATTATTCAAATTTTCAAAGTATAATTACTTATGGCCTAATATTATGGGGTAGTACAACAAGGCAACATTTTAATAGAATATTCAAAATTCAAAAAAGAGCTATGCGAATAATTTTTAACAAACACATAAAAACACTCTGTAGACCATACTTCATTTCATCAAGCAAGTTTGTATATTTGGGGAACTAAGTATTATATAAAGGACATTTTAAACCCTCTAATAACTGTCTTCACAATACAAACATTTTATTTCATATCCAATAAACTCCACAAGTAACCTAGAAAAAGCCATTTTTTACATAGTATGTAAAATAATAAATAAGTTTTATAGACACAGTAAAAAAATTATATTTGACAAACCTTTCTTAAAAAAATTATTTGATAACAAACGCATTTTATACATTGGAAGATTTGTTTGCTGCTGATATACAATTAGTGGATGAAGCTACACCAACTTTTGCAGAAAGTGAATTGATGTACTTGTAAATAGTTTTTAAATATTAAGAAATTATTGATTATTCTATGCTTATAAATAGTTATTAAATATTAAGAAATTATATTTTACTGTTCTTACGTACAACATGTAAGAATAGTATGAACAACATCTAAGAATGGGAAACAAATATGTCTTGTAAGACTTTTGCTAAATTTCACTGTCCTGTTGAAAGTTTACTAGTAAAAGAGAGAAAAACAATGAATAAATGAATAAATGATTTATTTCCACAATTACGTTACAAGAGTATAACAAATAAATTGTTTGGAAATGTACTGGCCACTTAATCTAGTTGTGTGGCCAGGTAAAATAAAATAATCCATTAAAAATACATATATGAATACGTGCAGTCTAGCTCCACATAAAAAAAACACTCCTGTGGCGTCTGAATAGGAAATATTGCAAATAAAAAAAAAAAAAATACTTCTACTTATTTATGTACATACAATTCGTTATTTATTTATTGCCTGTGCAATGTTCTTAATGAAATTCAGAAACAGTTGAATTTATATTTATACATCATATTTTATATTTTATGAGAAGAGTAACAACATTTAAGAAAACTTATACTTCCCAGATAACATCAGAATTATACATATACATAAAGATATACATATATATATATATGCACATATATACATATATCCGTACACACATATATTTTGTTTATAAAAAGCATAATATAAACAATTTAAATGAAAAATGTTTTAAATGAAAAAAATGTTTAGTTCAAAAACAAGGTCAATATGAATAACAAACAAAAGATATATTTTATTTTATAAAAAGCATAATATAAACAATTTAAATGAAACAATTTTTTAGTTCAAAAACAAGGTCAATGAATAACAAGCAAAAATCTCATCCGTACTTCCATTCTCGCTTTATAGTAATGAAATCTTAAAAAAAACCGATGTACTCACCACGAAATATCCAAACCATTGAACAGATTTTGATAGCATTTGTATGATAGAGACCCACTAAGAAAGGATTTATTAAAATTCCATTCCTAAGGCATAGAAACAGCCCCTAAACGTCCTCTTTTTCCATAAGAGTATCATTGAGATTAATTTAATTTAATAATTTAATTTACATAGCTGATACAACAAATTATTAAAAACACACGAATTCTTCACATTATAACCCTGAAACACCTCACTCTCATCTACATAGCTTTGTTCATTTCCTTTGTGGTGAACACATTTTTAAATATAATTATAATTAATATTCAAAATTCGTACTATCGGAGTTGAGCTTACACTGTCGTTTAGACCATAATACAAGAAATAAAAATGAACCAAGAGTTCTCAAGCATAAATTAGGAAAATATGAAATAAACCCATTTATAATATGAATACAAATTTATAATAAAATACCACAGGAGCAGTTAAGCTTATACTAGCTCTGTTGTAAGTTCGGTCAGTATCTCGTCTATTACTCAGTCTGGGATTATTTGCAGCACAAAGTCGTCATATTTTATTATTTAAATAAAAAAAAAAAAAAAAAAGAAAATTAAAGATGTATGATGTATATGCCCACATTAAATAGTTAGTAGATTATATGTTTTTTTAGGCAAGAAAACTAGAATTAATCATGAGCAATCATCAGTTTTCAGCAGATTTTTTGTAACACGCAAATAAATGTAATACTAATCATGGAGCAGTATACCATTATCATTATCAAAATGAGATTCTTGTAACTTTCTTCATGTTGCGTGGATAATATTGTATATTTATTGCAGATTTATTAATTATCTGCATTTAGATACGGTGGCTTACTTAATGCGGTAGGTTACCGCATTTAGCGTGGAAAGCCAGCAAGTCAGTCAGTAAATAGCTTTATAAAATTCATTCACTGAAAAAAAGTGAATATCTTAAAATACAGATTTTTGGATTATGTCTCTATAAGGCCTTTATCGGTTTAGTAATGATTGAGTATAATGCAACGAAAAATTATCAACTCAAGAATGTGTTAAAATATTTCCTCATTGAGCAATTCATATTAATCTGTTATACAGTATTTGTGTGTGATATTTTAATTATATTATTTTAGCAAATAAAATTCCCTCTATTTGGTTGTGATATTTACAAACAACCAAACCAGTTTTATCAGGTAAATGCACGGTTAACAACTGTTTAGAGGGATTCTGGAAGAGTTCAAAACAACACGCCCCAAAAACACTTCCTCTCTTTCAGGCAACCCATAAACTAGAAATTCAATTAGCATGACGTTTTTTCAGTTGTTTACCATATGTGACGTCACTGGCGTAAACTGTCGTAGGATGATTTACGGCAACGTTGATTCACAGGGATTTATGAAATGGAACTGAGTCTGATTTGTTGTAATGAATATACTCATATTGTACATTTAAGGGTGACGTAACTGTTTGGTATTTTAATATGCACCAGCTGGTTTAGCTGACGTTTTACAAATAAAAAGAACACGTTGATTTTTTAGCTTATCTAAGGGGCTTTCAACTATACGACCGCGAGGCTCTGATGGCGCAGTGCTGTAACCCAGCTATATGGGGACAAAGTGTTTGCGAGATTGTAGGCGATAGGTTGGATGCTCGGTCCTCTTAATACCGACATGGCGTCCGCTTGATGGTTGCTATCGGCGTGGACATTACTAGAGAAGTCTGTGGTGTCCATGTTGGGTGGTAATCATTGTGCGGATGTTGTGTGAAGGAGATAACTGAGTATCAGTCTTTTCAATTAGCTGAAAATCAGACCAGCACTACGTGGTTCAGATTCCACGTAAATATGTAGGTCCCTTAGTTGCCCTGGCTGTTGGGCTATTAATAAATTGCCCTTTCTGAGGAACAGTTGCTCAGATAGTAACCAGACTACACTCATCCAAATTCATCCTACACTCATATAACCATTCATATTCGCCTTAAAATACCAACAACGTTGTGTCGGCGTCTCATATATAAGAATGTAAGAGGCTCGAACAGTTAATTTTCTGTACAAACAGAATTTTTTAAGTAGTTTTTCTGACCTGAATTGAGGAAATTATTCATAAAATGAAAGGTTTTAGTTGTTTTGCACAAAATACAGATATACATTTTATAAGGAAAAAAGTGAAAAAACACTAATACAAACTTATTAAATGTGAGGTTAGGTTAGAAATCTAGTCACAACTTCTATAGACAATTGTTTGTGCTTTGCGGTAATATAATAGAATACCCTATTTAAGAATACTTACTATAGTAATAACCAAATACTAGTAACCTTTTCCCTCGAATACAAACAAATTAGCTCAAATTATTATCATAAACCATAATTATTATATAATGTGGCGTTATATATTATTATTCACTCGTCTGTATTAAGAAACGTCGGTCTCTGAATGTGATTTTCGTACTCAAATAGAGACAACGATCTCTAAAAATAATGACATATTATATTATTTTAAGCTAAAATTAACTTAGAGATTACTAAATATCTGTCACTTAAAAGTTTAAAACCAATTAATTTGGAAATGAGGAACATTTTCTTTAAAACGTTACATAAAGACTTGAACTGAAATAGGTAAGTACAGTTGAAATGTAATTATTTCTGATTTACCCCCCCCCCCCCCAACCATGTCGGTCTCTAACACCTCGCAGTCCACAGCTGTTAAATCAGGGTGTCGCCGGGTGTGCTCAATGCCCAATACAACATCAGCTCTTAACTCCTGTCGGTAAAATACACCCCCCCCCCAAATTGGGGAGAGCGATCGGTGGGCTGAGAGGGAGGCATCACTGCAGTGTTTTTAAATCCGGCTCCATCATAAATATTGGGGTTAATATGTTGAATTGTTGCTCGCTGCGGGAACTCTTTCCCTGCCTGGCTGATAACCCGAACCAATCAGATGACTTCCGTTAGAGAGCAGTAAGCTATTGTGGAGACTATTGGTAGCTGTAGAACACGTTGCGGTTAATAAGATATTTATGTATGATAACTGTTAATATGTTTTATAGAAAATCGGGTCAAACAATATACATACCAGGAAACTAGACGTGTATATCAAAATTTCACAATATGTTTAGAGAACGAACGAAAACAAATAATATTCGGTCGCAATCTAGTGGCACATTATTGTAACACAGATACATGGGGACAAAGAGTAGTGGAAATTGTAGGTGACAGGTTCTATGCTCGGTCCTTTCACTATTGAAATGGCGTCCACTCAATGGTTGCTATCGTCGTGGGAACTACTAGAGAAGAAAAGGTGTCCTAGTTGGGTGGTTTCAGTGTCCATATGCGGTGTAGGGGAGATAATCGAGTATCAGGCTTATCAGTTAGCTGAATATCAGACCAATTCTACGTGGTTTGGATTCCATGTAAAACTGTAGGTGCATTAGTTGGCCTGGCTGTTGGGCTATTAATAAGGTTACGCAGATCAACCAAACTCATGTTTCACATTCATATTTGTATTAAAATATACAAAAAGTTGTGGCGTCGTCTCATATCTAAGAATAAGCAATACATTTTGTCTGGGTCTACTCAGTGCTCAGTGCTTAACTAAACAAGAGAAATTCTTATCTTAAAAGAACATTTTTGCTTATTTTTCAGTTGATTTTGACCATAAATGGAAGGTTACTGTTCAAGAAAATTGAAACTTACAATTAACTAAAAATAATGTATTTTTTAACCAATATCACCAGCCTACATTTTTGTGTGAATCTTTAAAATAAGTTTTAAACTTGATCTATCGAAATCTATCACTCTACTCACCGAATCCTTCTTGTATTTACACTGTATTGAACTTGTGGGATCTTTCACTTGGTCGTAACTTCTTTTGAAGGTTTTAATGTTTAATTCCAAACTTTACGAAATACTGCTCATTAATCTTGAAAACAACGGAATGTTTGTAACATTATATTCTAATAAATTAAATATACCCAACCTCTATGAAGCAGAACTTGAAAAAATTACAAAACAAGATTATTATGTATTTTTTTTAATGAAAAATCTTAACTATTACATATAGCAGAGTACCAGTCAGTATACATGCAGCGTCCCTAGTAAAACAGAAAACTGCATAGCATAACTGAACCAATTTAAAAAGTAAAAATTCATGTTTTTATGGAAAATTTGATTATTATTATAAATAGCTGGACTAAAGCCATTCAGTAAAGCTCAAATTTTACAAACTCAGTAGCATTTTAAAGTACAAAAGTCAAAAGCGTTTGGAAATTTACTTTCAATGACTTCTTTGCTGCATTGATGAGAACGAACCGAAATAGTATATTTCATAACAAGAGTGGAAAGTGGGGGTTTGCATGTTCGAGACCATAAGTATGAAGTGCGAGACTTGTCGAGCACTTCAAATGGTCGAGAACATACAAAATACTTTCACTCGAGTTTTGAACGATACTTTTCACTACACTACGGAATAAAAACAGGTGTTGTTGACTGTGGAAAATTTTCGTTTGTAAACAATGTTACTTTCGGTAGTAAACAATAGACATCTGTTGAAAATATGATGTTTCGCAGGTTGTAAACACATAACGAAAACAGCTAAACTCATAGTAGTATAGTGAAAACACCTTTATTGGGTCCAACTTTATATTCAAAACCGTTTTGTAGCTGAGATCAGATCTAAAGCAATTCTCTGGCCTGTAAAAAAGGTCTCTTTATGATGAGCCAACAATCTGTAAAAAAAGTCTCTTTATGAAGCGTTAGAGATCTGTAAAAAGTCTCTTTGTGATAAACCAACGGTCTGTAAAAGGTCTCTTTATGAGAGCCCTCTGGCTCTAAAGGTCTCTTTTAGGTAATCCAACGGTCTGTAAAAAAGTCTCTGTTTGATGAGTCAATGGTCCGTAAAAGGTATCTTTGTTATAAATCAACAGTCTGTAAGAGATCTCTTAATGATGGACCTCTGGATCAAAAGGTCTCTTTTGGGTGATTAAATGGTCGGTAAAAGGTATTTTTATGGCGAGCCAATGGTCCGTAACCAACGGTCTGTAAAAGGAGGTGTACTGTAATGACTTACATTTTTAATAGAGGAAATACAAAATTCCAGAAGCGTTGTAATCTATATAATTGAAAGACACGTTTGGAATACAAAATAATCGATTTGAGAATACAAATATTATAAAAGTGTTAAAAAAGTTCAGAATTGAAACAAGCTGGTTTAAATGACAAAATTAGATCATTATTTTTAATAAAAATTCAATTTTCTTAGTTAACAGATAATTATAATAACAGCATGGATAAATAAATAATTAATAATAATAATAATGGATGCTTGGATTCTACGAACTTCCAATATTGCTTACATTTGCGATTTCGAGGAATGGTCTATAAACTTGCGAATTTAGCTCACACATAGAATGGTAAATTATAACATGATATTATTACTAATTGACCGTTATTAAATCCCGCTATTATTGACGTGAAGCTTGAGCCCTTTTTGCTTCCTCCCGAGTCAGCCCTTTGAAACGACGCATATTTACCGTCTTTTAGGCGCACCCAGTTTGGCTTATCTCATTTCAATCGAACATTTGCTCTGATTTATGGAGGTAATTAAAGGGTTGGTCATGCTCTCAGAGGAAGGGGGTCTTAGTTAGGGGAGGGGGGTTAAAGCCATCTCGGGCCCTCCAACTATGTTTCATTTAAATCTGATCCAATTAATAATCTTATTTTGTAACATTAATTGGCCCTATATTTTCAACTTTAATTAGGTCTCACTTAATTTTACAGGTAATACACAAGGAACATTATATTGGAGTACAATACATTTTATTGGAGTGCAATACATTTTATTGGAGTACAATACATTTTATTGAAGTATAATAGATTTAATTGGAGTACAATACATTTAATTGGGGTGCACTAGATTTTATTAGATTACAATTAATTTTATTGGAGTACAATACATTTTCTTGGATTAAAATACATTTTATTGAAGTACAATACATTTTTATAACAACAACATACTAATAATAACTATAAAACAAGAGGAACTACTTTTTAAGGTTTAATTTCTCTTAGTCTATGGTTGCGAGTCTTAAATAGAATCGTGGTTCTTTTTGGGACAATCTAACTTTTACAAGATTAATTGATGAAAGGTATATACAAAGGTTATACATAATAATATATGATTATACATATTTCATTTAATATAATTCTATTGAAAAAGGTTAGGGGATATCTCTCCTAATATTTTTTATTTATTAATTGATACATACAGTGATAAGTATGTATCAATTAATTAAATAAATTATTAACACAAAAGAGTATACTAGGTGTTGTCAATAAATGTATTAATATTAAAAAAACTAAACTTTGAATTGTGTATGAGAAGAATATGTATAACGCGGCTGAAATTAACCTCCTCATGAGTAATAAATTTATATTTCACCACTTTTTCAACAGGAAATCACATTTTCAGAGGCGTCTAGAAAGTGCATAATTACCGTGCCACCCACTCACCCAAACACACACTGGGGTATTGAATATACACGCACAGTGGTATTAACCCACCCACCCATACACGCACAGGGGTATAGACCCACTTGCCCACCCATACACACACTGTGGTATTGACCCACCCATACATGCACTGTTGTATTGACCCACCCGCCCACCCATACACGCACTGTAGTATTATACAGTATGTAGTACAATGTCACTGTACGTGTATGGGTGGGCGGGTGGGTCAATACCCCCGTACGTGTTTGGGTGCGTGGGTGGGTCAATACCACCGTACGTGTATGGGTGGGAGGGTGGGTCAAATGGAACACCTTAATATACAGACAACCGTCGTATTTGAAAGTAGCCCCCTTCTTTCGGATTCTCCCTGGGCCTTATTTAATGGATATAATCTTAAGTTTCTAGTAGGGCACTTAAAGTGCTGTTTGGTGTGGAGTTATTCAGAGAACTGTGTTGTAAAATATCAACTGATAACTGACACAAAAGGCCACTTGGCATTTAAATCACATATTGAATCAGTTGTATGGTATGGTATGTGTATGGTGTATGGTATATAATCATGGTGTATAATCATGACTTTTATCATGATTAGTCATCTCAGTTACCATTTTTAACATGTCGGCCATGTTGGTTTTTTTGTTGTTTATTTTTGTGGGTCTTTTTTAGTAAAGTGCCATTACTCTTTTTCAATGCCAAATTTGTTAATTTTGGAAAAATATAACCTTAGTAGGTTAATTTATGATAAGTTGGTTGAAATGCTTTAAACTTGGCCTAAAATAAATAAAATTCCAACCGTAAATGTTTTGCTAAAACATCAGGCAAATATAGTAAACAATTTTATATAAAACAATAATAATAGCCAATTGATAAACATTAAAAACATGTAAAGTATTAAAATAAATAATTGTCAGTAGCAGCTGGCCACTGCCACGTAAATATTGTGAAAGTATTGGACATGTGTAAACTAAATTCAATCTATCAAAATAGATAATATTCTTGTTGTAAATATTGTTCTGAATATAACTATATTGATTTCATTCCAATATATATTAAAAACCCATTACGTAAACAATAAAAATAGGGCATATATATATAGGCTCTTGGCGTCTGACCACCCAACTTTCTAGGGCCTATATATATAGCCCCTTGGCGGTAAAAGGGTTTTAATAAATCCCATTCCAAAAAAGTATTCATTTGTAACCAATCCGTTGTTCACTCCTATAATTACTCAGTAAAAACAGCGATGGAGAATAAATGTAAATTTCTCTTAATTAAAAAAAGTAATCAGCCCATCACTATGGAAGGAACGGGAGGTGCTAAGACCTAAACTCGAGTCGTACAGGAGGTAGCAGGGAAGGGGATGGACGTTAGGAACGGGGGGACAGGAGACCGAACTTGGAGAAAGTGACAGTGAAGGAAGGTGAAATTGGTGAAACAATGACAATCCTTTTGGGATGGTGAAGTTGAGGAAGGGAGACACCCCTCAAGGGGGTGGAAGGGAGGTTCTCATCAGCCCGGCCTGACTGACGGATCCGCGCCCTCCGCATACGAATCGCCTACTTGCACCGGCATATTTATAGTACAGCTCTCGGCGCGGCCGTTCTGCAGAGATAAGCCCTATTAATTGGGTCGGCTTTGAGGGCTGGTGGGAGGGGTTGGGGCCCAATTCTCACACATCAACCCCCGACACTCTACTTTACTTCGTTCCTGTTTAAAACACGTCTTGGTTTTAGTTTTCCTGCGGCGAAGCCCCTTTGTTTTGTTGTTCCCGCTCACGTCCTCGGCTCAAACACATATTTTACTCCACTTTATTCTGCACGGAATTTCAGGCTTATTTTAATTACACTACACAAAAGTACAATTTTTAAGTATCTTTTTTTAATTTTAATAAAATCATGCGTATTTTACAATAATTATATTTGGAAACATTTAACATTGAATGTGAAATATTTTTCGATAAATAATAAACTGATTAAAATAAAATGTATAACTAATAAAACCTCGTAAATATTGTTACAGACAATTGACAAATAAAACTATAATAGTGTTGACCAGTCAATATGGTATTCAAACTATTTTTACTGTAATGGAATATACTTTTAACTAGAAAGAATTACTGTATGAAAAAAGGATTTGATTTTAATTCTTAAAGTCTTGTGGTTGTGTGAGAGAGCGAGTCAATGTCTCGTGAGTGGCTGGGACGTCACATAAAATGTGTATTGTGGGTGATTAACAGAGCCAGTTAAATATACATCGTGAATGGGTGGGAGGGCTCATCAAGTTTTGTGGTTGGGTGAGAGATTCAGTCAAATATGTTTCGTGAGTGGCTAGGACGACACATAAAATGTGTATTGTGGGTGATTAACAGAGCCAGTCAAATATACGTCGTGAATGGGTGGGAGGGCTCAGCAAGTCTTGTGGTTGGGTGAGAGATTCAGTCAAATATGTAGTTTTTTAATTGGCATAATACGTGTTGATATATATACAGTACAAGTAAACGTGACACAACACAAATTTGGTGCAATATAATATATTTGTGCATTTTGTGCTTATATTGTAATAAATTTTGCTGTGTGACGTTTACTTGTACTGTCAAGTATGTTTCGAGAGTAGCTAGGACGATACATAAAATGTGTCTTGTGGGTGATTAAGAGAGTCAGTCAAATATACGTCGTGAATGGGTGGGAGGGCTCATCAAGTTTTGTGGTTGGGTGAGAGAGTCATTCAAATACGTCAAGGGTGTGAACGAGAGGGCCCATTAAGTGTCCTGAGGTAACCGGTGTGAAACTTTTTCAAACTGTGATATGTCATTTTTACACCTATCCTGTGGGTGGGTGTGAGATATACATACGTCCGTCCGTCTAAATTTGTATTATGTGATAATTTAAACTAAAATTATATTTGATTTTCTTAAACAATATATGATCTGGAATAATATTAACAGGAAATGATTTTATTAAAGGTAATATTTTTTTTAGGATATGTCATTGTTGAAAAATACTTTTCTTATTAGGCAAAAAGTTAAACCATTATCAATAATAGGACTAAAGATCGAGAGTCTCACCTCCAAATAGTGATCATAATCTGGAACAATTCAGGTAGTTTCCAACGATATTACAAAGTTTTAACGCAGATTTGAAAAACTATTGTAATTAAAATTGTATTTTATTTACTTAACATGCAAAGATTTTACTAAAGGATTACTGCCCTCACGCTTCAACCTGAGCTACGTATTTCTATGTATCAGCTTTTACTTTATTTATATTTATCCCACATTTGGAAAACGCAATTACAATCTGGATAAAGTTTATCTAATGTGGGGATATATAAAATTAATATCCTCAACTTTGAAAAAGATGATCACAATCTAGATTAACGTTCAGTAAAATTTGTAAGAGATTATTGACTCTTTAGACGTAGAGTGGGTGTGTGCTCCTGTTCAGTTATGTGCTGACGGGTGGGAGGGTCTGACAAGACGTAAATTGGATGGGTGTTTGTGTCTGTTTGTAAAAACAGCAGAGTGTCACCATAGAGAGTTACAACAGAAATGTTAAACGAACTAAACAACAGTAATATATGCTTATTGCTACTTTATATTAAAATAATTACTCCCTTTCTAAATGAATACTAAATAAAATAAATTACCTGACCTTGAAAGTAACACTGATTCATAAATGAAATATTGACTGCTGCGCCTATATTGACAATCAAATGGTTGAGAAACAACGATGTAGATTCCCTTTCAAAAACGCCTGAACTAGTGATTGAACAAGTTCAGGGGAGAAAGAACCTCAGAGTCATTCTAAACTAACGTGGTTCCATTTCGCAGCTGTAATGGGTAATGGGGTCCAGTTACCCCGACGTTACTACGTCACGGGCCGTGTCTGGGGGGGGATAGAGGGGGCTGTAAACGTGGGACGTGACACGATGTCTAACAAAAATGTCTATAACTACGCATTGGATCCATTAATACCGAAGGGTAATACATATTGACATGAAAATTCTTTGTAAAAAATAGGAATCTTTTCCGTTAATTCATTACCACTAATTTTTTTGTTTCCGTTCATTACAACTTGATAAATATTATATTCCTCTAAAACTGTCCGCCAATAGTTTTAACATCCACTTTGGTATTCCTTATCCACTAGGAATCCGATATCAGTGGCCTTATCTCTTCGCTTTCCAAGAACTTACACACGGAGAGCACATTCGGCGGTAAGCCAATCATTGGATTTACCAGTTTGTGATCAACTTTAGTACCCACGCAACCTAACCGAACATTAATTTCCATAAAAATGTAGTGGTAGTGAGGTGACGGAAAAAGTAGTGGTAGTTAATTAACGGAAAACTTCCAAAAATAGGACCTCTGAACAGAATAAAAACACATTACCTATAATGCTCAGCAGCTTAATTAAAAATCTACAACTGTGATCGGTTGACAACATTTACTCCGAATTGGACAGTATAGTCTATCAAATTAGCAATATAAATAATGTTGCCTGTATCAATTCAAATAGATCTCTTAAGAAACGAGTTTGTAGTTTGATAATCATTATGACGTTAAAAAAATGTTATTTGTATAATACAATTGACAAAATCAATTATGGTATTATAAATTCTTTTGATACAACAGTATTTCTTGGAATTAAAATTAATTCAGATATATTATGGACGATTCGTAGATGTATGCAGTAACATAAGCTCTTGAATGTTTATCAATAAAATTCTGTCTTAATGTTGTGATATAAATATAATAAAAACTGTGTACTACTCATGTATGCGTACATTCCTATTAACATATATGGGATTAGCTTTTCTCATGAACCACTAGATATTTTCTTACTTAAAAAATTTGCGATAAGAATAATCTGCAAAACTCCACAATTAAACTATGTTAAAGCTATATTCAAATGCATTTATTAAAAAAAATCACATGAAAATAATCAAATATGTTTATAACACCGGAAACTGCTGAATGCTTGGCTTTCCAACTTAAAAATTTATTTGGACTAAAAGCATTGTACCAACTGGATTGGAGTAAAAATAGAAAAAATATTAAAATTCCAGAAGTTATTGAACTATAAATTCTGAATTGTATTTTTCATAACTATTCATTATAAACTATAAACTTTACAAAACTCAAACTAACATTTATAGAAAATTGATTTAAAAGAAACATTAAGAAATTAGACCATTTAGAATACGAATTTGTATTTAGAAATACAAATACATATTATATCCTATATTATTTATAAATATCTTAACCACGTAGTGGCAACTAAGATACATTTTGTTAATACAATAAATATAATAAAACACATTAGTATGATGCAAAAACCAAAACTAGTCGTGAAGCATTATTAGAAGTCAGAGAATGTTGTAAGTAAATATTTAGAAATACATTAATTTCTCGTAGTTTATGTAAATACGTTCATTACTATGATGTTTTCAATAAAAATGTTAAGACTCGTTTCCGAAGCAGTATTACACTTGTTAATGACTTTCCCATCCCAAAATAACAATAAAAAGTCAGCTTTAGTTTGTCACCAAACACTAGATTATCTCATATACAATCCATGTTTTTCATGTAATTTGGCGATTGATGATATGAGATGGTATGAATACAGGATATAGAAGTAGTGTAACAAGTAATATAAGCTAAAGACGTAGAACGTATTTAATAAAAGTCATCATGTGTTGACATTTATGAAATAAACTCTAAAATTGCTCCATGTATTTTTTATAAAAATGTATTAACTCATTAGCAATCGAGACATTCCTTTTCACATGATCTAAAAATTTTTTCTGTACGGATATTAATGCATAAAATTGTTTATTGATTTGCTAAATGATAATGCTGATTTAGTCTATCGTTGGTTGGATATCAAGCTCTGAGGGTTGAAGGTTAGCAACTTTCCACTTTTCTCCATAATATCAATGCTAAACGGTTTAGCCAACATTTTACGTAGTTTTCAGAAAGAAAAAAAAACTTATGCTTAATATGTTATATTTTGTAGGTGTTGTAGTGGAATTGTTGAACGAATATATATATATATATATTATGATAATTTTTGTAAAACACGTGTCTGAAATTGCACTAATAAATAAATTTAAAAAAATAAATAAATAAAAACACAGGGAATTTGAAAAAACAAAAAACAATTGAATATTGAAACTGAAGAATTAAAAAAATTAAATCATTAATTTCGACAATACGCTTTAGAGCCATGTATTTGGTTGATTTGATAAACTTTAACGTTGGTTTTATTGGGAGTAGATTCGTGCTGGCCAGAAGTCAAAAGTATTTCTGATTATTTCAGCGACTTCATCCATCCTCCTCCTCAACCTCTAGAATAAGACTGGCCACAATCATTTCTCCAAAACTAACGGCTCTCTAACTAAAAGAACTGTGTGTAGTTAATTGGATGTTAATGACGTCATGTAGTATCCCATATTTCCACTTTCTCACATCATATTAACATGACTTAAATTATTATATTATATGAGGTACTTCATAGAAGATATTCATAAAATCTCTTATTTGATCCAACTCATTATTGGTTAGTATAATTATTTAATACTAAGACGCCAATCGTAGAGAATATGAGGAGCGAATGATGTAGTCATTTTAACTAACTAAGGTAGACTGATTTTGAGAAAGAACTATTTATCAATAGCACAATAGCCACGGAAACTAAGGGACCTACAGATTTATGTGGAATCTGAACCACGACATATGATCTTTAGCTAAACGACAAGACCGATACTCAGGTCTCTTCCTGCACAGAATCAGGATCAAGATTCCACCCAATATGAACATCCCAGAATTCTCTAGTAGTGTCTTGATTTAATAAAGTTTCTACTTAAATATGTAATTTTAAATCAGATACATTTTTTTATTAAATTTCACTGAAAACGTTCAGCAAGTGTCTTCAAGAATGATATAGTTGGATCTTTAGCCCATGAATTGTTATACTTAAATCATCGATACTGAAAACAAAAGAACATATGAATATGAGGGGGAGGGTCGTATGTCTGCGATGACGGTTCGCTTTGTAACCGTTCCCGCAGTCGTATATTTGCCAAGTACTGCTGCCGAACACTCACACTACAGTAATCCCAGTTGATGAAACTGCATATGCAGCTTGAGCCGGAGGGTTAGACTTCACTAAAATTTGCATTTTGATATGCAGAAGTGCATTAGCAGGTGAGGGTTCTAGATTGAGTGACATCGAGGGGGTGTAGTCCGTACCCTCAGGATTAGAGGAGAGTCGACATGGAAACTGTATTTTAATACGATATAAACGTGAGAATTCGGAATATATTGTCTTATTTTGTTAAAATATTGCCAATGAGTCACGTATTTGAAAACAAATTTAGAAAAATAACATCTCTGAAATATCGAACAGCTACAGGTTTCAAAATTCCAGGTACCTTGACAGGTGCTAGGCAATGAATGCTATCTTAGATACTGAGTACTATAAATTAATAATACTGAGGTATTTAAAAATAAATAAACATACAATTTGTCTTTAATGTACGTTCCCAAACTTATGATACGATTTCTTGGGTCAAAATATTAAAAAAATGTCCTAAAAATATACGTCTAGCAATGTTTAACGGTTCATATGTTTGTCTGTTTTCTATTTTAAAGAAAGTTTCGTTAATTGAACACCACCGATGTTTACATTCTCAAATTTAGTTTAGATATTAAGAACTAAAACAATATAATTGAAGTCTCACAGAAAATTTATAAAATATAAAATAAGATTATCAATTTAATCAAAAATCCAGCAAATCCTTGTTTGTCAAAATCCACTCATAATTAATGGAGAAACACTATTTGATCGTTTTGGTAGCTGCGCTTCACACTTCAGCTGCTCACTAGAGTCAGTTACAATGACCACATTCGTGTTTCTCGGTTATTTGTTTATAATTAGATTTTAACAAATTAAGATTAATTCATTGTATTTGCAATTTAATTGACAACCATTTTCATATTTTGTGAATAGTATGTGAGACTTAACGATTTTTATTATCTGTAAGTAAAATACTAAACAACCCGAAATATTATACTGAACCAAAAACATTAAAATATTCTTTTATAGTTTGAAAACAAGACATTTTGGGACGTTTAAAGAAAAAACAAAATCAAACCATCCGTTTAAAAAACATACCTCGAGACATCTACAACGAATACATGTTCCTCTTTAATGATAAAACAATAATTAATAACCAGGGTGAAGGGAAATAAAAGCGTTCTGCTGTAAAGAAGAACAAGTGGACTACCCTGCATTAATGACGTTTTATGACGGTGAAACTGTCTGGAAGAGGCAGTTCCAGACCGTTGGAGAAATTGAGTGAGTCAGTAGGTTGGTGACTGTTATAGGTCTGAGATTGGAAGGTATGAGTTTCATTAGACTGGCTGCAGAGTTATTGTCGGTAGTGGGCAAACATCAGAGTTGTGGGCTGTGTACGGCCTTCTTTACAGTTACTGCATGCAATACTAACATTATCACAATCCAGTTACATTGACTTGACAAACAGATAGACGTATTCACAGCCAGAATAATTTGTACAACTTAATTCAAAGACGTTATCAGACTAAATTACTAATTTTACATTTCAACGAAGCAGAATTGTTCTAAATAGAAATTATAGAAAAACATCTTTGTTTTTGAAATTTGTTAATGATGGAGTATCAGATGAGGGAGACAAAGGTAGTTGGACATTTGCCATCATTACGTGAAAATTACCAATCACGACGTTTCGATTTGGTAAAACCCAAACCTTTTTCAAGTGCTAAAAACTAAATTACATCTACAAAAACATGTTATAAAACTACGTTCTTAAACTAATAAACTTATCTTCTTTAATAATTATCTACATTTTAACCTAGATCCTAGAATGGGGTACAACAAAATGAACTTCTGCTAAATATAAAAATATTAACAGGGTTAACTTAATATAACCAATTTATCACTGTCAATTTATTTATTTATTTTTATTTTATTTATTTAAATTAAATTTAAAAAAATTGTGTTTTAACATTTTTTTCGTTGATATCGTGATATTGACAGCGCCTAATTGGTTATATTAAGTTAACCCTGTTAATATTTTTATATTTAGCAGAAGTTCATTTTGTTGTACCCCATTCTAGGATCTAGGTTAAAATGTAGATAATTATTAAAACGTAGTTTTATAACATGTTTGTGTAGATGTAATTTAGTTTTTAGCACTTGAAAAATGTGTGGGTTTTACCAAATCGAAACGTCGTGATTGGTAATTTTCACGTAATGATGGCAAATGTCCAACTACCTTTGTCTCTCTCATATATAAAAACAGTTTTCTCTATTTAACGATATAAATTATACTTAAGACTTTATTGATGGTAATTTTTACGTTTTAGTAAAGGATGGGTTTCCAGAAGAGCCATAGTTAAAAAAATTAAATACAACATTATCTTAGATATGTTTAGAAGTTTGAAACTAATTTTAAATTCCCAGTGTCAGATACTTTATTTTATTTGTCACTTTCGTTTAGTTTTTAGGGTTTAGTGCATATTATCTTGGGTTAAAATTATGTTCATAAAAGTATATTTATGCAAATGAGCAATAATTTTATTTTTAAATAAGGGGAATGTTTTATTACACCTTACCGTTACTAATGTAGTCGTGTTTTGTAACAAAATAATTATATCATGTTTTGTGTCATTATAATGTTATTAAAATTATCACCACACAATAGTCTTTTTAGTGTGTAATATTATTTTGCAACATATATTATTTGTATTAGCTCGTAACAAATAACGTACTTTTCTCACATCAATTTAACTACATCTTAGTAACCTGATACAGTTGGTGGTTGTATATAATAATAGTAATAATCGGTACTGTGGCGTAGTGTTGTAACCCAGCTAATTAGGGACAAAGTGTTGAGGATTTTGTAGGCGATAGGTTCTGTGTTCGGTCCTCTTATACCTACATAGCGTCAGCTCAATGATTGCCATCGACGTAGACTCTACAAGAGAAGTCTGGAGTGTCCATGTTGGATGGCAGTTAAGGTTCAGATGTTCTGTAGGGGAGACAATTTAGTGTCAGGCTTGTCAGTTAGCTGAAAATCAGACCAACACTAAGTGGTTCGGATTCCACGTAAAGCTGTAAGTCCCTTAGTTTCCCTGGCTATTGAGCTATTAATAAATAGCTCTTTCTGAGGAACAATCAACCTTAGTTAGTAACAATGACTACACTCGTTCATCTAAACTCATCACACTCGTTCGCCCATATCTTAACGATCGATGTCTTACGATTGACTATTGAATGATGAATAGTAGTAAATATGAATACCTAATATGAATATATACAATATTCTTTAGAATACTAAGTAAGGGATGTTATTGAGTATTATAAACCATTAATAGAATATATTTAATTTACTTATTACTTAATACTGTATATGACTAATTAAACGGTAACTGAAAATAAGTTCTAATTGTTTCCAGGGTTATAAATATTGTGTATATCCGTTCAGCCAGACAGGTTTTGATAATTTTAAACTATACATTCTTAAACACTTACAGTCTTTTAATCTCAAGACTTACGATATCCGCAAGAGTCTTTGGGTTTTATTAACCTATGTCCTCCTTTTTATTTCAGAACGTTACAAAAGTGTAACAGTTTACTTTCGTTACTCAGTTTTATAAGGGATATCAGAAAATATTATATATATTGGAATCCTTACTGCACTATACGTTTATTAACTTTAATCAATGCTTCTTAATCGACGATTTTATCGCATATGATTTAAATACTGCTATAGGAGAAAATATGAATTAATGAGGAAGGAGTGAATGTAACATTGTTGTGTGAACGAATGTGATCTTTCCATCTACAAATGATAAATGTTAACTCCCAAACTGTGACTACTGCAATACATGTAAACTGTGTCATGCATAAAAATAAATGTTTACTATTATGACGTAAATTTTGTCTTTATTATTTAAAGTGTCATATCTTTTACTATACCTCAACATTGTTATCATAGCGCCTTCACAAAAACTGCGGCTATTCCCGCAGTACAGGCGTGTACCTAAATCACGGGGTGCGCCGTCACATAATTTGAGAATAGAAGTACGAGGCACTACGGATATACCGTGCGGTTGGTTGAAGGTTAGTGGATTTGGGCCTTTTTAAGATTTGGTCAACACGAAGCAGCCCTCGCACGTTACTGTATACAAAAGTCAGCTCACCTCCTTGAATACAAAGCGTACCACCGACCCCTGAACACACTACCTGTCTACACTAAACATTGAAACATTAAACACATCCTCCATCCACTCCACAACCTCCACACATTCAGTTGTTGTACCTGCACAGGATCTGACTATTGAAGTGCTACGTCCACGTAGCACTACCCACGGAGATGATTACTTGCGACCCTCTCCGTTCGTATAATGTTACTCTCACTTATACGAACACTGATAGTATTTGCACACATAAAAACCAGATCATGAATTGTATGTAGTTACACCATAGGTGTCTATAAAACAACTGTAACGATCACTTTATGCTGAGAAAACGGTCCGAGGAACAGCAACTCTTGAATCAACCGAACCAATTGGATTTAGTAAAGGGAAAACCCAATGAGATTTCCACAATTATTATCACTTATATAAAATTATTTGATCTATAGCAATTAAAATGATTGCGAAATGTATCCTATGCTATAATAAAAAATAGTTTGCCCTGAACTTTATAGCTATTTTTGGTTTCGTAAAATCAGTCAATGTTTGCATTTCTTCACCTAATTCAATCTTTAAACTATCGAAAATAATTGCTGTATTATAGTGGACACAAATAATACACTATATACTATGTCATCACTGTCATACAAATTGGAGACTCAGCTGAATTTGAGCAAACCCCAGTTCAATTGTAGTTGACATACACAGTTTCTTACTTGTGGAACATGTGTGTTTTATAAGACATTTTGTATTACCCACAGAATGGACATGCCTATGGATATAAGCGTAGAAAATTCACCTATTATCTTGTTTCCTGGTTTCAGTATTTACCACCTAGACTTATTGTTACGAATAAATGTTTTTATTAAACATTTTGTTATCTGTTGCTTTGCAAAAACTATGCGAATGTGAAAGTAGTTTTTTTTTTTCAGTTACAACTTATTTTAATATAATGTTAAATAATGTAGAACTTAACTTAAACTATTATTAATTCAACATGGAGCCATAAGTATTACTATACCATGTCAGACGATGGTCAGATCTGTTTAATACTCTATGGCCCATGTTCAGCACGCACTAGTGTTATTTGGTCGTCTGTGGCGTTGTCTGTTCCCATGGAGACAGAAACGTGACGTAATGGCAACAATGACTTCCAATAACCGAGCAACTAATGAAGTTGTAGCCTCAATCCAGACCCCATAAAGACCAATGGCGAGGCTACGTTAAATGACGGCTGTAAACGCTGCTTTGCAACATAAATTCAGGCTTTAGGCCTTTTAGATTTGGTACGTTCTATTTGTTCTTTGATATGTACTATGGTAATAATAAAATTTGACGTTCTAAAGTAAATGTATTGTTATTTATTTTTGAAAATGTTTAATGAGAGAGATAACAATTCAAAGTTAGAGATTGTTCATTCATGGATATGTTTTTTAAGGACTTTGTAGTTATTTGTTTGAAATATATTGATAAAATTGTGAAAGTAAGAACGGGACTCCGTTTGAATGGATAGGTGTGTTAGTATTGGCAAATTTCTTTATTAATTCAATGTTGAAATTGGAGCAAATTTTCAATGAACACACATTTAAACAAATGTATGCTTTGAAACATCTAAGGTCAGTTAAAGGGTATTCCAAGACTGTCCGATGATTGAGTATAAAATAACACAAAAGATGAACCATAGAAGGCTTCCTTCTTTTTGTTCTGGATCAATTAAATAACTCTGCCAACTGCCAGTTTATTCTAATGATCACTTTTATTTTATCTATCACGGCCTCATTTTTTTATTTACTACAATGGAAATAGTGTAAATAAAAAAGGAAGATTATCAAAGTGAAATAAAGTCGAGTCAATATTTTCAAGATACTTTTCAAGATTCAAGAACTTTCAAGATAATGACAACAGTTGTACACTGTGAAGTATCAAGTTTTACCTTGCTATGTGTGGGTGTGAGTGGGTGTGGGGGCTAGCTCGAATAGTCATCATGTTCTTTACTACTCGAATGAATCTAATTTCAATTATCATATTTAAATATATTACCATTTTACGTAGACTTTGAGATATTTAAAGCCTAAGCTTAAACATATATGATTGGGTATTTTCCACCGGAATACTCCTTCGTATTTTAGATTGGCGACCTATCGAATAGTCAAATCAGTGGAAAACGAACGTTTAAAAGACATTTATGTCAAATTTCATAAAGGCTGTTTTGGCATCCTTATTCAAAAACTCCATCCAGATGAAGTGTACGGTGAGTCTTATCCAAGAACCTCTCCTAAGGAAGTGGAGTGGGGGTGTTAGGTAACATAATTTCGCCAAAAGGCCAAATTAAGTTGATAATTGCTGTATAACGTTACGCATGCAACCGAGAAAACACATGTACAAGTCTGTGAAGCAAGAGAGATAAGTGACTTCTGATTCAACCAAGTAAATTCAACCATAATTAAAAAATAATACCAACATTGGATCAAACATAATATGTCTATAGAAACAGAGAAGCTTAGATGAGGTGAGGGTGAAAATATTAGGAAATAAAATTAAATATGTTATGGATAGTTATACATTTTTCTGTTTTGGACAATGAGAATGAAAATAAGTGTTGTCATGTTAACTTTTTTGTAAACAAAGTATTGTTATTTATTAAAAAAAGATACAATTAAAACCAAATAAGTATAGCATCTAAGCCCTAAATAAATGTAAACATTAGTTAATATAATATCCAATGTCTTAATTGAAATTTACCATTATAATATTAAGAACTTATTAAGAGAATTGTTAACTAAATCGACTTGTACGTGTCGTTTCAACTGTACTTACATAGCTTTATCAATATTATAAGACGAAAAGGAACTTCTGAAACCTAAAAATTTGTTATCTTTATTAAGACTTTTTTTATGAAACTAACAATAATGATCTATGACCCACTTGCTTAACTCTGAGCCCATCTAGACAATTATTTTTTTTGTTTTCTGAAAGTAAATTATGCAATAAATTGTACGAAAAATACTTTTTACTGATAAGCTTAATTTAAAATTAATATTGAAACTAACAATAATGATCTATGACCCACTTGCTTCACTCTGAGCCCATCTAGAAAATGATTTAATTTTTTTTTCTTTTTTTTCTGAAAGTAAATTATGCAATAAATTGTACGAAAAATACTTTTTACTGATAAGCTTACTTCAAATTTTTACAGTTATCAGTTACAGTTCTACGGTAGTGACATCAAACCTAATGGGGGGGAGGGTTAAGATGAAAAAAAAATATAAAATCTGAAGTAAGCTTCCTACATTATAAAAAAGATGTCTCCATGCCCAACAGTAAAACAGTGTCTAGAAAACGTAAAAAGATAGTAATGCTAAATAAGAGCTAGTGTTAATTAATATCTGGTATCAACTGTTAAGTAAATTAAAAAAAATTATAATAAGCTTCCAGAATAATGGAACACTAAGAAACAAACAAATATTAAAGAAAAATATATTAAGGTAGTCATTTAGGTAATTTGATTAATTAATTTTTTTTGTTATGTATCAAAATTGATACCAATTGGTACATATTAGTGAATACTTCTCTTTCTTTGTAATATTTATAATTTTATTTAAAAAACTACATCTACGTGTGAACCACATGAGTTAAATCAGACAAAAATTGAAAACAAGCAAAGACTGAACGCAAGCGAAGATTAACACAGCTAAATGGATATACTGAAGTAAACATTCTTAAGAATTCTATATATATATATATATATTTATATATATAACTTTTTACAAACATCTTTACTTTTTACATACTCCAGAGGACAAGTCTATCAGACATGAACTTCCATTAAATCTGATTCAAATGTACTAATTTGACCAATACTAATGGCATAAATAAATTGTCAATAATAAAATAAATTGTAAATAAATAATACAATATTGAAGTATGAATTGCATAGTTAAAACGTGTTTTTTTGAAAATAGTTTAAACATAGTTATATGGGAGGAGGGAGGGAAGCAAGAATTAAAATTTAAAAACAATAATTGTATTTACTGATCGTGAATATGGAACAATTATTATCATTTAAATACACGAAAGGTTTTTTATCTTAAATTTCGCTTAATAGAAACAATTTGGAACACAAGTTTTATCAAGTTGTCTTTACAGCCAGATTTTATACCTAAAAGTTTATCATAAATTTTCACACACTTAAACTATTTCTCTAATGTTAGTTTTTGTGCCGTGTATTTTGAAATTCAAGGAGACAAAGTTATAGCTTATTGGAATTCCTTTCCGTATAAAAAATTTGAATATAATTAAATAATTTTAAATGTTTTGAATATGTAAAAAGTTTAATCTATTAAAGAGGGTAGTGTAACTTTCGTTCGTCACAACAAGACTATAGAGTCCCATAGTTTTAAACACTTGTCGTATTTTAATCACTCTATATACTTACTTAAATGATAAGTCCCAAGTGTAGAGCGACATTATCTCATCCACTCAAATTGAAATCCCTATAGTCCAGTTCTAGATCTGCTTTTCGTATTGCTTTTTTACCAGCTGACTTAACCCAATTTCAACCCTAATCAACGTTCCTTCGACACCTTCTCTTCTCTTTAATTACTTTCCTCCCCCATCTAATTAAACACACCTCATTGGACAGTTTCTTCAACTGATACTTGTCTTTTAACTGGTGGATTGGAACGGAGAATTCCGGGTGTGAAGAACCATTCTTTTATTTAAATAATGGAACCCACATCACGCTTCTGTTATTAAAATGAATTGGGAAAGAACGTTTGCTAATAATAAAATTGTTTGTGAGTGATTTTTGGTCAAATATAATGAAAATAGGCCATTTTTAAGGCCGAACATTGATTGGAAGAATGGTTTGACTGCTTGTTTGTGATTTTGCCAATCCCATACTCCGGACGAGCATTATGTCTCTGGATATACAGAAATATATACTTCAAAGCAAAGTTTAAGGATTTTAAACAAGCTATGTCTGGATAAGCGTTTTAGAGCTCAGAAATCAATTAATTGGCATACTGTAGAAACATTCCTATTCAAACTATTTTCAGACTTGATTTTAGATCGAAGTTAGAGGATCAAACCGAATGTGTAATAGCAATAATTAAATGTAAAAGTATTATTACGCGGTGAAATATGAAAATGCTATTTTGCTTTGTAATGTGATTTATAGAGATATTGCATTTTGCTGAATGTTCGGAGAGAAACCAAAGTGCAAAATTATTTGAACTGTATAAGAAATCAGTTGAAACATTCTTCAATAGCTATTATAATAAAAAAAGAGAATTATAACACTGAATTATCAAACAGTTACATTATAACTGCTTAATGAACTAGGAACATAAATGTTAAAGCTCAATTTATAATAATCATGTTGTTTCTTTTTTCACAAGAGTTCTTGGCCTCAGGAATACATTGGAGTTGTCAGTTACCCAAGGAAGATTTGATGTTTTAGCATACCTGGAGCACCCAATATGAACATAACAGGCCAATACCAAATTAACAATTAAAAGTAACAGTTGAAACTAAAATAAAAAAAAAAAAAAAAACTAATGTCTGGTATTTGTCCTTCCGTAAGTACAATGCGAAGCTAAGGATTTTTTTTCACCACACCTAATACTAGTCAAGTTTAATTTTTTTTACACAGATTTTTAGGGGCCACTCATGGCCTTAAGAACATGCCATGGTCTATAGGCATGTTCTTAAGGCCATTGGGTGTACCTTAGTATAAAATAAAAGGGAATAGACACATACTAAAGGGTCTACCCACTCACCCTAAACCAGATGTGGAAAACATAATAGCCGAAGATTCACCCAAACAGCCATGAACAAGACATGATTTAGAGATAAAAGACATACTGTAAACCTTATAGTCAATTCACTCTCTTTATACTAAAGACATGGGGAAATATAGATGACACATAGTTGACACAAATGGGCGAGCCGGTGGCCGAGTGGTCTAAGGCGTCAGGACTTTGAGCTTGGGTTAGAGATAGCGCTGGTTCGAATCCGGCCTAGACTGAAAGATTTATCAGTAATATTCACCTTCTACTGTACTGGTTCGCCCCCTTACTCTGTCCGATTAAGTTACTCGCACAGATCAATAGTCTATGAGGAATGGACACAGTAAGGTTAAGGAGGAGATCGAAAAAAAAGAAAAAAAAGTTAATTTATAGTTCTATCATTATGGCTTAAATAACTACTAACATTACAAGTATACCACTGCTTGCCGTAGTATTGGAGTAGACTACACAGGGAGGTGTAGTAACAGCAAGAATTGTATTATTTCAGTTTTCCAGTTACCGACGGCGTAGCTGATCTTATTCAATTGTCACGATTACATTTTCTCTTTCTATAAGACTCTGTAACCAAATTTTCCACTCTGATCTATAGATCTGAAGCATCAGGGAGTGCGTTCTATAGTTTGTTTATATTGTATTGTTGTAAATTATATTTTTAGACTAACGGTTGAACAAAAAATTACAAAACTTAATCGTGTTTAATTTCAACGGATTGCTATAGAGATGTAGACATTAAATATATCTCTGCCCACTTTAAAACAAAGTTAAATTCAGGTCAAATCGTTACAACTAAATAAATATGTTAAACAAGTTTCAAGCATAAAACAAAAAGTGTAAAATATGCAGAGTGTCCCAAAACTAAAGTGCAACACTTTGGGAAATTGTTATATCGGTCAAAATAAAGAGAAAATCACGAATAAATATTTTCCCAAAAACACTAAGTTTACCAAAAAACATATATCCACCATTTTGTTTTTCCACAAAATAGTTTTTATCTCCAAGTTGAATTAAACGATCCGTATGAAACTATCTATACATGTTAACATAATAAAGACCTATTCTGGAAAAGAATATTTAACTTGATCCAATTTTAATTTCAAAATGGTGGCCATTTAAAATGTTTAAACAAAAATTGCGGGAAAACGGCAAACAATGCAAAACATTACTAAGAATACGTTTTTAAGAACATTTAATAAATCTGTCATTATAAAAAAATTAGAATCGGACAAAAAATCTCAATGTGTCTAGATTATTTTTCGTCTGATTATAATTTTTGTGGCAATGACACAGAATCGTCTAAAAAACTTTGTTTTTAACAATATTTTTTAATTTTTGCCGTTTTCACGCAATTTCGTTCAAATATTCAAAATGGCTGCCATTTTGAAGATAACAATCGCATTACGATGATTATTTTTTCCAGAATAGATTTTAATTATTTTAATATGCATAGCGAGTTTCATAAAGATTGGTTTAGCCAACTTGGAGAAAACAAATCTTTTGTGAAAAAAAAAAAAACAGAATGGCGGATATCTGGTAAATTAAGAGTTTTTAGAAAAACATGTATTCTTGATTTTCTCTTTATTTTGAACTATATAACAATTTTCTGAAGTTTGGCACACTTTTTGGGGCACCCAGTATGTGCTATTTCGTACAAATTTGCCATAACAAAATAAATAAATAGAAGTAAAAAATTCTTAAAAACACTACAAATTGTCATAAAAAAATGTGATAGTATACAAATTGTATGCTCGGTGGACATTTATCAATGGTTAGCCCATGCATTTTATATAATATTTTGGTATAAAGGAAATTTAGTTCTAAGTAAATTCGACTTTTCACAAAAAATGAGATACGGACGTCAGGCGGTAGCTGGAAGGAGAGTTTTTAATATTGATTAAACGAAGTGAAGACTATTTATTTATTCCAAGGAATAAACACAGTACATATAAAAAATACAAATAACTAGACACGCACTGGTTATAGGTAACTTTTAGTGTGGACTAGTTTAAAGTTAGACTTAAAATAAAATTACTGTCTTAAAAATATCACTCCTAATCTAACAATCAGCTGTTCAAATTATAGTACTTAAACATGATTGTAAAACTTGTCAGAGATATAGATAAACATTTTACATATACAATATCATAACATGGAGAAAGTTAATTTAATATACTCTAAAATCTTAGGCTGAATTTAAAATAAAATAATTATGGCCTCGGTAGCCGCTTATATGTGAGTTGAAGGTTCGATTCCTGAGGTCCTTTGATGTTCACCCAGCTTCATAAGATAACTGGGAGGCTACGGCCTCAGTAGCAAACCCTGGTAACGCTGGAACTTCCTGTTTCGGGACCTTACATAAGCATAGCGAAAAGGGAACGAAATGTAACAGGCATAGCAGAAAAAGATTCCTTTTGTTTGAGTGTCGAACTGTTCAGAGACGTAGGCATCCTCACTTCCGGTGTTCCCACATGTAATTACGTCGTTGACGTGACATGGATCAAACGCCTATCCATGTCTAACTTCGATCCCAATGGATGAACATTGACATGGACATCTAACTTCGATACCCTCATTCTTTGTATACTCGGTGGACATTTATCAATGGTTAACCCATGCGTTTTGTATAATATTTTGGTATAAAGGAGAGGGTAGTTCTGAGTAAATACGAATTTTTACAAAAAGTGAGCTACGGACGTCAGGTGGTAGTTGGAAGGACACAATTATAACTTTCCCCACGAGTGTAGCATGCAGGGGTGTCCCCTGGTCTATATAGTATAAAGATCGATGCAGTGTTTCACTGACTGACTGACACTAAGTGTTTTGGACAATCCCTGTATAAAACACCGTCCAGGGCGTTTCTTTTGGGCCCAATCACGGATTATTATATCTAAATTATGTTTTAAATGGTATAGAACTATTTTTTTGACCTGAAATATCAAGTATGAAAACACACATTTTTGAAGTAAGACAGTTGTATAAAATAGGCGCAGGCATATACATATATAAAAAACGAACTAGACAGATTTTATTGATATTATTTTATTACAAAAAACAGTCATTTAAAGACAGGTATACTTTCAATATTCTCTGCGAGTTAATTGTGAGATGATGATTGAAGATATGCCTACCGAAGACATGTATAAGGCTAATCTTGTTGGCCTTAAGGTCTTAAAACATTACGATTACTGAAAGAAAATAGAAATGTAAAATACTCTTTGCCTAGAGTGTTTTGAAAGAAATGTTAGCAGCTAACTATTGATCAAAATTTCGAGGTTTAAAGGGCAAAAAGGTTTTGCCTTTTTGAAATGTTTAACTGTTACAATAAAATAAAAAAATATTTTTTAGAAGTTTTGAGTCAACATTTCACATGTATTCCCCCTCCATATACATCAAGTAACAATTGTATTGCAGTCGTAATAGTGGATTATGGAATTTATACTAAATATAAAAAGATTGATAAAAGTGAATTGTTACAGAGTTTCCTTCATAAGTAAACGTTCTCTGTTGTATTCGTAAGTCAATACGTAGGTCTCACCAGCTACACATAACACAACCCGCCAAAAATACATTACTTTTTCAATAATTTATAAGTCACAATAAATTGTTGCCTACTTTAGTCATAAAATAAAAAAAAACTAGGGACAAATGAAAATTATAAAGTAATTTAATTTTAATTAAGTATAACACAAATAACTTAATATAAATATCAATATTTAATACAACTATTGAATACGTTTAATCACATTAAAATTTAAAAAAGAAATTTATTTAAAAGAGAAATAGTGAAAAAAATGAATATCCATTGAAAACATAGTTTACTTATAACGAGAAATTACAGGTTCAGGTATGTGGAAAAGAAGAACAATTGATGGAGTAAGTTTGTATACTTATCATATTTGTCCTTCCAACAAAACTATGATTTATAGTAGAAATATCAGCACCAAACTTTTAGTAGATTTATAATTATTGTTTTAGTCTACTCTTTAAAGAATAAAGACAAATAAATAAAACGCCTTTAGATTGTTAAAATCAGTTATACCTAAACTGATGAACTGTAACGTCTTATAACAGTATGGTCTGAAAAGTGTATATATAAGTTTTTTTTGTTTGAAACTTACAAAGCATTGCTAACAAATAAAATTGGTTGGACCGAGATTTATTTTGCCAACAAAACTACACCTCGTTTGCCAAATCAAAGTGATGTAAAAAGAGTGAAATAGCAGAGTTCTGTCCTGTAGATGGACCAATGGCAGCATCAGGGTGGGTCTGTGGGTGGGAGAGGGAACACCTGTTGATCCCTCCCTCTCCTGAGGGGGAGGGGGGGTGACTGATGACGTGTCAGCGCTGACTACATCAAACCTTGGTGGGAGGAGGCAGGCCTACTAGTAGAGCAAATTCGGGAATGTTACTTCACCTACGTAACTACAAGCGGTAACACCAGGAACTAACTGTTTGACACTTAGATATATGTGTTACATGTAACTACACACCAAGCCTGTTTACAGGCTGACGACGAGGTCTCAGTGGCTATCTACACTATCTAGATAAGATACAATTCTGATATATATATATATATATATATATATATATATATATATATATATATATATATATATATATATATTCTTTATATATATATATAAAATTTAAAATTGAAATAGTTATCACTTTCGTACTTTAAATATAGTTTACCAACCCCAACACTCAATTACACGTCATAGAGAAAAACTAATACACTACTTTTAAACCAAAAGAAAAAAATGAAATTATGAAATTTAACAAATCTAAGCACAAATTTAAAGTCAATAATTTATTAAAAATGATTACTTAATTTGGCCCTACTTTAATCTATTTTTTAAATAATAAGGGGAAATATTCAATTTAACACCATATAGATACCTAAAGTATCACAAATAGTGAAGTGTGAAAGAGAATACTAACAGGGCCTACTTGAAAAAAAATAATATGCAGACCCAGGAGCTGAAACAACCAAGAAGGCGTACATCGCAAAACACGCGGTCAAAATAACAGCGAGACTTACGTTGGATTGAAAAGGCTTAAATTAAAGAAACATATTGACTATTAAAAATACAATATACTTTATAAACTTACTATTCTTTTTTATTTTCTCTCAATCGTCTGATTTCACACTATTTACTACAGGTGCAAAATATACTGCCAAGATACTTGTATCTCTACATAATATAGTGTGATTTAGATATCATATGTGTTTTTGTGTTTCCCTACACGTGAGGTCTGTAGATTTATGCGAGACTATGAGATGCCTCTGCACGATTCGCGTGCCAACCCCGTCACTCACTTCACTCGTGAGGGAAGCTCGGCCTACCTGGGAACTCTACCTTTAGCCGCTTTATGGAACTCGGCTTGCACCCCAGTGAGAGAGCTCAGCCTACGGCCTCGCCAAGAAACTCTGATGCAGCCCTATTTGTGGATCTCGGCCTACGGCCTTACCAGGATACTTAGCCTGTTTGATCATGAATTATGATTTTTGGGACTATGAAGCCCATAAACATAGTCCTTGCTCAAATGTGATGGCACATTACGAATTAAAAGAAGAATACCCTTAATTTTTTATCCAACTTGGTAGTGTCCAACTTTACTCATTATTTAGTGTTGGGAATTTTTTTTTAAGCCCATAAACAATGTCTCTTCCAAAATATAACCAAAATCTAACGGTATATTTTGATTCAGGAGAAAATTACCTTTAATTTGATACCGCAGCGGAGTAATGACAACTTTTGGTTTTCAAGTCCCCGATACCACTATTTCGGATTTTTTAAAGCTGAAATTCAGATATAAGGTGCAGATTTGTTACGCATACACACACGTAAAGTTTGGTCAAGTAATTTCCATGCTAGGTCATAAAAGCTGCCTTTTTGCAATTTTTCCATAAGAAATACACTTGAGCATTTTTGGGCAAAACAGGCCGCCATCTTTTTTATGAGCCATATTTTTTAAATATCCTTGAGGACCAAGAGTTTTAATTCAAGCATACACATGAGGATGCCGGTAAGTGCCTCAACATTTAGGTTAGACAGTGAGTCAATCACTACATCGAGCTTTACAATAAATCGAGCTTTACAATATATTAGATAAGATAATATATTAATGTGGAACCAAATGGCGGGATTAGATTTGCCATTCATACAGATAGGGAAATAGCAATAAGCCTGCGGAATAGCCATGCAAATTTTTTTCAACCGATTGTTGGGAATCGATAGTGTAAAGTCGGAAATGTCGTGTGAACATATTACATATATATAGTAGGGTTAGTGTTGAATAGGAATTTTCAGTTTAGTCACCATAAGGAAAGGAGCCAAGTAAAGTGATGAAATAAAAGTAGTTTTGGATTACAAACGAATAGAGACGCGGAGGTGTAGTCTTGATACTACATACCATTTTAAGAGTTTGACTTCATTTTATCGTATACCACATAACATATTCTAGAGAAAGCGTAAAATTCCACGAAATAGATTAAAAAGGGAAAGTATTTAAATTATTAAAAGGACAAATAATATGCTATTTTGGTTTTCCTGGACCTAATTGATTGAATTAATTTATCTGGAAACTAAATAGTCATAAGAAAATAAACTTGTCAATTTCATAAATTAACTGTCACTACTGTTTTCTTTAAATTGTCTGTAAAAGAGCGATATAATCATGTTTCTTTATTTATTTTAATATATTACTGAGCATTTTAACATCAATCATACTATAATAAATTAAGCAAAATACTATGTAATTCCATACAATTTAATTCCAGGCTCTCATTGCTTTCAGCAATACATTGTCTTTATAGTGATAAACTAGTGATGGTGTCTGTTGTGCGGTTATCGTTGGGTCAATGATAACATAACCTGCAGGCCCATAAATATCATTTCATATAGATTAAAAGAGAGCTGATTATTTTTATCAATCTGGTCATTAAAGTTTGTGAAAATTAAACAATTCGAGGTCATAGGTTATAAGTTATCTGATGCCAGAACCGTTTTCTCTATCTAACATTTTGCCACCAAAATTATTTTAATCATAGCACTTTGGTATGCATGACCTTTGTCTTTGCAGGACGTTGTTCAGTTTCAATGAAGGTACTGGTTCCAGTAGCTTATTATTATTAGAGAACCGACTGAAGAGCCTGGCTGGTAGGCCCAGGCCCGGTCGTGTCTTGGCTCTGCAAGTTTCTCCAGGACTGCAGTTCGTCTCGGTCCGTTAAAACGTCTATAGACCGTCACTTCACCACGTCCAAACAGCCGTGATCGTCTAGTGGTTAGGACATTGCGTTGTGGCCGCAATAACCCAGGTTCGAATCCTGGTCACGGCAGGATATTTTTTATAAAATAAAACAAGTTTTATAAATGAAACGTTTCAAGTAAAAAATTAGTGTTTTTTAAATATTATAATGTAAACAATGATGATAGTAAATATGTTTTTAGTGGTTAATTATTAATGAGAATTGTATTTATGTATAGAAACTATAAATGTGATAGTAAACATTTTCGAAAATATGAAATTAATATATGTTTTATTAATGTACTTCATAATAATGTTTAATAGATCAATAATTAAACCCAAGAAGCATGATATCGTATTTTATTATATGGAATTCATACTCCATTTGTCTCATAATGAATTAAGTTAAAACTAATTTTTTTGTAAATTTATATGAATAAATAGTAAGCAGTACTGATGTGGCAAATATCAGGACGAAAAACAAGGAGCTTTGAGCAGGTATCATTATAGCAGTACAACGTTGTGGCTTATATTACAGAGAAAAAGATACAGAGGTCACTTCCAAACAGAGAAAAGCAAAGGTCATATCGAACGCCTCGGTTGAAATTATAAGTAGATTACAACTGACGTACATCCTAACACATCTGTAGTAATAATACTTTGAGGATTCGAGGATAATAAAGGAGGTACTGACAAGGTGATGGCCCTTTTATCGCATGTACCTAATCGACACTACAGATTAAGCGTACTTTTGGAAGCGACCTCTGTTTCATCCTTTTCTGTGATGTTACCTCTCAGGTACATCTAACAGAAGAAAATATTCAAAATTAAGTATTAATTTAAGAATAAAAAAATAAAATGATGTTGAACATTTATATGAATAAATAGTAAACAATCCATTTGTGGCAAACAGAATCATTAGGAAAAAAGCCTGGAGCTTTGAGCAGGTGTAACTGTAGCAGTACTTCACTGTGGGTTATGCGTAGGCCGCAAGTTAAAAGCTACTAGTATTGGCAAAGCATTCTTTCATAGATAGATTGACATAGCAGCAGTGGTGAATTGTTCGATATCATCCATCCATGCGAAAAGGCCGTCAAATGTTCCGCCAATACATAAAATTGGAGAAGGAGTGGATGCGGTGTTGTATTTACAACTATCAATCATACGTTATCTATCGTTGAAGATACAGCCTTTAGTAACAGTAAAGTATGATCGATATTCATTGTAATATCAAATATATTTTGAACAGTATAATTGTGTCACATTTTAACTCAGAGTGGTAAAACTGATAAAACTAAATCAATGTCACTGATTGGTATTTTTCTTAAAACTTTATTTTCAGTAAATTTTGTTTTCTTTTTATTTTTTTTTTTTTTAAATAATTCTTGTCGGCATCTTTGGAATTGATGTTAATGTTTATGTCTTGTGTTGAATGTGTAAATAGAATTTAGGTATTTTGTGTTAATTATTTTGTATAAACATGTATAGTGAAAAATATAAATCCCATAAATAGTCAAAATGTTTGATTCTGTAATATATTCTTTTACACGATGAAAAAAATCAGACTTAACATATCTTTGATTGATTTTTCTGCATTTTTAAAATTCCATAAGATATTTATGACTACCATTGAGTTTAGAGTTCAAACTACACAAACCTACCATCTTTGTAATTGAAATTAGGCCAGACGCTATTTTATTTAAATCTAATTTAGTACGGCCATCTCATAATAGTCTATAGTAGCCTATACGTGTAAAAAATGTGTTCAATGATTATAGTACTGTGACTAAAGAACTCCTCTTCACAATCAGGGGACACATTGCTCCCGTGATTCCGTCAACAGACTTGACTAGTAAAATTGATAACTCCTCCATCAATAAAGTCCATACACAGTATGTATCTTACCTTAGCACCTATTTCTTTTCAATGTACAATTTAAACCTAAGTGCCTACTAATATGTACAAATAACATATATGATAGCACAGTAAAGTTCCAAAGTTCAGTATATGGCCCGACAATTTTTAATTTGTCAATAAGGCATGATAAAATTGTATTAATGCTTTTTGTCTTAGCATAAACGCTTGAGCACACAATAAAAGGCGAAAAACTAGGTTAACAAAAACATTACACAACTTGATAATATGTTGCGTTTTTAAACAGATAGGCTGAACTAGCTACAAGATAAACTTATTTTAGCTTAATGACTTCAATTTAAAAATGGTACCCACCCTCCTACCCATACACATAAAGTGGTGATGGCCCACCCTCCCACCCATACACATAAAGTGGTGTTGGCACACCCCCCCCACATACACATAAAGTGGTGATGGCCCACCCTCCCACCAATACACATAAACTGGTAATGGCCCACCCTCCCACTCATACACATAAAGTGGTGTTGGCCCACCCTCCCACCCATACACATAAAGTGGTGATGGCCCACCCTACCACCCATACACATAAAGTGGTGTTGGCGCACCCTCCCACACATACACATAAAGTGTATGTTCAATACCACTGTACGTGTATGGGTGGGTCAATACCACTGTACGTGTATGGGTAGGCGGGTGGGTCAATAACACTGTAGGTGTATGGGTGGGCGGGTAGGTCAATAACACTGTAGGTGTATGGGTGGGCGGGTGGGTCAATACCACTGTACGTGTATGGGTGGGCGGGTGGGTCAATAACACTGTAGGTGTATGGGTGGGCGGGTGGGTCAATACCACTGTACGTGTATGGGTGGGCCGGTGGGTCAATAACACTGTAGGTTTATGGGTGGGCGGGTGGGTCAATACCACTGTACGTGTATGTGTGGGTGGGTCAATACACTGTACGTATATGGGTGGGCAGGTGGGTTATTTAGATTGTGCGAATATGAGTGGGTGGGTGGGTCATATACACTTTACGTCTACGAGTGGGTACGGGTGGGTGGAAGCGTCATCACCACTGTGGTAGGGAGAGTCACTACTTTCTGGTTTGCATTCACCAATAAACGTTTCCAAGCTAACGTCTGCTTCCCACTCTCCAATACGCAAACATATCAGGCCATGCAGCTAACAATGTTCCAGACAAGGTTTGCTGCACATATCTCATTAGTCTACCACACCAAGCACCTACAGACACACACTATTTGGGGGGGGGAGGGGGTGCTGATATTGCCTTCGTTTCAGAGTAAACGTCACCAAACATGGACAACACCTTAACAAAGCAGGTAAATTTGTTTTAATTTCTAAAATTTTGAAAGCTGTGTATGATATTGATAGTAAGGTGCATAGTGTAGGTAGTAATTTAGATTTTTTAGATTAGGCCTATATCTAAAGTGATTATTACCGAGAATATGTCAATACACAATGAGTACGTATAATAATATAGGAGTCACTCCTGCACGCTTCGTGCAATTCCCATCAGCCGCTACGCTCGTGTTACCGAGGCCGAACGGTAATGCCGGTTGGCAGTATGTCTTTATCGCTTCGCTCTTGACACCTCTGTGTTAGTGTTTTATTTACAAGTTTTCGTTTTATGTTAAAGCTATTTTTACGTTCAGTGATAATTCTAGTAGGTACCACTACTGTGGTGATATTATTGAATGGAAACCCCACATTCAAACGATAGTTATTTGCTCATAAATGAATACCAATAAAGCCCGAACTGCAAAATGATAAATGTCATTTTTGCAGAATTGTTGAAGTATATTTATCATAAAAAATACGGACTGTTTCCAGATTTATACAAAGGTTAACTTGGGAACGTGTTAGCGGGTTATACCTATCATAACAATTACGAACAAATATCTGGCTTTCGCTGAAGCAAACTGCTGTTTGATTAAGACAACACATCAATATTCTTCTTGGAATATTAGAAGAAAATATTCCAAATTAAGTATTAATTTAAGAATACAAAAATAAAATGATGTTGAACATTATTTATATGAATAAATAGTAAACAATCCTTTTGTGGCAAACAGAATCATTAGGAAAAAAGCCTGGAGCTTTGAGCAGGTATAACTGTAGCAGTACTTGACTGTGGGTTATGCGTAGGCCGTAAGTTAAAAGCTAGGAGTATTGGCAAAGCATTCTTTCATAGATAGATTGACATAGCAGCAGTGGTGAATTGTTCGATATCATCCATCCATGCGAAAAGGCCGTCAAATGTTCCGCCAATACATAAAATTGGAGAAGGAGTGGATGCTGTGTTGTATTGACAACTATCAATCATACGTTACCTATCGTTGAAGATACAGCCTTTAGTAATAGTAAAGTATGCTCTATATTCATTGTAGTATCAAACATATTTTGAACAGTATAATTTTGTCACATACCACTTAAACAGAGTGGTAAAACTGATATAAAACTAAATCAATGTCTCATTGCTATTTTTCTTAAAACTTTATTTTCAGTAAATTTTTTAAAATTTGTATAGAAATCATGTCGGCATCTTTGGAATTTATGTAAATGTTTATGTCATGTGTTGTATGTGTAAATACCAGTTTGTGTTAATCATTTTTTATAAGCATTATGTATATTGAAAAAAAAAAATAAATCCCATAAACAGTCAACATGTTTGATTGTGTAAAATGTTCTTTTACGCGATGAAAAAAAATCAGATTTAACATATCTTTGATTGATTTTTCTGCATTTTTTAAATTCCAAAAGATATTTATGCCTGGATATTTATTAATTTTAGAATTCAAATTACACAAACCTACCATATTTGTAATTTAAACTAGGCCAAAAGTCATTTTACTTAAATCTAATTTAGTACTTCCATCCCATAATAGTCTATAGTAGCCTATACGTGTGAAAAATATGTGTTCAATGATTATAGTACTGTGACTAAAGAACACCTCTTCACAATCAGGGGACACATTGCTCCCGTGATTTTTTTCAAAAAGACTTGACTAGTAAAATTGATAACTCCTCCATCAATAAAGTTCATACACAGTATGTATCTTACCTTAGCACCTATTTATTTTCAACGTACAATTTAAACCTAAGTGCCTACTAATATGTACAAATAACATATATGATAGCACAGTAAAGTTCCAAAGTTCAGTATATGGCCCGACAATTTTTAATTTGTCAATAAGGCATGATAAAATTGTATTAATGCTTTTTGTCTTAGCATAAACGCTTGAGCACACAATAAAAGGCGAAAAACTAGGTTAACAAAAACATTACACAACTTGATAATATGTTGCGTTTTTAAACAGATAGGCTGAACTAGCTACAAGATAAACTTATTTTAGCTTAATGACTTCAATTTAAAAATGGTACCCACCCTCCTACCCATACACATAAAGTGGTGATGGCCCACCCTCCCACCCATACACATAAAGTGGTGTTGGCACACCCCCCCCACATACACATAAAGTGGTGATGGCCCACCCTCCCACCAATACACATAAACTGGTAATGGCCCACCCTCCCACTCATACACATAAAGTGGTGTTGGCCCACCCTCCCACCCATACACATAAAGTGGTGATGGCCCACCCTACCACCCATACACATAAAGTGGTGTTGGCGCACCCTCCCACACATACACATAAAGTGTATGTTCAATACCACTGTACGTGTATGGGTGGGTCAATACCACTGTACGTGTATGGGTAGGCGGGTGGGTCAATAACACTGTAGGTGTATGGGTGGGCGGGTAGGTCAATAACACTGTAGGTGTATGGGTGGGCGGGTGGGTCAATACCACTGTAGGTGTATGGGTGGGCGGATGGGTCAATAACACTGTAGGTGTATGGGTGGGCGGGTGGGTCAATACCACTGTACGTGTATGGGTGGGCCGGTGGGTCAATAACACTGTAGGTTTATGGGTGGGCGGGTGGGTCAATACCACTGTACGTGTATGTGTGGGTGGGTCAATACACTGTACGTATATGGGTGGGCAGGTGGGTTATTTAGATTGTGCGAATATGAGTGGGTGGGTGGGTCATATACACTTTACGTCTACGAGTGGGTACGGGTGGGTGGAAGCGTCATCACCACTGTGGTAGGGAGAGTCACTACTTTCTGGTTTGCATTCACCAATAAACGTTTCCAAGCTAACGTCTGCTTCCCACTCTCCAATACGCAAACATATCAGGCCATGCAGCTAACAATGTTCCAGACAAGGTTTGCTGCACATATCTCATTAGTCTACCACACCAAGCACCTACAGACACACACTATTTGGGGGGGGGGGGAGGGGGTGCTGATATTGCCTTCGTTTCAGAGTAAACGTCACCAAACATGGACAACACCTTAACAAAGCAGGTAAATTTGTTTTAATTTCTAAAATTTTGAAAGCTGTGTATGATATTGATAGTAAGGTGCATAGTGTAGGTAGTAATTTAGATTTTTTAGATTAGGCCTATATCTAAAGTGATTATTACCGAGAATATGTGAATACACAATGAGTACGTATAGGAGTCACTCCTGCACGCTTCGTGCAATTCCCATCAGCCGCTACGCTCGTGTTACCGAGGCCGAACGGTAATGCCGGTTGGCAGTATGTCTTTATCGCTTCGCTCTTGACACCTCTGTGTTAGTGTTTTATTTACAAGTTTTCGTTTTATGTTAAAGCTATTTTTACGTTCAGTGATAATTCTAGTAGGTACCACTACTGTGGTGATATTATTGAATTGAAACCCCACATTCAAACGATAGTTATTTGCTCATAAATGAATACCAATAAAGCCCGAACTGCAAAATGATAAATGTCATTTTTGCAGAATTGTTGAAGTATATTTATCATAAAAAATACGGACTGTTTCCAGATTTATACAAAGGTTAACTTGGGAACGTGTTAGCGGGTTATACCTATCATAACAATTACGAACAAATATCTGGCTTTCGCTGAAGCAAACTGCTGTTTGATTAAGACAACACCTACAAGGCCTACCGAGTTAGTTCCTGTAACAGCCGATAGAGAGCAGGTGCGCACCGCCGTATCACCGGAACGTAAACGTAGCGATGGAGATAATTGTATCTGAATTATAGCCTTTACTACACAGTGTTCCTCGGGTGGAACTGTTACAAGTCCCGGGAACTTGCAAGATCACTGCTGTGTCATTTAATGTACGATCGGCAAATGAGCTGATAATACCGTTCAAATGATGTACAAGTGTGTGAATAGCTACTGGTAGTAATTAATGTACGTTTGTTTACTTACTAATCTAGTAGGTTATGTTTATTCTTATGATACCTATTATAGAGAATATGTGAATATAGTTTGCGGATAGATGTGGTAAGAACAAATATTGAATGTATTTTTAGTTAAAAATAGCTGACTTTACCTGAAGAAGTGATACTAATTAATGGCCAATTCCGAGTGAAAAACAGAAATCAATTAAACGTTGTCTTTCAAAACTTTTAATTTATATTTTTAAATAATCGGATAACTTCAGATTATAGAACCGCTAATTCTAATCAAATATATGGCATTAATTGTGTACCGTGCATGGTACGTTTCTAACGGAGAAATATTGTTGATATATTTAGAAAAACATTATAAGACTATGTTCAAAATGCAAAATACAAATAAAATAATTTAAAAGTATTTAAAAAATATACTGATTTTGTAACAATAGAAAAAACTGAGGAAGAATATAACAAATTAATTAATGTAAATAGAACAGTTTAGAGACAACATGTTGTATCCTTATGTTGTTTTCATAGAAACTTTATGTAACAATGTACCATGATATCTATGACTTAAAATCTGCCCGATTAAAATATTAAATATAAATTAGTAGAAACCAAATGTTACAACATCAAAAAGCTAAATTGTATAAAAAAATCAATGAAAACCTAACAATAATCCCACGCTTTAAAAGGTTAAAAAGTTAAAAAAAAGTTAAAGATCATATTATGTTAGATTCGTTAAGGCTCTACGTTCGGCGTCTTAGAGATGAATAATGAATAATAAAGGGTGACTTCCGAACTACCAGTGACCGGGCAGGTGGGCTGCGTACAAGGACAAGATCGCTTAGACGACCACCCATCCAAGGGTCAGCCACACTCGATATTGCTTGACTCCGTTATCTTGCGATAACGTCGGAACCCTCCTGTTAAATAAATAAATAAGGTCTTTATTTCGGAGCGGTTTTCAACAAACAATTCTGATTTACAAAACAACTCAAGTCCTATTACAATTATTTAAAAAATGTAAAGCTAATTTTAATTATTCATAATTAAAACATAAAGTTAGGTATACAGAACAGTTATACATGAATTTATCAGCTTGTATAATACATTAAATATTTATATACATTGTTTTTATATGTGGTTTCAGATACACCCTGGCCTGTAAAGCTGGAGGAAAATTTATTAAATAATTTGGGAGCAAAGTATGCAAATCTTTTTCTTTCAAATTCACGGCGAACGCAAGGTATCTCCAAAACTTGATCCTGTCTAGTGCTGCGAGATCGGATCTGAGACCTGTTTTTTAGTTTTTCCCTCGAATATCCCGACCTGCCAGTGATAAAGATTCTATAAACTAGGCATGAGGAGCGCAGAGTACAGGTATCAGTCACAGTCAGCAAACCCAGTGATCGACGCGCCTCCGAAACATGGTCAAACCTTCTTAGTCCACATACATATCTGACACACATATTTTGCACTCTCTGTAATTTGTCTAAATCCCCTTTAGACACAATATTTCCATACACAGGGAGGCAGTAATCGATCACAGATAGCACAAGATCCTGGACAAGGTTAAGGCCTTTGGTAAAATGTCTAATATGAACGCAGAAAAAATAATATTCATATGTCAATTAAGATTATGAAATGCCAATGTAAATAGCAAATTGTACCAACTCAAATTATATTTCACACCAATTTGCCTGAACGACACACAACGTAATACTTGGATTTCCCAAATACCATACAGAAAGAGTGAAATATTTTACAAAAATAAAATATTTTACATATTTTAAAATTGACACAGATCAATTAATATAAGTATTACATAACAATCATGTGGAAATATGCAATAAAATAAATTTATTAAAATGTTGGGGTAGCCTACATATTAACTAAACTGTCAGCCTGTCCATGAAAAATGCATAGAAAACGTCGACGATTTTTAAATAAACGGGAGCAGCAACCGGAACTATATTCAACCATATCAACGTACTTCGAAGTTATCTTGCGAAAAGTTTGACTCTGGAAAGATTTCAGTTGAGATCTGGCATGTTAAATTCGTTAGGCTGACTGTCTCATTAAACTATAGCCTACATCAAGTGATAATACATAATAAAAACGGAAAAATTAATTACTGATTTATTTATTTACCTTATTTTAAAATAAATGCATTTGCCTAAATATTTATGAAAACATTCAAACACCACAAATATAATATTTAGGTTGACCAATTATAATATTTATTTGAGGTACTTTTTAAAAAATAGTAGAAAGGTGATAATGATGAAATCTAAGTCGAAGAAGAAGTATTGTCAGAGGAGGAAAAGAATGAATGGAAATGACAATGAATAAAGGCAATAGATCGTGTAGAGTATTTATAAGAGCAAAATAAAAAGATAATTGTAAGAAAGCAAGTGGACACAAAGCAGGAAGATATCCAAATACGATTTCCGATTTCGTGCTGTGTCATTTTCTATATTACGAATGTAAATCCAAGACCTCACATAACCGTTATATATCAGAGATATTAAACCCCAGTGGAATGAGAGTTACACAAACCATATGAATTAGCTGGAACAGAGGTAGAGAGTGAAGATATTTTACATGCATTTAGAGCCAGATATGTACGTGCCAGTTGCCGTAACGACCGATAGAGTGCAGGTGTGGCGCGACATGTAAGGTTTAATTACAGCTAAGCAATAATGTCTAGCCTTCTACTTGTATTCCAAACGGCAATGGGTGATGTTAGAGTTATGCAATCACCTGCGACTCAACGACCCTAAATAGGGCATTATCTACATCTGAAGGCTGGTGAAGACGTTATTCGATTATGAAGGAGTTCGAGTTTAATTTCGTTGACATATATTTTTTTGTGATATAGTTAGAAAATAGTAAGTAATAATATTATAAATACTATACGAAAGAAATTACATTAAATTTTTCTTACAAAAAATATGGGGTGTATATATTCTTCTATACAGTGTGTCCCGTAAGTTGGCAGGAGGTTATTATAAAGGTCAAAATAAACAAAAAATATCTTGTGAACTTGTATTTAATGGTTTTTTTTATTTTGATATTTTTAAAATCATAAACCAAAGAAATACCTAAGAATGTACCTAAGAAATAATCTACAAGAAAAGAAAGTTGTGGTGTTGTAATCATTAAGAATAGTGTTTAAAGATAAAATTAGCTAAAAAAATCATTCGGATAGCATATATTATTTGAACATTCTTATAATGTAACTTAAAATGTAAAAGTAACTTGTCTTACTCCGAATGCCAGATTTACATTGAAATACAAACAATAAATATGTTATGCGTTGTAAAATAACGTTTGTTGCACGTCGTTATGTAAAACACTTAAATAAAGACATAACTTAGAAAAAGTTTCCATTAAAAATTTGATAAAGTTTGTATAGTAAATTTGTTGTGTAATGACGAGTTATCATTATTTGTAATATTTGAGAACGCTTCAACATTTAGGGATTACCTTTTGATAAAACAAATAAAATCTCACTCACATTTTCATCTATATGTCTTATATAATTTTTACAAAGAGTTACGTTACTTATAATATCTCAGAAGTTACCTAAGATAAAATCATGAAACATTATAAATCTTGGTCATAATAGTTTACATTTTCCTTATAAAGTACATTTACGTACACTAGTTCTTTTCGAAATGGGGGTTGTTTAACATTTTAAAAGTGAAATATCAAAGAAGACCTTAATCTTACAAAAGTATGAAACAATTTAGTATCACACGTTATGATATAAACATTTGTTACATAATATAGTGCAGTGGTAAGTAGAATGAATCTCACTAGTAGGGAAAGGCCCATGTTTCATAAAAAAAACGTAAGAATCTTTATACGAAACAATTAAATACCAATTATAACTCACTCAAAAGCTATAAATAATAAGAAACCGACCCTAAAAATAATATTTTACATTTTTATGTTTGATGTCTTTATAAATATTACAGTATTCGTGAAATCAGAAACATTAATGCTAGTTAAAATATTAAATTGTATATGAAACAAGTACAGGAAACCATACTATAAAAATAATATTAGCAGTTTATTAGCAATAATAAATGTTTGAAGTGAATATGTGTACATCATAATTTGGATCATAAGGGTACTTTTTTCCAATTTATGTTAGTAAATTAAATGTGTATACACTTTGGGATTCTGTACTACAATTAAAGATATATAAATTGTAGTAAAGAATATTCATGTATCTTTAAAATTGATACATGAATATTCACAAGATATTAGTACATGTATTAAACAAATGTAATATAAAAACATGATTGTTTAATACAAAATAAATATATAATATTTTACTAAACAAATGATATGCAAAGTAAAATACCTATAAAAAACAATTTTTTTAAATAGTACAATAGAGTGGAAGAATAATACTTATGAGTCTTAATGGGAATAATAAAATGTTAGAACACATGGATTACATTTGGAAAGAGAAAATGAATTGAATAGTATATTGTAAAATTGAAATAATTAAAAGGCATTGCTGTTATCATTGTACTGTTAACATTTTATACTTTTATGTTATGTATATGTTGTTATCATTGTAACTTACTGTTAACATTTTATACTTTTATGTTATGTATTATTATACTTAGAAATAATAAACAAATCATTCAGGGCTCTTAGGTTTTATTTCAAGAATGAATAATATTTTAACTCAAATAATCATGATCATATATTGAAATGATCGTTTATTCGATTTTTAAAATGATTTACTTTTTTCATTGATAGTGGAGACAGTGGCTATACGTTTTGTTCTGTATATTTAATTATTAACATTTTCATTTGGTCGATCTTTTTATGAAACTTTCTGTCTCAGAAAAGTATATTTCAATAGAAAAAAATCACAATACAAAACGTTTTGTATTAGCACCATCTTAATGATGTGTTTAGTGATACAAAATATAAAAATTATTAACTTTGACTGAAGAAATATCTCAGAAATAAAACTAAGAGAATAGCCTTTTGATAAAACTAATGAAAAACATACTCAAGATTTAACCAAAGGTAATTAGGTAGTCCACTATCTCCTTGGGGATTGCGAAGTAAAAAAGTGTATTTTATGACAAAACGTAAACAATAAAGGGTTAAAAGTAACAACTTTGTTGCTCTTGTGGCAAAACTACATAAGTGGAATAAACCAGACAAAAGGACAAAGTAACAGCGGCACGTAAAGGTAAATCCTACAGGAGAGCAAAGGATTACAGGAGTTGAAGAACTTTGTTGAGACATACATACATGTATTTCTGACTCTTGTTGCAGATTAACTCCAAGAAGTGGGAGACTCGGGTTTCCCGTACTTGTAAAATTGTCAACAGTGATTAGATATACTTAAAGAAGGCTGGAACTTTTCGAATATTTGGTAATTTCACTAACATATTTACAGTTTTAAGCAGAATATTAATACATGTTGTTTTAATCTGTAATTTGATATAAGTATTTAATTTTTGAATAAATAAGTATTTAAATTTAAATAATTCTTGATGAAGGAATTGGTGAAAATAAATCTTGGGTATTTAAAATGTTTAAGTTGTATTAGTATAAATTAAATAAAAAAAATGTATCAAAGTGCATACTATAAGTAATTTTTCATGAACTATCGATAGTTATATTATTTTTAATTTTAAATGTGGATAGTCTAATATACAATATATTGAATATGTCTTAAATGTATTAAATATTTATAAAATATTTGAGTATTTTTCTTATTCTGACTATCCATCACATTTATTTTTTATTATTTATTTATGTTGTATATATATAAATATACTGTTGTAGTGCAGTTAATGATCTAATTATCTTGTTTTTAATGGCTATACCTAATGGATGTTATACTAGGCGTCGATGATTTGTTTTAGGTTGTTTGTATCTTACTCCAATTATTATCACAAGCACTTATTTAATAACGCTGGTATCAATAAAACTTTCTAATGTTCATGCTCTTTGTGGTATTATTTAAAATAAACAAATAATAAAACGTACATACTGTTAAAAATATTTCATCAATAATTATATTTTTTTAAATCATAATCTTTTACCCAAGAAATATCTCACAAGTAAAGCTACAAGAAAAGAAAGTTGAGGTGTTTAAATCATTAAGAATAGTGTTTAAAGATAAAATTAGCTAAAAAATCATTCGGATAGCTTATATTATTTGAACATAATAAACTTGTCTTACTCCTAATGCCAGATTTACATGAAATACATAGAATAATGATGTTATGCGTTGTAAAATAACGTTTGTTGCACGTCGTTATGTAAAACACTTAAATAAAGATATAACTTAAAAAAGTTTCCATTGAAAATTCGAGAAAGTTTGTATAATAAATTTGTTGTGTAATGACGAGTTATAATTTTTTAAATTGGGAACGCTTTAATATTTAAGAGTTACTTTGAATCACCTTTTGATAAAACTAATAAAAACAAGCTCAAGATCGCTGTATAGTTTAAACTGTTGTGATTTTATTACCATTATTGTTTATCTACATTTTATGACTTATTTGCTGCTTATTTTTTATAGTTTATACAAATCGAAAAATTAAGAAGATTGAGAGCAGCCTAAGATAGTAATTAGACTGTATTTTAGGTTTGAAGGCTCTTTTGTCACTAAAGATGGTGAATCACGGATTGCAAAAATTTTCCCCATTAGTTCTGAAATTTTAAATTGTCAAAATAAAATAAAAAACACCAGTATTAAAAAATTATTTAATGATACAATTGTTTAAATTCAAAATGGTACACTATTTACGTATACAAAAAAAAAACCTTAAAATATCAAATTACGTATTTTGTGAACGGATCACATTCTCCCCCCCGTTTTTCAATTTCTATACATCATCTGGTGTCAGAGGTGATAAGTGAATGGCGGAGTAACGCTTAAGACGCGGAAAGAGTTTCTCTGACTTAAAGAAAGCTCATTAGCTGTAACTTTGAGAATCATTCGGGCCTTTAATTTGTTCTGTTTCACCGAGACGCTGGGGAGGGGTATTTTGTGGATTCTTAAATTTTCCAACATTCTTAGGAACTGTTCACTGCGACAGCTTGTCCTTCGAGGGCCGTTTAAGTTCTTGGTCTTACATAAGCAGTTTTCTTTATTGTGGCGCAACGTTGCGAAGCGATGCGGAGACCTCCCCCAGTCGGGAACACCGGGGGAACGATTCTCGTGAATATAGAAAGTCGTTTCCGAATATTTAACAGGGTGATTGCTTATAAGAATTTGTGGTAGGATCTAGGATCGCGTATTTCACCGAACGCATCAGTGTGAAGTTATTTTAAAACTTGGCCAATAAAACCCAAAAGGTAATTGAGCATATCAAACCAAATACCAGCGATAGCATCAAAAACAATAGAACATTTTCTCTATATTACATATTACGTCATTGTTTTCAGCTTCATGTGCTAAAGGTTCTCAGTTCGATCCCAATCAGAGTCAATACATTTTGAGAGTGATCAGCTGATAACCACCGGCTGTTCATTTGTCATTGGGCTATTAATTAGTGACACTTTCTAAGGAATAGTCGGCCTTAGTTTGTAACAATTCGCTCATCTACACTCATCACACTCATTCGAAATCCATATTCGACCATATCTTGACGATAGGCGTCTTATGAATAAATAAAAAATAAATAAATAAAAAGTTTTCAATACATAGACTTGATGTACTATTATAGATAGGCTATAAACCTCATTAAAAAGTCATACCATAGTCAAGAAATAATTGCACCTAATCTGATACAATAATATCAAATCAAGTTTATTTTTCAAAGAATTTGTAAAATGTATAGCAATCGTCATATTAAAAAAAATCAAATTAATGCATTCATTCCACATCGAAACCTCATTCAAACACACATAATTTTCAGTCACACATTCATTCATGGTGCTTGTCAGTCATCTGATTATGTGGTCTTCCAGTTGCATGTCATATACTCGTCAGCACTATAAAATGCATGAGATGCTAAAAAGTGTTTGAGACGAGTTATTTAGCGTCTTTATTAAATATAAACCTTGGGCGTTAGTTCATTTTTAATTGAGTCCGGTAATTTGTTGACAAAACGAACGCCCGTGTGTGAGGGCAAGCGTTCGTAGACTGCCGCCCTGTGGCTTCCAGTTCGGTAGTCATCCCTGTGTCTGGTTTCGTGCGCATGTATATCCCGCCCACTTACCATTGAACTTTTACATAATTATGCAAAAAGGCGTGGCAGTGTCAATAGTTGTAGGTTTTTGAACGCTTCTCTACAAGATTCTCTGAACTTTAATTGTGCGATTATATGAATCGCTTGTTTTTGCAATCTAAACACTCTGTTGAACTGATTGTTTGTTGAAGCTCCCCACAGCAGTAGGTGAGATGAGGGTAAATCAAGCCATAATATGCTGTGATCAGAACCTGAGTTGGGCAGAATTTGGCTAAATTTCTCAAGATATAAATGCCTGAGGACAATTTTGAGCAAACATGGTCGATATGTTAATTTCAGTTCAACCCTCGATCCAGGTGTATGCCCAGACATTTTGAACTAACATGTAATTTGTTAATGAATAACACTGCGAAAAGGATATAGTAGTAATTGATTTACCAGGGATATAACGGTAAATAAGGACGTGTGAGGGTGCAAAATGTAACATTTAATTATTTTCATCTGTATTTTGATATAAGTGTTTAATGTTTGAATAAATGAGTATTCACATTTAAGAAACTCCCACACGTTGAAGACATTGATGAAAACAAATTTGGAGTGTTTAAGATGTTCAGAATGTAATTAAATATAATAATCGTTACCAAATATTTTCATATAATGCCAACCAAACCTAACTTTTCATCGACTATTGTTAAATAGGCAATAGTTTATAATTTATCTTTAAAAAAATTAGTATAAATTGCCATCATGGTTTTTGCAACAAAGCATAGTGATAATGCTTATATTTATTTTCCGATTCCACAGCCTGTAAAATAAATATAGCGAAACATTAAATTTTACAAGTTTTCTTGTCCAGATTTTTGACTTTCTTCTCAATTGCCTGCTGATATTTCGAAACTATGAAGGTTGAGTTGGAGTTGAGATTGAATCTTTGTTTATAGTTTATGTATCCCCTGATAGAGTTAAAAATTGACACTATTCAATCTGAGAACAGAGTTGATAATACATTAAAAACCAAACTCTTTACGGCATAGTTTACATAATACTGTAACTAATTTCAGATGATTGAGATTTCAAAAGATAATCTAATTTTTCAGTTGTATTCAAACGTGTAAAATTTATACTATTAATTACGGATTGAATCAACATTAAATCAAATAAGGTTAAACGTACCTTCTGGCGTTACTATTGCTGTTGAATTTCAAAGCGTTTCGTCAACATAATGACATCTTCAGGTATCTACTATGTAGATTTTTTCTTGAATCTTAATACAAAACAGTTATTACACACAATATAAATAAATAAGTAAATGAACTCATTTAAATTAAAGCCAGTTGGGCTATTTTCATAAGCCATTATACGAGTTCTTGTTCCTAAATCCAATGTTTAAACAACATGGGAATAACATGGTTCTGGTTTGTGTGCTAGAACATGCATTATTTATCACACGTGTAAGTCACGTTCGTAGATTTAGAACTATTATCAAGGGTTAAGGAGAATCAAATATGCCATAAAAAACTGATCGTCGAAACAAAACACATTATATTTTTGAAATAAGTAGTTGTGAAAAAGTACAACTCTGAGTATGATATTTTAGAATTTATTTGTGCGTAATATTAATACTAGTTATATCTTCTAACTTTAGTTTAATCAAGTTATTATTTTATTTTTTATTACAATTTTATTTTATTTGTAGTAACACAAACCAAACTGAGATCGCGAATTTGTCCTATACCTTTGCAAAAATGGTTTTAATAAGTATACAAAAAAGTTTTCTAAAATTTTACACTAATTATTTTTTCCATGTAAACAAAACTGGCTTTCAAATGTGTACCAAAGGGATTTTAAATTGTTTATCAAATAGCTTGTCATCAATCATCATAATGTATGACATTATCATTAACTTGAGTAAATATTTATGTGCCACCTAAATAAACGCCTTGAAATGTGTTTAAATGACGCCACGACCAGCGTTTGACCGTGAAGCCCTTCAGTCAATCCTGTATTCACAAACAGAGCCCCGTGTAAACTACAAGCTACTGTTGTTAGCTAGTGCTGTTAATAATTTAAACCCCTCACACTCTACATTCCGCGAGTTCACCTAAACTTATCCCACCCTGGGTAATCCCGCTCCACCAGGAAGATTAGAGGTGAGCCCTCCTCGGTTGTTGTGCGGAGAGCAACTGCCATCACTTCCAACTTTCCGACCAACTTTGCATCTGCCTGAGAATTCGTAAAATGTGTGCTACTTTTATGGTTTGGTTACAAACGCCAACTTTAAAGTGATGTGGGTATGCCGTATTAACAAAGTTAGAGCTACTCATGGGGTTTTTTGTTTTTAATTTTATTTACCAGGTTAGATTTAAATTTATCGTATTAGTGTTACTTATCCGCATTTGGAAAGACGTTTATGTTTTACAATAGAACATAACAAATAGTAACATTGCAGACACTAATTAGAGACTGTACAAAATATGCCACAGCTGAATAGGCTCTTTCAACCTAGATTATTTTGAAAGGCCTAATTGTCAGGTTATAACATGTTTTTTTCTGAAATTTATATTCATGTTTTATTCACATAAACTCTCTTGAAAATGGACCCATGAAATATTAATGATTAAAAACTATTACCCCTCTTTATCTGTAAAACCAACGGTGAAGTCATAGAATCTGTCCCCGCCCCACTCTGTGGCCGAATAAATATATCGTATTGTCTTTTTGGAACTTTCTAAGGAAGGATTTTCGAAATTATATAGAAACTTTTTAGTTTTTCATGGTCTTTTAAACAGTTTTCTTGCTCCTTTTTTTACGTTTTCTTTCTTCGGATGCCTTCATTTCAAATGTATATGGATAGTACTTTAATTTCCCAGGGATTTGGATATATTCTTAGAACAGATGGTTTGTCTGTCATACACACACCCCATGTCCGTCTTTGTTCCTGTATTTTCCACTATTTAATATCGTAATATCTTTACGAAGATGAATTACACATGCTCAAGATTGTTTGGTCGGAGACCAGCTAGTTTGGAGAATGGTGCGATAATATTCATCGTCAAGTGTCGTCTTTTACATATACTTGACGTAGTTTTACCTTTTTAATAAGTCTCCGTCATTACTAGTACAGAGAGGCAATACTTGTCAAATATAGGGCATTCTTGTCATAAACCAGAACAAATCTATTCAATTTGTTGAACCTACAAACGTTAATAAATTATTCCGTTAACGATATGTTCTCCTGCAAACTAGGATATAGGCCAGCGTACGGGCACGGTCTACGGCTTTGATACTTTTCACTCGCCTTTGCTTTCTTACTAGATATGGATACGCCTTAAATGAATTTAAACAATTAATCTTTTACCTCCAAAAGATAGTACAAACAAAACCACTATTGAAGCGTTGATTAAAGAACAACGATTACTACAACTAAATCTATTCTAGACAAGGAAATGGTTTCATATCATTTTGGAAACCTGCATAACCTTTCTTTTGGACATTTTCCGTTAATTCATTCTCACTACTTTTCCGTTACTTCACTACCACTAGACTACTTTTTTATCACAATTACAGTTAGGTGACTACTAAAGTTGACCACAAACTGGTAAATCCAATGATTGACTTACGGCCGAATGCGCTCTCCGTGTGGAGCGATATAGATCTTATTCCTCCGTGGAAAGCGATAAGATAAGGCCAGCGATATTGGATTTCTAGCGGATAAGTAATACCACAGTGGACGTAAAAATGATTGTGGAACAGTTTTTAGAGCAATAGAGTATTTATCAAGGGGCAGTGAATTAATGAAAACAAAATAAAGTACATGTAGTGGTTGTAAATTAACAGAAAAGATCCTTTGTTTTATTTCAACATTGTCCATGTTTACACAGCTGGTATTATTAACCAATAAATTGTTTTGTTAATCTTTAATATTAAACCTGATGATTGTAAATATTAAAGACCATTCTAAAATATTTCTTAATTTACATTTACTTTAAAAAGTTAAATAGCACTTAGTCTCAAGACAGGGCGTTATCTAATGGAGCTATGAATCTTGGAGGTGAATTAACAAGCCATAAAGTGGGCGCTTAGATGGAGTGATCTTAGAACGATAATCCTCGCCTTGATCGAGCCAAGCTCCAGGATTTCTTGCAGTCATTAAGGCAAGCTAATTGCAAGTCTGTGCCTTAATGGGTACAGATCCAGGATATACGACTCTGACATTACGGGACTCAAATCTGTGTGTGGGATCTTTTGAGATTCCCAGTAACTACCGTTAAAACGATTCCAAAGTGCACAGAACTGAGACAGAACGTCAGACGTGTCACTGTCCCAGGTTTAACGGGCGATTGAAAGGAAACGATTATTTTGTTCATAGTAAATAAGTTTTATTTGGAGATTTAAATAAGGTTATGGTTATTTATCTAATGATTACATAAATGTATTGATTTTTCACAAAGTTTTAATGTTATATCCAAGTATAGTATACATTACAAGCGGTCTATCAGTCACAAAAAATTATAAATATAATACAAATAACTTTCAACATTAAAAGGTTTTATGGAATGACAATTTGTTAAATGATTATTAATTAATTCGTCAAACAAATTTAAATATTATTTATAAAAAATCTTGTAATCTAGTTTTACGATTAAATTTGAATTATATAGAACTGTGAACGGAAGAAAAATATTTTATAGCAAACTTTACATACATTTTCATTGTATCTCAATACTATGGATAATAGTACATACCAAAAGGTATATTATTTTAGGGATGCAATCTATCCATTGAAATATATCTGCTTGAAGAATTAAGCTGAATATTTGTATTTCCTAATTAAAGAATGAGACGAATACGAATGTAAATAAAAAATGTCAAAAAATGTCAGCTGCTTAATATTATAGATGTAATTAACAATTACAAAACATAACATCTTGATATTATTGATTTAATTTTTAAGACTACGTCATGTTTTGGATAGCTAATCAACAACTGAATACGCCTTAAACATTTACACACGTTAAAGTTTATAGATTGAATGATTTACTTTTATTACTTGATAATTAAACATTCTAATTATGAAAAGCTAAACATAAGATGGTGTTGTTCTTTTCCAAGTCATTAACAACTGCAAGTTAGTAAGTAACAAGTCTAAATGTTTGTGTAGTACAAAGTGGGCAAGTTGACTCCATTAACCTCTTCCTTAGTACTGTTCCAAGACCACTAACCACTTTGTACTCATTCCTTGTGGTTAATTATACTATAAAGTAGGATAAAAGTACACTAATAAAAATGTATAAACACACTTTTCTTGGATAATAAACATAAGAGTCTTTATTAATTTTCTTAGAAAATTAAAAAGAAACAACATGTATATCCAAATATTATACTAAAATATCGGAAGTACAAAATTTAGATGAATTAATTTTAAATTAAACGAATGATAAATCTAAAGTTAGGTATTTGCAAACGATTTCAGATTGCAATCGTATTGTAGTTTCTTCAAAAGTATTGTAGTTTCTTTTTGATTTTCATCACGGGCCATAACAACTTTTCTGGGAATGAAAAACGTTGATATTGAGATGTACAGTCTGTATTGAACAATGTGGATACACATTAACTGTCATATTACATTTTTTCAGAATTTCCTCGTTGTTTCTTACCTCAAAGAGGCCATGTTGTTCAGGACTGGAGCTAGGGTAGATGAGATTCCACGAAGGTTCCACTTAGATCCCAGGGAGGAGGAGGGGGTACTTGTAAGGGAGAGGAAAGGATCTCCTCTAACATTTTAAGCCAATGTTTACATACGAAGGACCTCCTAGGCGAACGGATTATTGTCCCGGAGATTTTGAGTCAAAGTGTATATTTCATACAATGTCAATTTCTCAATTTCTTCGGCGATTTCTCCATTTTATCAGAATCTCAAAATTTATGGTAAAATTAAATGTTTATTTCTAAACCTTGCTCGTAAAATTATTTGAATGAAAGTATATAATGTCAAGAAAACAACCTGATCGCAAATTAAAAGTTATAGTCACATTTGTAATGAATAATTGTTTCAAAATTTTAAAAAGTGTTTTGAAATGATTTGATGCTTGCCTTTTAGTATTCCATCCTTCAAACATCATTGAAGAGAATGGAACTTCAGTGAATCAATTGATTCAAATTAGTGATGTCGAAAATTAAACCAAACTTATTTTGCTATTGGTTTTTAAATTCCTTACTTGATTCGTTCTATATCTAATTTGAAAAGTATTTAGTGGTTATACTTAAAAAATCGAATAATCTAGGGAACATATATCCTTTAGGATAGCCAGCGAAACACGACGTGAAATCGCATTATATTATCTCTTCCTGCACTTTGCAAATAGATGATTAAAATATAGTTTTAAAGCAACATTTTTTAAATAATTAAGTTACATAATTTTGTTAAATCATTTATTTTAATTTTAATGTCTAGCTGCTGTATTATAGGAGCTATATAATAAAATCAAATGTAGCAAAAAGCTATATATAAATAGCTTTATAATACGATGAATCCCAGTAAACAGCAGCAATTCCTCACTCTCACAAAGCCTGAAGAGAAAGCTGTGCATACATTTATTAATTGTCTCTTTTTCCTTTTTTGCTTATTTCTAAAAACATCCTACAATGATATCATGACATCAATAACCTATATAATTGTTGTCATAAATAACAAATATACGTATCAAAAATAGTTTCTGTACAACATCAATATCGAACATAAACTCTATGTTATATTATACAGTTCAGAAATCAGTAAGATAGACAAATGATAAGACGTTTAGAAGTGTAGATGTTGTGTAGCTATTGAGAGTGTGTGAGGTAATGAAGGTCGTAAGGATAAAGTAAGAAGTTATGCGCCTCACTTTGGGTTTAAAGTTGACACTTTCTAAAGGTATGAGCTTTTGAAGTTAAGAGGACATACAATGAGAACAATATAGATGCAGATGATAAGACCAATTATCCTGCTCTTTTAGCAGATCACTCATCTTGGTTTAACAGGAGTTTTGTAAAACTAGTAGTTCTGGTGTTTCGTGGACTGTGACCGCGAATTTCTGTCCTCCAATACCTCAGCCTCTCAGTCGACTACTCTCCACATAATACCGAATTAAGTCTGAGGTCGTAACATCTCACCTTGTCTTTCTGGCCCTGGGATGAGTCGTCTTCTTCTGTAAAGTTCAGGTTGATTTTACTCCAATGAGAGTGTAACCTAACCTAACCTAACATGATAATCAACCGACTGCATTTTATTTAGTTGATTATCATAGCAGTTGCATAACTTCTTCCTATTTGGAGTGCAGACTGTGCGAGGAGAATTTTTATTGAATGTAATAATTGTTCACATCTCGAGCCCTCTGCACCTCTTATGAGAGAAATTGGCTATTTTACTATCTTATAACCCTCTTTTTTCTTGCTGGCAGTAGACACAGCTACAAATCATAACCTAAATAAATTTGTTACCGTTAGATTATTCTAAAACAACGTGGTCTTAAAGATACAAACATATATGGCTGGGTTTTTAAACTTTAAATAGTATTGTCTACAGGAAATATAATATATTGAATCATTTAGAATAGAACCACTCGCCAAAAACTGTAAAGGAACAACACAAAAATAACACTTTTCAGATTTTAGGGACAACAGTTGAAGAAACTGTTCTTACTAAAATATTTCTTACTTTCTTATAAACACTCAAATTTGTTGTTTAGGTAGAAATTCCCAATTTGTTATATGCCATATACATGACACCATAGAAATATTCGTTTTTGAGGATAGCAACGAGGAACTTTGAAGACAGAGTAGTGACAGTGTTTGGGCATATCTGCTTTATGTGCCACCTGTTGATCCAACCCCATCCCCCCCCACCGTATCATCTGCCCCCTCACTTCACAACAGTGAAAGCACCCTTACGCAACTGATCAACAACCATGTCACTGATGAAGCTAACTAAATTCCGTCCACTTGATTCGGTTATTCAAGCAAGTAATTCGATGTACGTCGAAGAATCGATACTGTAAAAATGAGTCTCTTGTATGAAGGGAGCTTTACTCATTTTTATTTGTGCTAAGTATACTTGTTTATATGTTTATCTAGTAATCAACACTTTCTTCATAAAAATAAACAGCACACTTATGAATAAAATGTGCAAATTCACTTTTTAAGAGTAACTGAGAGTTATATTCACCGAAGAGTGAACTTTCTATTTACATAGAAACAAATATTATTTATGAAGAATTCTTAGTCAGCTTCGATATTTTTACTTCAGGAACATCAGTCAGCAACTATCTTGTAATGAAACCTTTCATTACGTCTAAGTATAATATAATATTTCCTCTATGGTTTTATAAAAGTGATTGATCAATTAAATCATAACTAAACAAACAAAAAGTTATTTACTGTCAAATGTGTCAAAACCATATAAATCTTTGTTAATACATAGAACAGAGGCCTTGTCAATTTTTTGGCTGAGATTCATTTTTAGTGTAGATAAATAGCTAAGAAACCAGAATATGATAATTTTTTAAGCGGAAAAGCCGAAACAGTTACGAAAATGAGGAAAAAAGGAAAAAATTTGTTCCATAATATGACAAATATGACTGATTTGCCGAGGACAAATATGACTGTCCGAAATGAGCCGGTTTCAGTAAGGTTATGTATTGTTAAGATAAAGCAAGGATGGGTATTGTTAGGTTAGGTTAGCTTAGGTTTCGGTTTGTAACGTTAGGCAGGTTAACTTAGATTAAACTAACATAACCTAACTAAACCTAACCTAATCAAACCTAATATAAAAACTAAACCCAATCTAGACATATCCTAATTTTTGAACGTAACCTTACTGACACCGGGTCATTCCCGACGCTAACTTGCGTAATATTAATTGATCGTAAAGCTATTTCTATATTCTTGATTAGGTCGAAATTCCGCACAATTTGAGTACCCACATTGCTATATTATCGCTTTACCGGTTTTCATAATTTTCGTAACTTTTCTTGATTTCCGCTGAAAAAACAATCTTATTCTTGTTTCTTAGTTATGTACCTACTATAAAAAAATCAGCCAAAAATCGACAAGACTCCTGTTCTACATTGTATTAGCAAATCACTATACATTAAATTAATCAATAATAGCAAATTTGTTTTGTTAAATTAAATTTGTTGTAAATATACTCAACACAAACAGTGTTTTTATTTATTTTGCATATTCGGATTTTGGCCATGTAAACTAAAATTTTACTCTATTCTTCCTCTCAGTTCGATGTTTTAGTACAAATGTAAAAAATTAAACAAAAACCTAGTCAAATGTTTTCCTAGAGCATTCAGTGGTTTCTTTTCTGAGGGAATAGAACGTGTACATGTTGACATCTTCAATTTTCAAAATGAGACAAAATAATTATTTTCACTAAAAAGATGCCTTAAAAAAGATATATGACTTTAACTGGTGGTTTGAGTTTTATCTCAATAAACTCGTGTGTATTGAAATTACCTGGGAGGCATTTTAGAGTTGTGTCAACGTGTGAGTGGACGGTCTTGCTATATTATATTAATGATTAAATCAGATGTTGTATATACTTTGTATATATTTTACAATAAAGTGTTTTATTCATGTCAGTTTTGAGTAATGTGGAGTAAAAAATAACAGTTCTCAAATTATTCACTTAATTGTACATCGAATTTAAAAAAAATCGTCTATCAATAGTCAACTATAGTCCAACATTAAACTATACATCAATAGTGCAATTACTAACTTATATTTGGTAAATTGTAAATTTATTATATTCTTACATTCTTACATATGAGACGCCGACACAATGTTGTGCGTATTTTAAGGCGAATATGAATGGTTTTATGAGTGTAGGATGAGTGTAGATGAGTGTAGTCTGGTTACTAACTGAGTTCAACTGTTCCTCAGAAAGGGCAATTTATTAATAGCTCAACAGCCAGGGCAACTAAGGGACCTACAGCTTTACGTGGAATCCGAACCACGTAGTGCTGGTCTGATTTTCAGCTAATTGACAAGCCTGATGCTCAGTTATCTCCCCCACACAACATCCGCACAATGATTACCACCCAACATGGACACCCCAGACTTCTCTAGTAGTGTCCACGCCGATAGCAACCACCAAGCGGACGCCATGTCGGTATTAAGAGGACCGAGCATCCAACCTATCGCCTACAATCTCCCAAACACTGTCCCCATGTAGCTGGGTTACAGCACTGCGCCACCAGTGCCGACATATATATATTTAATATATATATGTATATATTTAATATATACTTGTGATATATTAAATTTGATGGTAAAATTGTCATGATTAAGTTTATTTTCAGAATATATATTAAATCTTTAATAAATATCATTCGTTAATATTAAATGAATACGAGTTAGTTTTGTTATCTCAATCGTTTTGAAGAATAATGTTAACAAAAAACACCTGAACCAACAATTAAAAAGCCCCCTCCGCACCCGGCCATCGTCTACTTGCAAATATCCAATAACGTTGATTCTAGCCGAAATTAAAACTAATCAAAGAAACCAACTCCAGTCCAGAGTTTTAATTAATTTCGTCACTCAGTTCCGTTTGATGAGTTCAAGATAATTAATTGCAAGGCACGTCTTTCACTTGACTGACTCAGTTTCTTTCATTTAACAACCTTCTCATTCAAGATCGTATATTTTTATTGGCTGTGAATGTAAAAAATTATCGCATACTTTAATATTGCCCATTTAAACTTAACGTACTCTTCTAACATGTGAGATAGCATTATTTTTTATTTAGCTTCATTTAAACAACATTGTAATGTTTACAATGATACTACACACTCAATGATGTCAAGAATTTAGTTGTATGGATACTTTTATAACTTTAGGTATAACTCATTAAAAACATAACAATTAATAGTCAAAATTAAGGTAACTAAGAATATATTTTTATAAGTTGGAGGATACATCAATGTCCTATCTTTGTAAGTAGGTGGAAGGAAGGGCTTAAATTCTTATGTCTATTTGAGTAGGAGGCGAAGCTATTTCAGTCGTTCACCTCTGCGTGGGTACCTTCAGTCGTGAGTGGGTGAAAGAATGTTAATTTGTCTATGGAAAGGCCTAAGTTGTACGAATGTGAGTAGGTGGGAGTGCTTTAAATTTTAGAGGGTGTAAGGGGTTTGAAGACAAATATCTGCGAGTGAGTGGATATCTTCAGATCGTCTGTCTGTGAATTGTAGGAGAGCCTTACTTTGTTAACGTGCTAGTGAGTATATCTTCAAATCGTCTGTCTGTGAATTGTAGGAGAGCATTCCTTTGTTAACGTGCGAGTGAGTGGATATCTTCAAATCGTCTGTCTGTGAATTGTAGGAGAGCCTTACTTTGTTAACGTGCTAGTGAGTGGGAGTTAATTCGTACGCCTCTAAATTGGGTAAAAGATGTTTAAAATCATTTTCTGTTAGTGGTTAGAAAGAGTTTAAAGGTGTCTGTAAGTGGGTGGGAGGGCTTCATTGAAATCTGTCTGTGAGTTGAATGGGAAGAGTTTAAGTTTTTCGTATTTGCGTGGAAGTTGAAGTGAAGTGAAATGGTTGAAGTGGCTCATAGTCGTACGTCTGTCAGTATTTGAGTGGTATTAGTTAGTTTTTTATTTCATTTAAATAGAATAATATTAAATTTGATGCATTTAGTAATTTTAATATTATTCGTCCAATGTCGATTTTGTATGAACTATTTCAATGACATTTTACACGATTTTCACACCCGAATTATATCTACAAAACAATCCCTTTGGGTTTACCGGTGAAAGCCTAAAATGTCTTAAATTAGTCTTAAAGAACTAATACCATACTACGAGTGAAATTACAAGAAGCGTCAATTTAAGTTTCACTAATATTAGCAATCAGAATATAATTAACATAAGTGAAGAATTATAAAAAAAATAGTTGTAGTAATAGTTATTTTTAGAATCTATTACCATTTCACACACATACTAATGAGTTAAGATATGTTTGCACTATTGTAGCTAACTATTATAGTCTTGGGAACATGTGATACTAAGAGGAACGTCGTACAGTATTACATTTATAATGTTATTGCCTTACTGTCAGTTATATAAAAAGTAAAAGAAATGCATAATGTTCAAAATTTCATAGACAATTTTAATATAATGTTTAGTTCTTAAAGAAACTGGAGTTAAGTCGATGATTTTTATACAAGTAGAAGATAACCTAACATATTTACTACAGTTAACGTTTTTCTGGTTCCATCGAGGTATATCTTTATTTAAGTATCTGAATATTATGCTTTCAACTATTAGTATACACTGGGACTTGGTCGATCATATGCCAATTTACCTAACTAATTTTTTTTTTTGGAGCTTTTAATAATCCAAACAGAAAACATAGAGTAGTGATTTCTTCCACTTTCAACTGAGTTTCTGTCACCTGTAGTGACAGTGACGATGTTTGGGCATATCTACTTTACCGACCACCTGTTGAATCCCTCTCCCCTTGCCACAACCCCTGACGTTGACTGATTTCACTTAGTGTACACAGACTCGACTACATCAGTCGCTCAGCTGATTCAATCTCGACGTCGCCGTTTATACTGTATTTGCGGCAGCCACGGCTTAACTCATAATCGTAAATTTTAGCCTGTTTTATTATCTTTTCTTATACCAGCACAAATTTGTGAGTGTGACAGCTGTTTTAAAAAGTAAACTCGAAGCCCTCACTAACCATGATTTTCGTAAACTAGAGAGTCGATTTAATTATAAAAATAACTCCTTAAACAGTTAAAATGAAAATAAGAGCCAAACAACAAAATCAACGAATATCACAAAAGAATGTTCTTATTAAAAAAAGTTGTTTTTTTGTGAGGAAGGAAATGCGTTTACGCACATTTGTAATAGTGCCGCACTACCGTCGGTCGAGAAGTCCAAGTCTGAAAACTAACCTGAAACAGCTTTAGCCCACTATGGCTAACCCACGCACCCGGCCATAGACTTACGCTGGTGTGTGTATAAGACTGTTCTTTGGTAAGATTAAGCGAAGACGGTCCTAGCCCCGCCTAAGCCATTGTTGTTTGTCCTTATTTAATAAAGATCCACCTTGTTCGTCATCAGAAATACCTCGATGAAGTATGCAACTCGGTTTTAGATGTCATCCCCACAAAGAATTATCACCACAAGTATATCCAGGTCAAGTAATCCAATATCAGACATAAGTGGCTAGAGTATTAGATCTGCAGCAAGCAAAATATTGTATGTTCTTTTCTGTAGATAGTACCCGGGCTTCTTTTCTTATTTTATATAAATTAACTTGTACGTCTCACAACACTATAATGACTAGATGTTGAGTCAAATATTTATATGGTGATTCATTTCTAGTATCTGATTCGATAAAATCTGAGTCATGTAGTAACCAACCTCCCAATGCTTCCTCTGTATTAAAGGTCTGACTTCAGGGATAAACCTTGCCGTCCATCAGCCTCCTGTTTTCCTCCTCCTAGCTGGCCTGCCGTTCAGTGAAAGTGCAATTGCGGTCCTCCCTGTTGGCTTCCCTAACATTGAAAAATCGTAACATATCAGCCACTTAAAATGAGATTTACATAAATCAATGACTATTTACGTTCACCAAGACATGTCTGGCTTAATTTGAAATACGACCTTAATTTGAATTACATTATTCAAGCTGATGGAATTCTTCCATCGATATCATCTTGCCAGCCAATGGTCTGCTGGAAGATAATGATATACTGTAGCTGTAGTCCAGAAAAGCTTTACTTGACCAAACAAAGGCAGCCATTATTCAACATCGTGTTGGTGTACTTTCCACACCCCTGAGTGGTTAATGTATTTAAAAAAAAATATAACATGTTGTTTGCTCGAGGGTTTAGCCCTTGGTAAGGATAAATAAAACATTGGTTTCCAGGGTTACATTAAGTTGTTATAAATAAATAAATTAGATAAGTAATTAAAAATATCCTATTGCAAATATTTGCCTCCTTAATTTAATATTCACTACAAAAACCAGCTTTAAAACATAAGATATATTTGGTGACAATTTAATTAATTGAAACAAGCCTATAATTGAAAATCAGGATTTCCGAACTTCACTCACCAGGTCACATGGGACTTACAGGCCTAGGTGTGAAATTTATTCAATGAATAAAGTACCAACTGTTAGCTCAGTTGCGGATTTGAACTCTGGATCTTGCCTTCTGCAGTCTGAAGCCTTAGCCACAGAGCCACCATGCCTGCCTGCGCTGCATTATTACAAACAAGAGATATAATTAATATTGTAAGATTATACAAAGATTAGCAGGATTGTGGGTTAAGAAAAAAGTGTGACATTCTTTTTCAGCTAAATCTTAGCTCTCATTAAACAGTTTAACGATACCAAAATATTTTTAGATAAAACTCATTTTAGAACGTGGTTATAATACTTGTAACAAGCTATGGAATATTCTAAGTACATTAAAATACACTTATTACAGTTAAATGTTGAACAAATACTCGTATATCAAAAAAGAAAGGAAAACAATTAAATACTTTGTTATATAAAAATAACTGTTATGGAGGTGGGTAATTTTTCTTAAGGTGAACTGTACAAGCATTTAAGGTCATTATATCCTTAAGTTGTTTGATCTTATCAAGATCGAGAATAGAATATAAAGCAGTACTCCCTTTTTCTGGCATCAGAGTGCATTACTCGTGATGCATACAAGTGACCCCTCATTTCCGATATCCCTAGTAATGTCCATGCTCTGTGGGATGAGGGAGCAAACTCTACAATGGCAAAGAAGGTGGCTTTTGTTACCTCTCTGGAGGTTGAGAGAGGGATTGAGGAATATATAAAAACGTGAAAATGTTACATATAAGTATTTTTGTGTTTCTAAACCGATTATAATAGATTTAATTGTAAAAAATGTCATTGGGATAAAAACCTCAGGCTTTAGCCTAAAAAGCTATAGTAGAATACAAAGTACAGTTCAAACAATACACAACAGAAGAAAACACCACTAAACAAGAGTTTATTACGCGAAATTCCATCTTTAATTCGTTTAATTTAAACTAAAGTTAAAGTTAAAGATTGTCTTATTTTACCAGGCGATGTTAGGGTTAAGAGGCCCTCTCTAACACTTAACCTGGGGACCAACGGCTTAAGGGTGACTTTCGAACCACCATCAGTGACCGGTAAGGCGGGCTGCATGCGAGGACGTGATCGCTCGGACGGTCACCCATCGGACCGTCACCCATCGCACGCTTGACTCCGCTATTTTGCGATAACGTCGGAAGCCTCTCGTCAAGGCCACTGGCTAAACTATACTATAACTCTATACTGGAGTCAAAATACAAATTACAATTTCAGATGATATAAAAAATATAACAAATATTAAAATAATTCTAAAGAAAATGTAGAAGACTTAAGTTTGATAAATTAAAAATGTGTTACTTTTATAAAATCAAATATTTATACAAAGCCTAACTACATTAATATGGCAATTAGTATGTATATTGAAGAATGAAAGAAACAATAACTTTCAATTACCAAAAAATAACTTGTAAGCTAGACGCAAACCAGAAGCTTTATGAATTTATTTTATTCACTCGGATATTATCCCCGCATCAGACCTAAAATTCAGCATCAAACAACTCTTTATGAAGCAAATTAATTGCAGTGTTAGTTTTTACTGCCAATGATGTTGATAAAAAGATAATTAAAATTAAAAAAAGGTTGAAATAGTGGAATACGTATTTTGCTTGTTAAAAAAGTCCAATGTCAAAGAATATCTTTCAAACACCATAAAAACGACTAAAATTTCTTTTTACTCTATTTTTAAGGGTTTAATATCAAAGAAGTTCCCGACAGGTTTTTATTATTTACTTACTAGAAACAAATTTTATAAATATGTTGTACAGTCAATTAAATTAAGAACTGCAAGCAAACGTTACTTTCATGTTTTGAAGAAATTGATGTTTAGCTCTTTACAATATGTCGTTATCGTAATGGCATACTGATTAAAAATAAAAACTGTGTCAATACGACCATGGGAATCTCTGACTCGAATAAGATATGTGAGAGCAACTGCTTGTGTCCTTCAATGCAAGGAATAAAATAAAAGGATAAAACAGAGTAAGTAGTTGGGGCGCATGCTATATCAGCAGTAACCACAAGTTCCCGAAGGAGAGGTTGAAAAATGCAGCAGAAAGTAATGTTCAAGAGGGACAATAATATTGCCATATTGTAATGTCTCCCAATGGCCTCCCATTGCCGGAACATTGGGTCTCCCAAAGTACGGCCCCTTGTTCTGCTCCCTGTTAAAATATTTTACTGAATCCAGCAAGATAGAAGGCCCTGGGGGAGATAAAGAATGAAGCGTTCCGGCTTGGGGTTAGCGTTTGAAAATTTCATACTTTACGGTTCCAGGAACATTTACTGGTTTAAGAAGGTAATATTATATAATTTACTTTTGTCTTACTTTATAAATTTTGTCTTACTCTATACATCTTGTCTTACTCTATACATTTTGTCTTACTTTATACATTTTGTCTTACTCTATACATCTTGTCTTACTCTATACATTTTGTCTTACTTTATACATCTTGTCTTACTCTATACATTTTGTCTTACCTTATACATTTTGTCTTACTCTATACATCTTGTCTTACTTTATACATTTTGTCTTACTCTATACATCTTGTCTTACTCTATACATTTTGTCTTACTTTATACATTTTGTCTTACTCTATACATCTTGTCTTACTCTATACATCTTGTCTTACTTTATACATTTTGTCTTACTCTATACATCTTGTCTTACTCTATACATTTTGTCTTACTCTATACATCTTGTCTTACTCTATACATTTTGTCTTACTTTATACATTTTGTCTTACTTTATACATTTTGTCTTACTTTATACATTTTGTCTTACTCTATACATCTTGTCTTACTCTATACATCTTGTCTTACTTTATACATTTTGTCTTACTTTATACATTTTGTCTTACTTTATACATTTTGTCTTACTCTATACATCTTGTCTTACTCTATACATCTTGTCTTACTCTATACATTTTGTCTTACTTTATACATTTTGTCTTACTCTATACATCTTGTCTTACTCTATACATCTTGTCTTACTTTATACATTTTGTCTTACTCTATACATCTTGTCTTACTCTATACATCTTGTTTACTCTATACATTTTGTCTTACTTTATACATTTTGTCTTACTCTATACATCTTGTCTTACTCTATACATCTTGTCTTACTTTATACATTTTGTCTTACTTTATACATTTTGTCTTACTTTATACATTTTGTCTTACTTTATACATTTTGTCTTACTCTATACATCTTGTCTTACTCTATACATCTTGTCTTACTCTATACATTTTGTCTTACTTTATACATTTTGTCTTACTCTATACATCTTGTCTTACTCTATAAATTTTGTCTTACTTTATACATCTTGTCTTACTCTATACATCTTGTCTTACTCTATACATCTTGTCTTACTCTATACATTTTGTCTTACTTTATACATTTTGTCTTACTCTATACATCTTGTCTTACTCTATACATTTTGTCTTACTTTATACATTTTGTCTTACTCTATACATCTTGTCTTACTCTATACATTTTGTCTTACTTTATACATCTTGTCTTACTCTATACATCTTGTCTTACTCTATACATCTTGTCTTACTCTATACATTTTGTCTTACTCTATACATCTTGTCTTACTCTATACATCTTGTCTTACTTTATACATTTTGTCTTACTTTATACATTTTGTCTTACTCTATACATCTTGTCTTACTCTATACATCTTGTCTTACTCTATACATTTTGTCTTACTTTATACATTTTGTCTTACTCTATACATCTTGTCTTACTCTATACATCTTGTCTTACTCTATACATCTTGTCTTACTCTTTACATTTTGTCTTACTCTATACATCTTGTCTTACTCTATACATCTTGTCTTACTCTATACATTTTGTCTTACTTTATACATTTTGTCTTACTCTATACATCTTGTCTTACTCTATACATCTTGTCTTACTCTATACATCTTGTCTTACTCTATACATCTTGTCTTACTTTATACATTTTGTCTTACCTTATAAAGAAATTGATAGTTTATAAGTACTTAAAGTATAGTGAATATTGTAAAGGGAATCATGAGAAATCAAATTTCCATTAATGCGCACATTAATGTCTAATGTATGTTGATTAGTAAAAATTACATGGTACTATCATGATTGTGTAACCTAAACTGTTAAATTCGTATCTTATTTTTCAATCCATTATTTTAAAGCCAAGTAGAGGGTAGTACAGTTAGCCAATTCACAGGGTTTACAATAATTATAAGAACTTTTTTTATCACAGTAACAATTACGGGAATCACGCTTACTATAAGGAATTATCTTTTTAAAACTAACTAGAAATTTAACGTTCTAATGCTAAACGAATTCTTTTTGTTCAAAATGTCAAAGTGGAACGTTTGTTGAAAATGTAGTAGAAAACACAATAAAACTTTTTATAGCTAAAATATATTTTAATTTCCATGGAGACACACTCAAAAAAATTTACTGAAACTTAATTTGTAATTTTTATACATTGAGTAAATGTTAGATTTATACCAGATGTTCAAACTCGCGTAAATATAATTTTGAAACTGACAGTAGGCTTGTTCCTTGCTAACGGATACAAATACTTAATCATTTTCCGAGAAGATATAAAAATAAAACCAGAATCAAATCAATAGTATTATGCAATAATTATTTACTCTGGGACTTATTGTAAAGAATTAATAAAGTTTATTTTACTTTTACGAAAAACCTCAGAAACTTAAGTTAAATTACGACAGCTCAGTATCTGTACAGACATGTAGCACACCTTTTGTTTGATTGTTGGCTTTGAATTAACGTTGTAGCCAAGTTATTAATTTTTTTAATTACAAAAATTGATAAAACTGAGAAGATGTTACGCTCTGAACTAAACACTAGAGCGTAACGCTCTGGGGATCTCAACGGATTTAAAAAAGAGCAGTTCCCTTGTTTCATATGTTGGATGAAAATTGTAATGAAGACCAAAATTATATCTAGAGTTAACCCTTCCAGGTAGATATTACCTCGCTAGCAGCTCTCTGTGGACTAGAGAGTCTAAAAGTATCGTCTGTCTACGTCATCTGTTCATATACGTAGGGATCTTTCGCTGATGTTACATGGAAGTCTCGATTACTCCATAGATGTTGAAATTGGCTTAGATGAGCTGCATTAGCAATTTAACAGGGTTTCAACATCTCGGACTCTTGTTAGATGCGTGAGAAGTGTATGACGCTTGTTCATCAAGGCCAGACAAGCCAGGTTAACCTTGAGATGACGTCAGTTATGTCTTAATGCAAAGTACAGTTTAACAAATTGGGATTTGTTACCTTTTTCTACTTCATTTGGATAGTAGAACAATTTTGATAAATTGAAATACACTAACAAAGTGTAGGCTACAAATATTTATTGTGGCACTGGTCTACAACTGCCACAGGAAGTAAATGACATCAGCTGACTTCTGTTGAATTGTCTATGAAAACCTGTTCATCTCAAAAGTGATACTACTTCATTATGAATAGTATGAGCTGATTACTGTACAGTTTTATGCCACTGTCTAACCCGTTACAATAGTTTCACAAAGTCTACTGTAAGTCACAGTATAAATATGGCTCTTTATAATTGAAACACTTTACTTCGTAGACTGTTGCTGAATAAAAAGGCAGGCGGAGATTTATCAAGCTTACTTACTCATTATTTTTAATGTATTTGAATGGTCTTTGACCGTATCACTTCCTCCAATCTACCTATAAGAAAACTATCTCAACGAATCTATGGGTTTACTAACTTGGAAATAAATGTTTGCTTTCTCACGGTTGAGTTCGAATGTAACGGATTAGATAGGAAGATCGTAGCAAGTTGAATAGAAGAGTTTTCTGTGATTTTGGTGATGCTTTCCTCCTCCAGAATAGTTGTAATCCCAATTGGTGTTGATAAACACAAAAGATTTTCAATATCTATTCTCATGCGTAGGTTTACTTTGATAGTAAGATAAGGAGTTTTTGGCGTTTATGTTGTAAATGAAGACAGAAGAAGTTACTGTCTGTCCTTCAGCCACAACTCTTTCTGAAGATGATCGCATTTCCTCAAACTAGTTATATTCTTTAGCTGGTTTTAGGTTAGATAGTCTTCATTTTCTGATCGTAGTTTTCTACGGTTTTGTCTTGTAGGCATTGCTTGACAGTATCAATGATCAATTTTATCTCACATTCCAATTGAAGATAGATTACTTGAAATATTCTTTGTTCATTCAGCTTTCTCTCTTTCTCTGTTATCCTTTGTTTCTATAGTACAATGCAAGTAGATTTATGTGCATTGTATTTGGTACCCCTTTAGGCAGCTTAATGTAGGAAAGCCGAGAGGTCTAAGGACTTTTTGCCTGAGCTGCAGATAGCATGGGTTTGTATCCTGATCTTGTTCTGTACAACCCCCCCCCCCACTCTGTTTAGTTACGTTCTTGTTACGTGGTTTGAGGCAAAGTAAGGTGAACAATTTAAATCGGCCTCTACTTTTCTTAATGCATACATACATTCTGAATATATTCACAATACATGTTACAAAATATAAATTCTGTTTATGGCGTTCTTTTTGTATGGGTTATAACTCCATATTTATATGACATGTCATGACTTGCATAGAGAACAGGAGACTCCAAAGTATCCGAGGGTTTTAAGAGCCGAAACGTATTTTCGAAAAATGGCTTTTGTTTAATAGTATCTAAACTAATGTGCTAATGTAAACCATGACGTGTACAGATGTTTTATTTATTTTCGACAAAACAGCTGTTGAATTAAAGTTTTTTTATTAAAGTTCATTTTGCTTCAGTCTTTCTTTCTTTAGTAATCCTATATATTAAAACAGTCGGGTCATTTAGTTCACTCACTTTCTGATCTTCTTACTTGACCGATTTTTATGAAAATCTTTTTATTCAAAAGATAATTTTGATTTGTAAGTCGTAACGAAACTAGACTTTTAAAATTCCCATAGGTTTTTGGCCTATACGACGTTAAATTTTCAATATTATTCTTATTATGCTAATTAAAAAAGTATTTCTTATTCTTATTGAGATTCATTTTAATTGACCAGCTGGCTGCATAAACAAATATTAAACGGTCTAAATCATTTATTGGGTTAAACATAGAGAGCAGCACAGTAAAATATCAAGTTAATTATAAAAGAGCGAATACATACCTGTCTGTATGTATGTTATCATCAGCTGTTAAATCAAAAATGAAAAAATTTGAAAATCGAATTGGTTGTTTATAATTATTATACTCGAAGTAGAGTATAAATCAAGTGTGGTGTGTGAGATACTGTAAACGAATTTGAATAATGAGACTTTACTTATACAGTTTAATTACTAATATTTGAAGTCAAAAATTATATTCCGAGCCAAAGGCCGAGGTGTCACGAGCGCAGCGAGTGACGGGATTGACACGCGAAGCGTGCAGGGGCGTTCCCTAGTTATCATAAATTGATTTACTGCAGTAATGAGTTTTAACTTATTGTAGTTAACAGCCTTCTTCCTGTACCTCTGTATCACGTGGCTCTTTCATCCACTGAACAAAACGGATAGTTAAGTAAACATTGTTTTATGAATATCACATACCTTGGAAACAGTGATAATTTTACCTAACGATATTTATAGTATGGGATTCAAACTTGAAGTTAAAATGCATACAACACTTTTTGCAGATAGCACTTGTATTTTTTAATAATTTATTTAATCTTTATTTATATTTAAATTTATAGTATGGGATTCAAACTTGAAGTTAAAATGCATACAACACTTTTTGCAGCTAGCACTTGTACTTTTTATTAATTTATTTAATCTTTATTTATATTTGAATTTATAGTATGGGATTCAAACTTGAAGTTAAAATAAATACAACACTTTTTGAAGCTAGCACTTTTACTTTTTATTAATTTATTTAATCTTTAAGGAAATTTATTAATATTAAGGACAATACTTCTTAGAGGTATTGATGTATTGCAGATTAGACAAATGAGCGATTTTTTTCTTACCTAAATTCAATGAGATCCTTAGAAAGGGACATTTATGACTACCCCAGTATTCAGGGTAACTAAGGGATTAAAAAACCACGTGTAAGAATGATTTTTGGAATAATTAAACATTTAATTTTCAGTACTAACTTCTTAACAAAATCCAAATTGTATCACCAATCAACATATATACTCTTTAGTGGTTCTTCGCTGATGGTAACCATAAAGTGGAACTTACCTTTTAGTTGCAGGATTATGTAACGTTCCTCCAAACTTTTGGCCTTGGTGTAAAATAAAGATTGTAGCTTTGTTTATTTTATACCTTTTTCAAAATATCCTGTAGCACGTTTACTTCATATCCATTCCATTGTTTATTACTTAGACAATTTAATTTTCCATAGTTCCAGTAGCAAGTTTGTTCTGATTTCTCCTGAACTCACGCGTGAATGGAACTACTACCTTCATATCAGATTCAAGATTCCTATTTTTCGGGGTTCAGCTTTGTACTCCAACGTCCATGAGTCAACAACACATTAGCAAGATGTGGTGATGTGAGTGCTTGATACAGTATTGTTGTGATACATGCAGTTGATGTTTTATACATGAGTTATAAAACTGTGCATAGGTTTTACGATGACTGTCTTCAGTTGTACTATGTAATAGGTATTAACTTTGAAAATACAGCACAACTCTGGTAGATGTGGTACAAAATACAGGGCAACTCTGGTAGTTGTGGTACAAAATACAGCACCAACTCTGGTAGATGTGGTACAAAATACAGCACCAACTCTGGTAGATGTGGTACAAAATACAGCGCAACTCTGGTAGATGTGGTACAAAATACAGCACAACTCTGGTAGATGTGGTACAAAATACAGCACAACTCTGGTAGATGTGGTACAAAATACAGCACCAACTCTGGTAGATGTGGTACAAAATACAGCACAACTCTGGTAGATGTGGTAAAAAATACAACACAACTTTGGTAGATGTGGTACAAAATACAGCACAACTCTGGTAGATGTGGTACAAAATACAGCACAACTCTGGTAGATGTGGTACAAAATCTATGAACAGACAATACTAACTTTTAAAGAATTTTTGTAGCTGAACAAAACGTAACATTATTTGAAGAAAGTAATTTTAAACACATTAAATTATTCGTAAACGTAGAGATTTAAATGTTGTTTCAACTTTTAAAGAGTATTCAGGTTCATAGATAACTTAAGGATAAAAAAATATACATTTTTTATTGCACTCTTTAAAAAAAAACACGAAACAAGAAAGTCCATTTTATAATTACCAATTTCATTAAAATACTCTAAATTGATTGTTTATTATTCAACTTTAGACATTTTTAACATCATCAAAAACAATGACTGATATATGTAAAACACTGAATTCTAAAGGATACAAGACAGTTGATTCTTCCATTTATATTAACAATAGTACAAAGGCTTAATTACAAAAAATAATTGCCAGAGGAAGTGGTGCCAACAATTAAATCGAGTTACTGTAGATGGCAAATATAATTCATTGCCAATTAAACGACTTAAGTTGCGATTCTTGGCGTGCCTTCCAAAGTGTAACAAATGTTCAACTCATGGACTTCAAACTTCCCTTATCTGTGAACACTTTGGATCATATTCAAACTTGGGAGTTTAGGGAGTTTAGGGAGTTGTAAGATTTATTGGGTTGAGAAAGGGCGGGCCTAGTAACGTCGTTCCGGTTCATTTACCAAGGAAGGTCCGCTGAGGCTTCATAACTATGTATATCTGTTGCCATGTCCCATTAATTAGATACTTCTGTATGACAGTTTTTAGTTGATTAACCACGTTTAAACTATTCATAACAAGTAACAGAATCTTCAGGTAATAGGTTATAGACTAGGTCTGTGTTTTACGATGATCTTTCCCCAGTTACAATAGATGTTATGTTACAATATCTGTGTTTTGTTGTTGTGTATTAATTTTACCATGATTACTTAAATTACATAAATTAGATTATGAAACAGAGTTTCTATTCGATGATATGCCATTAGGTGCAGGACATAATGAGTTATGAAACTGTGCATAGGTTTTACAATGACTGTCTTCAGATGTACTACGTAATAGGTTATGTAACTGGGTTTGCGTTTTACGACGATGCGTCTGTAGTTAAAGTAGTAATGGGTAATGGAACTGTGTTAAAGTTTTACGATAAAGTGTCTTTAGATGTACTATGTAATGGGTTATGGAAACGGGTTGCGTTTTACGACGATGCGTCTGTAGTTACAGTAGTAATGGGTAATGGAACTGTGTATAGGTTTTACGATGAAGTGTCTTTATATGTACTATGTAATGGGTTATTGAACTGGATTTGCGTTTTACGACAATGCGTCTATAGTTACAGTAGTAATGGGTAATGGAACTGTGTATAGGTTTTACGATGAAGTGTCTTTATATGTACTATGTAATGGGTTATTGAACTGGATTTGCGTTTTACGACGATGCGTCTATAGTTACAGTAGTAATGAGTAATGGAACTGTGTATAGGTTTTACGATTATGCATCTGTAGTTACAGTAGTAATGGGTTTTGGAGCGATGTATATGTTTTACGATGATGCGGGTATTTAGTTACAGTAGTAATGGGTTTTTGAGCTCTGTATACGTTTTACGATGATGCCTCTTTTAATCAGGTTGTAGAGCTGCGTTTGCATTTTACAACGATATGTATTTAGTTACACTGGTTACAGTGTTTTACGTCGATCTGTGTTTAGTTACAGTTGTTGTTGTTGTTGGTTGTAGAGCTGTATATATGCTTTACGATGATCTGTCTTTAGTTACAGTAGTTATTACGATGTACTTACATTTAACGATGATTTGTGTTTAGTTATATTTAGTCACAGGCTGTGCAGTTGTGTTTACTTTTTACGTCGTAAATTAGTATCCCTTGAGTAAGTGAGTGGGTTCGCACTGTCGCACTGGTAATTGCTGTAGTTTCCTAGTAATTTGCTGTAGTTTAGTAGTAATTTCTGTAGTTTGTCATTTCTGAGTGGTTCCTTGATTAAAAAATCATTAATTTTATTTCATAGTATAATTTAAGCTATACATGTAGAAGACCTAATACATCAAGGACGTATTGTTTGGTAAAATTTATGTTGATTTTCATAGAAGATACAATTGTTATAATTTATAATATAAAAAATGTATACTTAATTATACTGATTTATAAATTAAAAATGTTACCTCTCTGTGCTCTTTAATTAAACTGATTGTACACAAAGTTTCAGCCTATTTTGCCAATTTGGGTTCAAACGAATGAGTCACCGATATTTTCCGGCTGCCTCGGCTAATGTTCGCAAATTATTGACTGTAAGTTTCCTTATCGTTGGAAAGTTTCAAATCATGGCCGAGCTGCGAAGTTATTGGAGGGGCCTGAGATTTATAAGTGGAGTTGGAAGGGTTAAGACGGTAAATTAATACTCATTCCGGCTCATTTAACAAGAGGGTGCTCCAGATAAGTGGCGCAGTCCTTTGGGTTCTGGAGAGGAGGTGATTGGAGAGTGAAGAAGAAAAACATTGGAATAAGAGTGGATTATGACGTATGGTTGATAGTAAAATCGATTGAGGTTTATAAAAGAGTTTGTTGTAACCTTTAATTGAAAAAAAATAAGTTAAGCGCATTCCTTTTCTTCAGTGCATTTAATAGTTCAATTTTCTATGTACTTCAGTGAGATCAGAAAGCAGGCGATGCTTTTAATATTCAATATTTGTTTGGAATATTAAATGGCTTAGTCCTTATTTACTCTTTATTAGTTAAGCTAGATAAATGTAATAAGTTTAGTCTAAGTATTATTAACATTTAAATATTTAGTATGACAATTATGATGTCTTAATAGCAACTATGAAATCACTATTTACTCATAAATCACATAGATGGAATCATCAAATAGTTTTTTTAGTGAAGGCGATTTAAAATTTATACGGTCAAATTTTTTCAACAGAGATGTCATCGCTATATCGTCACAATTTGTCTGATTCCTCAGTTTCCGTGTAGCAATTTAAATTAAATTTAATTACGTATTTGGTGTTACACAAGCTTCAGTCTCCTAGAATAGGATTATTTGATTTTGTCTGCTTTTAACCAAAATAAACAGACTATTCATTTTATTATTATTTACTTTAACATTATTACGTTATTAATTTGCCCTTAACGCAAACTAACCAGTAACATACCCTACCAACCCAAAACCGTAACGAACCTAACCAGTAACCAACCCTACCAACCCAAAACCGTAACGAACCTAACCAGGAACCAACCCTACCAACCCAAACCCGTAACGAACCTAACCAGTAACCAACCCAAAACCGTAACGAACCTAACCAGGAACCAACCCTACCAACCCAAAACCGTAACGAACCTAACCAGTAACCAACCCAAAACCGTAACGAACCTAACCAGGAACCAACCCTACCAACCCAAAACCGTAACGAACCTAACCAGTAACCAACCCAAAACCGTAACGAACCTAACCAGGAACCAACCCTACCAACCCAAAACCGTAACGAACCTAACCAGTAACCAACCCAAAACCGTAACGAACCTAACCAGGAATCAACCCTACCAACCCAAAACCGTAACGAACCTAACCAGTAACCAACCCAAACCCGTAACGAACATAACCAGTAACCAACCCTACCAACCCAAAACCGTAACGAACCTAACCAGTAACCAACCCTACCAACCCAAAACCGTAACGAACCTAACCAGGAACCAACCCTACCAACCCAAAACCGTAACGAACCTAACCAGTAACCAACCCAAAACCGTAACGAACCTAACCAGGAACCAACCCTACCAACCCAAACCCGTAACGAACCTAACCAGTAACCAACCCAAAACCGTAACGAACCTAACCAGTAACCAACCCAAAACCGTAATGAACCTAACCAGGAACCAACCCTACCAACCCAAAACCGTAACGAACCTAACCAGTAACCAACCCAAAACCGTAACGAACCTAACCAGGAACCAACCCTACCAACCCAAACCCGTAACGAACCTAACCAGTAACCAACCCAAAACCGTAACGAACCTAACCAGGAACCAACCCTACCAACCCAAAACCGTAACGAACCTAACCAGTAACCAACCCAAAACCGTAACGAACCTAACCAGGAACCAACCCTACCAACCCAAACCCGTAACGAACCTAACCAGTAACCAACCCAAAACCGTAACGAACCTAACCAGGAACCAACCCTACCAACCCAAAACCGTAACGAACCTAACCAGTAACCAACCCAAAACCGTAACGAACCTAACCAGGAACCAACCCTACCAACCCAAAACCGTAACGAACCTAACCAGTAACCAACCCAAACCCGTAACGAACCTAACCAGTAACCAACCCTACCAACCCAAAACCGTAACGAACCTAACCAGGAACCAACCCTACCAACCCAAACCCGTAACGAACGTAACCAGTAACCAACCCTACCAACCCAAAACCGTAACGAACCTAACCAGGAACCAACCCTACCAACACAAAACCGTAACGAACCTAACCAGTAACCAACCCAAAACCGTAACGAACCTAACCAGGAACCAACCCTACCAACCCAAACCCGTAACGAACCTAACCAGTAACCAACCCAAAACCGTAACGAACCTAACCAGGAACCAACCCTACCAACCCAAAACCGTAACGAATCTAACCAGTAACCAACCCAAAACCGTAACGAACCTAACCAGGAACCAACCCTACCAACCCAAAACCGTAACGAAATTAACCAGTAACCAACCCAAAACCGTAACGAACCTAACCAGGAACCAACCCTACCAACCCAAAACCGTAACGAAATTAACCAGTAACCAACCCAAACCCGTAACGAACCTAACCAGTAACCAACCCTACCAACCCAAAACCGTAACGAACCTAACCAGGAACCAACCCTACCAACCCAAACCCGTAACGAACCTAACCAGTAACCAACCCAAACCCGTAACGAACCTAACCAGTAACCAACCCAAACCCGTAACGAACCTAACCAGTAACCAACCCAAACCCGTAACGAACCTAACCAGGAACCAACCCAAACCCGTAACGAACCTAACCAGTAACCAACCCAAACCCGTAACGAACCTAACCAGGAACCAACCCAAAACCGTAACGAACCTAACCAGTAACCAACCCAAAACCGTAACGAACCTAACCAGTAACCAACCCTACCAACCCAAAACCGTAACGAACCTAACCAGGAACCAACCCTACCAACCCAAACTCGTAACGAACCTAACCAGTAACCAACCCAAACCCGTAACGAACCTAACAAGTAACCAACCCAAACCCGTAACGAACCTAACCAGTAACCAACCCTACCAACCCAAACCCGTAACGAACCTAACCAGTAACCAACCCAAACCCGTAACGAACCTAACAAGTAACCAACCCAAACCCGTAACGAACCTAACCAGTAACCAACCCTACCAACCCAAACCCGTAACGAACCTAACCAGTAACCAACCCTACCAACCCAAACCCGTAACGAACCTAACCAGTAACCAACCCTACCAACCCAAACCCGTAACGAACCTAACCTACTTTAAGAGTACGTAGATTATATGTTAATGAAGACGATATGAATGAAATAAAACTGGTCAGAGTCTTATAATGTAAATTAAGTTAATCTAAGTCTTATTAAATACAGTTTCCAAAAATGTAGGCCTATTTTGTATATTTATAAGTGGCTACACAGTATTTACCAGTGACTTTACCGGAGGGTCCTGACGTCATAAATCTACATCAAGCGTGGCTGTTCCTTAGATGGGTGGTCGTTGAGTGATATCATCCTTGCCCGGGCGCTGGTTTGGAAGACACTTTTAAGCCAAGATTAAGTGTTAGAAAGAGAGTCGTAGTTTAAATATCACCGGGTAAAATCCTTTGACATTTAAAAAATAGTTTGTAAGGATATCATTTTATTTAAAAATGAATTCCTATTTGTATCGCTAAAAACATTGATTGATTGAGCATTTATTTTGTTCTAAGGTAATAGTTAAATAAATGAACAAAAGCGGGTTTAAATCAATAATACTTCAACTTAAACATTTTGTGGGACATTTTTGTTGTTAAATGTTAACCAATATTTTCATACCAAACTAATACAGCCCCTTAATTTGTATCGACCTTAAGGAGTAACTTTGCCAACTTGGGCTCCAGTAAAGTTGAATGAAACGTACACTTGAATCCGTTTAATTAGAAATGTAACACGAGAATATCCTATATATAGTAAAAATCCTTCGAAACATGTTATCTAGACATCTATCCTGCATGATACGTAAGTTTATGCATTTAAGTTTCATACATTTTTAAACCATCGAGTTGTCAAATACAGTTTCAAGCCGTTCGTATTTGCTCGGATTGTTGGCCATTAGCGTTTCCGCTAAGCTTCGCCTTAATACTTTGATTATTTCCTCCGCGCGCTAAGACGCCAGAGCTATGGAATGGGCTGATTAAGAAAAGCTTTGTCTTCATTTGGATTAGGCATTTATTTCAAGGCACTACTTTCCAGCAGTCTCCTAAATATTGCCCTGCTTTTTATTTTATAATGTCACATTTCTTTCGTTTTCAATATAGTTTGGACAAATAATTTACGATATAAAGCGGTTTTAAATTTATGCAAAGTATACTCACAGTTGATTGTTTTCATACTATGTATATTTATTGAGATCTTTCTTGCTGGATCAAGCCATTATTGTATAGTTCCTTTTTAGTATTCTTTTTTAGTTAATTATTTATAATACGATTTTCCTTACAATCAAGCAATGAAAAACTCTTAAGAGAAATGTAACGTACATTTAAGATATAATTTAAAGACTAATAATTATAATTTATCTTTATAATAAATTTATTAGACTACTAAATTTCCCAAAATATCCTTACTTTTTAAGTAAAGTCTTTATATAAGTTTTCGATAGTGATGTGTCTGGATCAATTAAGCTTTACAAGTTGTGCAAAGCTTATTACAAGTTGTGAAGTCAAAAAGGTAATAGAACATTTCTATAACATCTTATTGTAAACAAAATGAAAAGTAACGTAATTAAAACAAAACATAAACCATACGAATTTTACCATAAACATAAGTGTATGAGGAGGAGAATGTCCTAGGAGAGTTTGGAGGATCCCCATAGATGCTCATCAATGGCGTGAAATGTTTGATAGAACAAAGAAAATGGTTTCATTAAAAACTATAGTAACGTTTTTCATTAAATGGCCTATCAGAAGTATTAATATAACAAAAACAGACATTGAGATGAGGCTAGTTATAGATTTATTTTGTGTGCAAAATGCAAGAATATATGCAAACACATTTACAATATTTTAAGGAATGTAGTGAAAAATGTTTATTTTGTATGATAATGTCAATTTTGTTTCAGTAACTCAAAAACGTTAAAAATGTTAGGTTTACAAATATTTTAAAGACAAATGAAATACAAATTGTTTTTCTAAACTACAGGGTGTTTAAAAAAGAATTAGCAGACTTTAAATATCTGTATTTATTAGAAACAAAGGCTTTGCCCAAACATATTGGACATTAAAATAGTCACTAAAGAATGAAGTTTACACAAATGAAATATATAATAATATCTTTATTCATCTCAAAAAATACATATGTGCATATAGCTTCCAGTACAAAAATATAAAATAAGTAACAATCACAATAATTAACAACAAATCACATACAGTCAAGTACAGAACAAACAATGTAATCCCTCATATACACAACATAAATGTACAATATCAAGTCTGACCTAGAATATTGAAAAGGAAACTAAAAAGAAAAATACTTCTGCTGAGAAAATAAAGATGTAAACCTCCAAGGCTAAGCCTGTGTGGAGTTAATGTATGCTATATATTCAATATGTTCTTCATTTGCAGCACAGATGACATTACAATTCGATAGCTGAATTCGTCCCAAACTGTACATAAGTTGTCTAACAGAAATTCAGCTGTATACTAGATGTCATGCGTACTGCTAATGGAAACCATATTGAACATTTATGATAAATTTTCATAAAATTCATTTGTTTGTGTGTATTTTAATGTCCAATATGTTTCGATAAAGCATTTGTTTCTAATTAATATAGCTATTTAAAATCCGGTAATTATTTTTTCACCTTGTAAAAATGTTCGATAACTAAATAAAGTCAGTCGTTTATTGGGAACATCGTTATTGATGAGTGTATTATTACAATACACTCATCAAATAAATACTCTTATTCTCTTCATATATGAATTATTTTCTGCAAACATATCTCAACAGTAATTCATTTTCCTATAAATATTCTTTTGGAGATTTAGTTTTTCATTTATAAAAATCGATGAAAACCCTTGTAAAACCAATCCTAAGAGAGGTCAAAAGAATCACATGTCTACTTAATTATAATTTATTTGGTTTTAACTATTTAGACTTTTTAAACACGTCTCCATCTTGATAAACCGAAACTTAGCTATGAAGCATGAATTTAAACATAAGTTCAATGTTTGTGGAGAAGTACTGAGATTCTGAAATGTTTTTTCCCCGTTTAGACTTGGTAATGTTTTATATACTCCTTAAAAGCTTGACATATGTGATTAACTTTACTGATTTATTTTTGTTACGTTATTGCATGCAACGACAATGTTGGATGCATTGTCTCTAGGAGATTAGGTTTGAGATAAGGAAGGAAAGTCTCTGATCGTTCTTCTAAGGGAGATCAAAAGAGTCGCAGGTGGCCGATGGGCTGGCAATCAGTTTTAGTACACTTACTGATGTTTATAAGGCTTTACCATAAATGGGCAGCCTTGTTTCGCACATTACAGTAAAGCCATGTACTAGTGCAGCATGCCTTTACATGATTCGATTGTTTTCAAATTCACATTTAATTTTGCGCTTTGAATGTTTTATGGTATTAAAAGAAAATGAGAAAGTAATCTCCACTAATAATCCAAAGAGAGAAAATATAATTAATTAAATGTATAACAGTCTTTATATGCTCATGAAGTACTGTAAAATTACATTCATAATACAATGATATGTCATATTATCTGTAATTTAAATAATTATTAAAACTACTTCATAGTGAAAATTAAGAAAATTGTGTTCTAAATTGACACTACTATCCAGGAAGAAATTGTCCTTATTGTATTGTAACTTATAATACAGGAAGGACACTTGTCAAAGCTATGTTTTTGGATTTTAGAAAAACTGTTGACATAATTTACTAAAAAAGCTGAAAACACTAGGAATACAGAAGAGCGCTAGTATTCAAGCTATTTTGAAGCAAAGAATTCAGTAGCTTGAGATTAAATTAATGGTGGACACAACCTAACACAGCCTAACGTGCAAGATCTGGCCAACTTCCAATCAATAGGGGGTTGCTCAGGGATCCGTTCTAGAACCTATAGTTTACATATTATACAATAACGACTTACCTAATTTTCTCATTGAGTATCCCTCTTCTTAAAGTACGCTGACTACATTTCTTTGAGGTTGGCAGAAAAGACAATAAAGAAATAAATACTTCAATTGGCTTAAATTTAGCCAACAAAACTGGCATGTTAACAATTTGGCAGTTTTGTTTGGTAGAGAAAATAAATAAAACGTTAGATTTGAGATGTTAAAGGTGGAGGAAGAAACTAATTACTTAGGAATCATTGTAGACACTACTTAAACTTGGAAGCCTCGTGTTAATATGGTATGCTACAAATTAAGTACTGCCCTGCATGCAATCTAAAGAGTGAAATCTATTGCAGATCAACCATCGTCTAAAGTTGCCTATTCCTCAATTGTTGAGTCCAAAAAAGTATATGAGCTGATTGTTTTGGTTAGATCAACTCAAGAAAATCCGAACCTGATTTAAAGGTCCAGGAGACGTATGCAGAAATGTCCTCAAAGGTCTTAGAGTTCAAACTGCTTATATTTAGTTTATTTCACAAACTATCATCCACGCTCATTCAAGCAATGCTGTACGAGTCATCTCAATCCATATCTAGAATACACGAAACGTTATTAATTCTAAACACGTTTGCAAAACCACCTTCATATAAAAGAGCAACAACATTCTTCAACCTTCTGCCAATATATTGAGAAAAAAGAGAAAAAAATATCTAATCTCAGGACACGTATCATTGCATGGCTGACATTTTGGATGAAGAATTTTTGAATTGGAAAGATTTGACACGTAATTTATAGAACTCATTCTGTACTCAATGTTAATTTTGCTTTACTTAATATTCCCTCTGAGCCAACAGTTAGTGCTTCACTCGTTAAATAAAGATCATGCAGAGACCTGCAGACCTGCGTACATAGTTTTTCTTAAAAAATAAGAAAAAATTCATTTCGGAATTTTAACAACAACCACAACTAGTAGCATGAACATAGGTATTTCCTAATAGGTATCTTAAGAACATTCATAATCTAGTAGCCTATACAGTATCCTACAGTATCAACAACAACCACGATACTGGTATAACATACAGTAGCCTAAATTGGTATTTTAACAGTAACCTACTAGGCCCATACAGTAGCCTATATTAGTATCTTGACAATGAACACGATTAAAGTAGCCTATACAGTTTCCTAGATAGCTATCTTGACAACGGCCACCATACAAGTAGCCTATACAGTATTCTAGATAGCTATCTTGACAACGACCATCAACAAGTAGCTTATACAGTATCCTAGATAGATATCTTGACAATGACCATCAACAAGTAGCCTATACAGTATCCTAGATACCACGATACTTGTAAATCATACAGTAGCCTAAATTGGTATTTTAACAACAACATAGTAGGCCCATACAGTAGCCTACATTAGTATCTTAACAATGACCACGATTAAAGTAGCCTATATAGTATTCTAGATAGTTATCTTGACAACGACAACCATACAAGTAGCCTATACAGAATCCTAGATAGCTATCTTGACAACGACCACCATACAAGTAGCCTATACAGTATCCTAGATAGCTATCTTGACAACGACCACCATACAAGTAGCCTATACAGTATCCTAGATAGCTATCTTGACAACGACCACCATACAAGTAGCCTATACAGTATCCTAGATAGCTATCTTGACAACGACCACCATACAAGTAGCCTATACAGTATTCTACATATGTTACGTATCTTGAGAACAATTAAAATACTAATAAACTATATAATTAGCTTACAGTAACTTACAACAGCCAAGATACGACTAGATCATACAGTATGTTACATTGATATTTCAACAAAAACCACAATACTGTACTGTATATGCTAATATACAGTAGTCCACAGAAGTATCGTGAAAAAACTACAATACTCGTAGAATAAACAATCAATATATACTACAGTTATATTAATGATATAGTAGTATATTTGTTGGACTATACAGAAGCCAGTATTGGTATTTTATCAACAAACACAATACTAGTGTAAACAGCACCAAATTAGTCCGATGACATTTTAGGTGGTGTTGCCATACGTTTCTGAGAATCACCGGATACAATAGAGATGTGGTATACATTAGTGTAAACCGCACAAAAATAGTCCGATGATAGCTGTGGCATGTGAAACACCCCCCTCCTTACTTCTCACCCAGCAATGTTATCAAATATAAATTCGATGACAATATTGATGATTTGTCTAAACATCTGTTGCAGTAAACAAACAATTTCATTTGTTATTATAAACCACGGTACATATAAAAGAAGACAGTAGGTATCACGCACATCTCTAATGACGTCACATTGGCGAAATTGAAAAAATATACACAAAAACACTGTTCTAATTCCCATAATTATAATTCCAGCTGATAAATGGTTAATAACTCACTTAACTATTCAGCTGAATGCTTCTATATAATTGGTGGATTTAGTTACTAGTATTTAATAGAATAAACAAACCGCTGATTTCGCCCTTATGACGTTACAGTCTACTGCGCAGTCTCGTCGTGATATCTGACGTCTTTTTTTTACAGTTGTTTTGTAAACAAAATGCCAATTAAATTGACAGTATTGAACATACTTGTCATAGATTATACATGTGGTTGGTTGGTTCTCAGAAATGATATGGCAACACCGCCTAAAATGTCATCGGACTATTTTGCTGTGGTTTACACTAGTAGCATATATACATAGTTATCTTAAAACAACCTACATACTTGCAGCTTATACAGTAGTCTACTGGTATCTTAACAACAACCATAATACGAGTATCCTAAACAGTAAAAATGGAAATGGATGGATATTTACAAGAGTAACAATATGTTGTGGAAAAGACTACGCATCATGTTTGTAAATATTTGTTGCCTCGTAGATTCTTTAGCTTGATAAACTCATAATAGTTCAAATATTTGTATAAATATCCATAATATTTTGAAATACACTGCCAATTTTTTGAAATATTAGAATAATAGAAGATCTAATTCTGCGTATTTCGTGGATAAATAATCATTTTATACCAGACAATCGTTGTAATATTGAATCAACCATGTTTTCGCATCCAACGCAACTTACATAAAACACATTTTAGCATGGTTACAAATGGTTACAATTCGCTAGCAGGATTATACCTGTAAATAAGCGTTATTCCATTTAAAGTTATAAATAACCGTATATCCTGTGGCGCGTGGGGAGCAATATATCGTGGCTACAACTGCAAGTCCCTTTGATAAACAAGGGTCCCTCATTAATGTGATTTGTCGTCGCTGGCCAGATGTACACAGCCGTCTCAACTCTACTGACCAACTTTGACCAGGTGGTTCCTTACTAGGAAAATATGACACATGGTCATTAATAGGAATAACATTTTATAGAGCTTTTTGATCATTTCTTTACACCCAGAAAGTGATAAAGGTTAGTTTCATTGGTAATACTTGTGTTATGATAATTCCTTTACAATTTAACCCAACTACATCAGCTCTTTTTTATTGGTTCGTTCTATTAATATAAAATAAGAATAGTTTTAGATTCCAGTCATCAATGTGATTATATACAGGGTGTAACTGAAATATTTGCACAAACTTCAGGAGGATTTTCCTGGGATCGAAACAAACCGAAAAGTTCTTGTAAATATATGTCTTAATATGTACAATTTTCTGTCTGTCTGTAAGTCTGTGTTTTTTATATTATAATCTTTTTCTCAGCAACTATAAACGGTAGGGTGTTGAAATTCAGCACATATGCTATATTAAAAATTTCAAAATGGCAGCTAACTAAAAACTATGACGTTGAATTCCATAAAATCTACACCCTCTAAAAAAAAAAACACACACACACACACAAAACACAAATAAATTGTAGGAAATTTGATTATAAAACTAACGATACCTTATTTATTAAACCAACAAGAAATGCATAATTCGTGGTACTTACATTAATCTAGTTACACTTGAGTATTTAGAGTATGGTTTTGATCAGCTACTATTTATTAATCTAAAACTGTATAAAATTTGTATTGTATACTTAGAAAAAACTCCAAAATTTAAAAGATATTAATAAATTCCTTCCCCTAATTTTAATCCATCAAGCCATTAAGACCTGCCTCACTGATTCTATTTATGCTGGTTAATCCCTCTAGAAATAGGGGGAAGGGCCTAGGCAACTTTATAGAAAATAGAACAGGGGCCAAGGCACTCTGAAACTATGTTATCCATAGTTTGGATAGACTCCCCGCAATCACATGACTGATCTAGTGTCAATCCAGTAGTTACATCTGCCCACTCCAGTTCGGAAGTGATTCAACAGTGTCCATCCCTACGAGGGAGGTTGATCCCAATTATAGGTATTAACTGATCTTATTTCGTCCATCAAAACTGTTCCACGCTATGGCCCAGCTAGTATTGGGTGAGAAATTTGATCCACTCAAATGGAAAGCAGTGAATTGGGTTGATAAATATCAAATAAATATTTTCAAGCGAATGTAGTATTTGCTATAAACTAAGGCAAACTACTCCTTAAGAAATTGTCATTAATTTAAGATAGCATGATGAGAATGGCCAGGGGTGATCAGTTGACAAATTAAAAAAATGTTATAACTATAAACAACTACGCTGATAACTAATTATTTTTGGAGGCAGTAAAATTGTTTTCAACACAATTAACTGTTATAACTATTCAAATGTTAACTTTTTTAATCTAAGAATACTTTTATAGCTAAACAACAATTGTTTTTGTACATTATCATTTAAATCCAAATTCAATATATTTTGAATACTCTCGCTTTCCACTCAAAATTAACGTTATAATAAGTAAACTAATAATTCCTTTACCGTGATTGGCGGATTGTGGTTAGTTTGAAATAATTGAAAGTCAATAAACATTAACACGACCTATAAAAGTGAAGGTGCATTTAACGTTGACTCTTACATGACTCTATCGACTGCTACAATTTATTTAACAACGAAACTTTCGACTTGAACCTAAAGTATTGCTAAAGAAGATCGAGGAATCAAAAGCAAGCGAGGTGAAATAATTATGGAAAGAGAGAGAAATGGAAATATATACAATATATTTGTATTTTTTAAGCTTTATTAACAAAATGCATTTTTTAATGTATTGTGTAACCAATTTAATAATTGTATTTTCACTTTATATACATAAGGAAGAAAAAATAGCTAATCTCTTCTCTATAAACTCCATCAACGAGTGATTACTCATAGTTTGGTACCAGTTCTTTATTTTTAATACATAAATATTAAAAATACTCGTAATAGCGCTAAACTGATTGTGTCTCACTCATCGAATCGACAATATTCACTATAACTCCCCATATTCACTATAACTCCCCATATTCACTATAACTCCCCATATTCACTATAACTCCCCATATTCACTATAACTTCCCATATTCACTATAACTTTTCATATTCACTATAACTTCCCATATTCACTATAACTCCCCATATTTACTATAACTCCACATATTCACTATAACTTCCCATATTCACTATAACTTCCCATATTCACTATAACTTTTCATATTCACTATAACTTCCCATATTCACTATAACTCCCCATATTTACTATAACTCCACATATTCACTATAACTTCCCATATTCACTATAACTTCCCATATTCACAATAACTCCCCATATTCACTGTAACTTCCCATATTCACTATAACTCTCCATATTCACTATAACTTCCCATTGTTGTTACATCCAGGATTGTTCTCCCCTATGTATGTTTGTAAATTTCATCACTCGATATTTTTGCTGTCGCCAGATTGTTTTATTCTCAAATCGTTGTGCCCTGGGTAATAAAGTATGCGGTACAATGTGGCATGATGGCATGTACAAAACCCGGCGGTAACCGTGTTGCCGGTGATGCAGTGTGCACAGGCCCGCCGGCCGTAACGCCGGGCCGGACCACACATTACAACGTTTGATCTAACGCCATTGCCCTCGATAACACGAACGAGAGGGTAAAAACGTCATGCAGCTGTAGATAACGGGATTTAAACTCGACCGTTAACATAAAACAAATTTGTTTCATAGCGTTTATTTTTGGGGTAGGGTGGTAAGTTAATTATTGTGTGTAGTTTTGATTTTGACTACAAATTTATCTACATTGACAACTTTGTCATATTTTACTATTACGCTTGTAAAAAAAATAATTTAAATCCATTTAAATTTTCAAAAGTCGAGATATTTATTGGAATTGAAGCTAGAATATTGTTTGATACAGGGGAGAAAATCAGGAATGAGATATGAAAAAAAGAAAGAAAGTAGGCCTAGATTGATATAAATTTGGTTTTAATACAGCTGTACAGAGAATGTATTTAACGACTGTATAATTTTAATGAGTGATGGTAAAATTAATTAATTATAACAATTTTGTTTTACTATTCAGTTTTATAATCGCCTTCTTTCTTCTGTCTGGCTAGACAAAACGCTTCTTTAATCTACAGGCTACACACTGGACACTGTCTTGAAAACAATGAGTTAGATTAGGTAATTTAATTTATTATGAATAAGAATAAAGGTTATACAATTTAGTTTACAGAAAACAGAATTTTTTTACATAGTACAAAATTATTAGAGAAAAAGAAATGTGAGATAGAGGTGGAAATGAAGTGAGACGATTGAGAGAGAATGGAGAGGACTGAGGCTTGAATGAAGTAAAAATGTAACAATTGTGATACAACCTTTATGATCGATGGCTCTGGTTTTCATATTAAAAACTTATGAATATATATAGTATATACGAGTACAACTATGAATAGTGAATGTGATGTGTGACTAAATAAATTAAAACAAATTAAGTATGAAAAATACAATTAATTGTTAATATAAATCCTTAACAAATATAATTTGTAATTTAAAATGTTTCTAAGTTTAATAAACTGTAACATTTTGAATACACAAGTTATAGTCCTTTCATTTATTTAGTGGTTTTAATGACAGTAATAATTGAAGCACTATACGGCCTGATTTTATGTTCCAAAATAAACATAAATAAATAAATAAATAAATAAATAGGTTTATTGCTTAAAACAATATATAATTGTATGGCAATCGTCATAGTTAATATTTATAGCTAAAATTTTCCATTCATACTAACATGAAAATCTCATTCAAACATACAATTTATTTTTCATACAGGCTCCCTTTTATTCGGATTATCCCAGTCTAGCCCCTAGTCAGTCTGCCAATTAGATCCCCCATTCATGTGCCATGAACTCGTCGGTACTGTAGAAAGCGTTATCAATCAGAAACGTTTTCAGACGAGTTTTGAATACCTTGGGCATTGTGGCACTTTTGATTGCATTAGGCAACCTGTTGACAAAATGAACTCCCGCCTGGGAAGGCAGTCGTTCATGGACCACCGTTCTGTGTCTCCCAGTTCGGTAGTCCTCCCTGCCTCTAGTTGGGTATGAGTGTAGGTCGCTACCTCTTACATGTTGGCATTTGGTCCTGAAGAACATGCACGTTTCTAAAATATAGAGACAAGGAAGTGTCAGCAGTTTTAGTTGTTTAAACGTTTCTTTGCACGACTCTCTGGGATTTAACTTTGCAATTATTCGAATTGCTTTTTTTTGAAGGACAAAAATTCTTGTCAAAAGAGAGTTTGAGCAAGCCCCCCACAAAACTATCCCGTAGGAAATATGCGGGTAGATTACTCCATAATATGCCGTCATCAGTATCTGAGTAGGGCAATATTTTGCTAGTTGCCTCAGCACAAAAATGCCTGAAGACAATCTTGAGCATATGCTATCGACGTGACATTCCCAGGTCAAACCTCGATCAAGGTGTATCCCAAGGAATTTCGTCGAATAAACTTCTTCGATCTCGGCCTCATCTATCATTACTGCAAGACTATGATCTGAGTCGACTTGTCGTAACCGGAACTGGATGAATGTGGATTTTGCAGGATTTGTTTTGAGGTTGAGCTGATTATACTGTTGAATTGTGCTATTGAGCTCTAAGAAGGACAATTGTTCCAGTTCGTTTTTTGAATTTGCTTTGAACCAGAGAGTCGTGTCATCAGCGTACTGAACGAGTCGCCCGTTGTGCACCGATAAGCCAACGTCATTGACGTAGACCAAGAAGAGGAGTGGGCTGAGAATAGCGCCCTGAGGTACCCCGTATCTCAGCAGCTCCTCCCTCGAACTAACATCTGAGATTTTTACAAATTGCCTTCTGTCACTAAGAAACGATTCAAGCCATCTAAGTGGCACTCCTCGTATCCCGTAATGTTCCAATTTACGAATAAGGATGTTGTGGTCCACACAGTCGAAGGCCTTTGATAAGTCTAGAAATACACTTAGTGTCATCTCTCCGCTCTCAATGCCCTCCACTATCATATCGACCAGACGCACCACCCCGTCTGTTGTCGATCTACCACTTCGGAAGCCGAATTGGTTGTCAGACAGTAAATCGTGGCTTTCCAAAAAATGTAAACAACGTGTAAGAAAAGCTTTCTCAAAAACCTTACTAAGAACAGGCAGCATTGAAATTGGTCGGTAATTTTGAGGGGACAAAGGATCACCCTTTTTGAAAATTGGGATAACTTTTGCAGTTTTGAGGGGGGTGGGAAAAGTTCCAGAGTGAAATGAAATATTAATCAAGTGTGTTAGTGGTCCTAATAGTAACATCAGTAAGAGCAGGGTTGATTAACTTAATTTAAGTATAATATTATTTGTTAGAATATAATTTTAGTAGTGCCTTACCAGAGGTTATTTGTATAAAATGTACAGTGGAATCCAATAGCCTGTATTACTGGAATTCAACAATAATATTCTAGAAATTGTTGTATATTCCTTTAAAGATGTTTCAATTTGTATAGTAATTCAAAGGTAAAATTGTGGTTAAAGGGCGTGTAATTATTTTAAATGAAGTATTGGCAGCTGAATATAGATCCAGTTCTTAATGTTCAGTAATTATAAATGTAATTATATATTAATTAAATTGGTACATTTTACCGTACCAATGATGATTTTTTCATCATTGGTACGGTGGTAGGCAAAGCCTACCAACTTGAAGGCTTAGCCTAATTTTTTAGTGATCTACTCAACACACTAACTGTATTTTTCTTTCATAGTATTTGAATTTTTCGCAACTAAATCTTTAATTCAAGACACTAGCTGTGATGTTATGTGTTTTATAAAGTATTTAAAGGACATTTTGGTTTTGGGACAATGGATCCCATCTATTTTACCTTTTCAAAAACCTAAATTTACAATTTTATTCAAAATAAAAATACTCATTTCAGAATTTTTGCACTTTCAAGCATTTCTTGGTGGAAACATAAAATGTATAGTTCAAAGTCAAAAAGAAAATATGAGGTGTCCAACACGAGTTGAGTCTCAGAAATGGAATTGGTGGAATTTTACATTTTTCCGCTCCTTTAGTGGACTCGTAAAAAGCCCAATCAACTTGAACCCAACATGTGTCAATATTCCAAAATAAAAACGTCTATTCTGTAGGGGAATGCCGAATGATTTGTGAATTCCGGTTTTTAACTTAGAACTATTTTTAGTTTTTTAAGTACACTGATTCTTATCAGTTGTATCAGAAATGAACGTACAAACACACACACTCTCCGTATTATGAGCGATAAGTAACTGGGCCGGCGTTACCGCCCCATTACCGCGCCAACACACCTGGCCCTCGGGGCTAAACACCATTTAATGCGCTAAACCAAACTAATGCTAACCATTTCCCCCTTAACTTTGTACAGCCTTATGTGTTTATATTCCTTTTCTCTTAAGGTGAGTCTAAAGAGTTGATAATTATAATTTACTTTACTCAAACACCCAACAATGATTATCTTTATTTGTTTTTAGTTTAGAATGGTGATATTAATAATTAGGATTTTTTAGGATGATTAAGAACTGAATCAATACATTTAATTTTGTTCACATATCTGTAAAATATCAGATGACATATTTTATGCTACAAATAGTAACATTTAATTATGGACAGACGTAAATACCCTCACAAAATAAACAATATTATACAATTGATTTTATACATATAATCAAGGATTGTACATTATGAGTTGCCAAAGCTAAATTCGTGGATTTAAATCTAGCTAAAATAAATTATATTTAATGCTTAAAACCAATTGCTTGATTATAGTCTATAAATATGATGACATTCTGTTTTATATCAATGCTTAGTGCAAAATGGCTCTATGCCTTTTTACTTCTATTACTGTATTTACTTTGGATAAAAACTGACCCCTGATAAAGGACGATAATTAAAGATGTTTAAGGTGACAAACAAAGTGTTATGGCACTACATAAATCACTGATATAATATGTACTGAAAAGTGTTATGGCACTACATAATATTTTGTATTATGGCATGAAACTATTATGGCACCATATAATTCACTTATATAATGTTTACTAAAAAATTTGTCGTTTCAAGGTTTTTATATTTGAACTAAAATTAGTGTCTGAGAATTAATTTATAAATATACACTTAATTAATTAGTTAATTCTCAATCGTTCGAATCATGTATGCGTTAGATCTTGGGTTAAAACACTAGTTTCTTTACCAGTTCATATTTCAGAACGTATAACTTATATCAATTTTTGTAATGAGCATTAATAGCGAGATGAAATATTAAGTAAAAATTACGTAAGAAAATCCACCCACCCACCCATACACGAACGTTGATATTGACCCACCCACCCAAACACGAACGTTGATATTGACCCACCCACTCACCCCATACATGAACATTGATATTGACCCACCCACTTAAACACGAAAGTTGATTTTGTTAATTTTTACAAACTATTCTTCAATATTTTACGATCTGCAACCCTAAAAAAATATTGTTGCGTTGGTTCTTATAACAGAATCTTAATCCAATAAAGTAATATTAGATTATTAAAACATTTGTAAAAATACAGTAATGAAACAACCAGTGATGGTGTTTCGATCAGTCAAAATTTTTTAGTTATACCTCTACTCAATTCCTATTGATTTAAAATGTTCAGTATTTGTTGTTGTTGTTGTGTTTGGTAATAGTCACTAACTACAGCTTGATAACATTAATCGAGTTTTTAAATTTAATTGAGGTGACATTTATTTTAACATTCTCCTTTTAATTTATCACTAGAAAACATTTCACCTGAAATATTATTTTCAATTGTTAAGTTACAAGCTGAACTTAAGTTAAGCTGAACATTTCGGAACTTTTTCAGCAACTATATTTTCACAACATCTTGACATACATAGATGTGATTAGGGAATGAACATTGACTTAAATACAATTAAATAAGCTAAATTAAGACATAAATTACACCACGGCTTCTCATTTATAAATATAGTTTGACCATTTGATATCAACCTGGATTTCAATTTAGACAAATATTTATTTTTACCAGAGAATTAAGGTAGTTAACGAATATGATGACCTTGTGAAGATCATGCAAAGATAATTAAGATAATCGGAAACTCAAGACTCAAAAACCTACATAAAATGTGGCATATCACAACATACATAAGAAACAAACTAATAAGAGTGCAAGTAAAGGTACAAAATTAATGAAAACAAGGTATCACACAATCAATTAGTAATAAAGCATTCAAAATAAAAATATTAAAGAGTTAGGAAACCTAATTTAACATTTCTGCACATGAATAAAACTTAGAAAGTAGATATTTAGATGGATTGCAAATTTTTTTAATCTATATAACTTAGGAGAAATTTAAGATAAATTGTAAATTGAAAAACCAGTGAATATACGTAAGTGATGAATCAGATAATTTAGGTTTAGAGTATAGTAAATAAAGTTTCTGCAGTTTATTTTTCTTAAAAAGTACCCAGCTAATCCCAACATTTGATAATACAACAAGTAGGTATCAAGAAAAATAAATTGAAAACTAGAAGTAAACCCAATTTACCTAAAATTGTTTTCATCTTTTAAAATATATTTTCATAAGGCAGGATGGTATTGGCATGGGTCGATAATTAATTAACGTGTTTGCACTTCCCTTTTTTCATAAAGGCTACTTTGATAATGATCCACATTACTCCATACAATGACGAGGGTGCCACACCACCCATGGGTGTATTGACAAAGAGCTGATTGCGTCATAAAGTGAGCGCTGACCACTCGGCCTCTGGGACTACGTGATTGGCTCAATAACTTCGCACTCTAATTAAAGTGCGATTAACGTCATAAATCCGTCCCCGCGAGATCTGCTTGATTCACAATCAGATTGCACCGTTCCCTTTCCAAGCCGATTGTGCTTTGTGTTGTTTAAAACTTGGTTAAACTCTACTTTTAGTGTCAACAAGAATCACGTGTAAAATTATTAACATTTTATCTCATTCTAATTTAGATCTTTTGAGAACCCACTTTATTCCTTAGAACAATTATTAGTGAACTATACTAATACTAGGACATAAGAAGTCCCAGACTTTTTTTAATGCCAGTAATCACACACCTAAATGTATTTAACTTTATTAAAACGTCTTGAGTATAATTATGATGATCTATAATACAATCTCCTCAGCAACAATCCACTTGTTGTTATCTTATACCATGTTATTTTATTATTAATTTCCATCGTTAAAGGCTACACCCCCAAACTGCCATGATTTGTTTTACAGTAACTGGGCCTACGTCCTCACGAGGGAGATTCTGTGTGTGACCACATTTGAGAATATTGGCCTTATGCTTCGTCAAGAGACTTGCATTTATCTCTGCTTGAATATCTTGGCCTTCGGCCGCACGAGGGAGATCTACTTGAATCACGAATAAGAATATAAGCCTTGGACTTCATGGGAAGCTTCGCTTCTATCTCGATCTCGCTTGAGGATCTTGGCCTTCTGCCTCGTGAAGAGACTTGCATTTATCTCTGCTTGAATATCTTGGCCTTCGGCCATAGGAGGGAGTTTTACTTGAATTGAGAATAAGAATATAAGCCTTGGACTTCATGGGAAGCTTCGCTTCTATCTCTCTTGAGGATCTTGGCCTTCTGCCTCGTGAAGAGACTTGCATTTATCTCTGCTTGAATATCTTGGCCTTCGGCCGTAGGAGGGAGTTTTACTTCAATTAAGAATAAGAATATAAGCCTTGACTTCATGGGAAGCTTCGCTTCTATCTCGCTTGAGGATCTTGGCCTTCGGCCTCGTGAAGAGACTTGCATTTATCTCTGCTTGAATATCTTGGCCTTCGGCCATAGGAGGGAGTTTTACTTCAATTAAGAATAAGAATATAAGCCTTGACTTCACGGGAAGCTTCACTTCTATCTCGCTTGAGGATCTTGGCTTTTGTTTTAGTGGGGAGCTTTGCTGGTATCTCAACAGAATAAACACCTTATCAATATGTTATATAGATCTCGGCCTTTGGACTTATATAGAGCTTTTTTTTATGTCACTTGACGATCATGGCCTTGGCTTAGTGGTAGAGATGTTGCAATATGTGTACTTTTAGAAATAAATTTTATTTATGTTGTGCGTTTTATCGCTATATTTACTTTATGTTCTACAATAGCTTTAAATAAAAAAATTCATTTGAAATCAAATCACATCGTTTATTAAGCCAGTAAACATATATACACGCATTAGCCAAGTCATAGTAAATACAATAAAACAATAATCAACTAAGGCTACAACATGTGAAAAGATAGAGAAAAAACAATTTATTTATATTTCAAAGTTTGCAACAATCACTGTAAATCAGAATTATTTATGGCCAGCTAGAAACTCATGGACGCTGTAACAACAAAGATCGAGCAGAAGGCTTTTTAGTTGTTTCTTAAATTTTATATGGTTAGTCTCCAGTTTAAGTGAGAGTGGAAGGCAGTTATAAAGAGCTACACCATTATAAAGGGTGTGTTTCTCAAAGAAGGCAGTAGAATGCTTTGGTACTCTTAAACTGTGATTGACACGAAGAGTGTAAGAGTGGTTAGAGATAGTGGAAAAGACAGGGCAATTTAATTTTGCAAAAGTGAGGGTTTCAAGAATAAAAAGAGAAGGAAAGGTCAGAACCTTATAATTTTGAAAGTATTCTTTACAGGATTGACGTTTATTTAAGGAAAATATAACTCTTATGGCTTTTTTTGAAGACGAAATAGAAAACGGGTTCTATTGTTTTCATTTCCTCAAATATGTACTGCGTAGGCCAGGTATGAGTAGACTAGGCCATACATAATAAGCCGAGAGAAGAACATCACTATTTACAATTTTTGCTAAATTTCTCAACATGTAAGTGCCTATGCATACCTTTCTGGAGACATAATCCAAATGCGCATAAAAATCCAAACCCTCGTCCACCATTATTCCAAGAAATTTAACTTTATCAGATCGGTAAATTATGGTTTCATCCAAAATGACATTTAAAGGAGAACTGTGTTTATTTGTTTTTGAAACTGAAAATTGTATAAGCTGTGTTTTTTGGGTGTTAATTGACAACATTTTTTCTTGAAACCATGGAGCAAATTATTTGAGCCATTTCAGTCTCTATTATTTTCCTACATTAAAGTTGTTTGCAATGAAAACAGAAGGAAAATGGTTTTCCATTCATTAATGTTTTATTGTAAATAAATCGTTTGCATTTAAAGCAACTTCGAATATATAAGTAATAAAGAAGCAAACAAATGTAAGTAATATATTATTACTGTTAATGATATGACGATATTTTCAATTAGACATAAGTTTCCCACAGAATACTTATATTTGTGCTTAAACTACTCTATTTTATCGATCGTTGCTTTAGCTAGTAGCGTGGCCAAGCCATAACAAAGGAATACTGTGTTGGTTTTGTGGTAGTAAAATATTGCTTAGTGGTTGTATTTTAGTTACAAATTGAGATTATTTGTCAACAAAACCTTTTCTTTATTGATGCCTGTGATCAGGAAACATCGTATATATGCTTTCATCATGGAATTGAACCTTGAAGTTTACGTTTATTTATAATGTAATAATTTTCCATGGTAAGATCTTGAACACAATAACCCAAGGGGAAAGAGTAACAAAGAGAGGCCTAAATAACAGTAAATTGTTTACATTTCTAAAAGAACAATAGAGTGTATTTAAGGAATACACATTTTATATATTAATTTTGTTTTGTGATTTTTCGCATAAAAAGAATATTACTGAACACTAGAACTTGAACATAATTCTTGTAAAAGGTGAAGTAGTTTTCATCCTATGGTGTTGAATATAAAAAGCACAAAAAAATTAGTAAAATTACAAATGTTTAACAAAATAAATATTACTGATTCTTTTGATTGTTCTCATTTAATTAAACTATTAATTTTAAAACTATGTAAAAAATTAACAGAATACAGCAATCACACATTTTATATTACATAAGTGGCAATTATAAAACCTATCTATGTCCATTATACTGTATAAGATAATATCTCTGAAGATGTATACTTCAACTATCTGAGGAAGGTCCACCATTCAACGGAAATCCTAACTTGGACCAACTTCCCAATTTATAGACTGTAAAGTTGTATAAATCTTAGATATAGTTTGAACCTATTCAGAGTTTGTGGCCATTTCAAGAGTAACTTCCACCAAGACCTATAAAGGACTCGTGATTTACACCTTAAACATATCTTAAGGCCCTAAGTCGCATGCACAATGGACGTATTCCTTATAAGGCTCTCATATATTATTACAGTTTTAATCATATTAAATTAAATAATAATGAACAATTAATTAACTTTACTACCACAACACAAATCCAATGTTCCCTTCATATAACTCGCTCACGATATGAGCGAAAGAAACGAGCGATAAGCAATTTTCAAATTATCGATCTTTTCGCAGAATCGGGAAAATTAGCCAGAAAACGTTTACATCTTGTATTAGTAACGTCATTCAAACTTCCTCTTAAGAAATAATTATGTATCTATCCGTCTATACATCTATAATTAATGTCACCGTATGTGTATGGGTAGGTGGGTGGGTTAATGTCACCGTATGTGTATGGGTAGGTGGGTGGGTTAATGTCACCGTATGTGTATGGGTAGGCGGGTGGGTTAATGTCACCGTATGTGTATGGGTAGGCGGGTGGGTTAATGTCATCGTATGTGTATGGGTGGGCGGGTGGGTTAATGTCACCGTATGTGTATGGGTGGGCGGGTGGGTTAATGTCACCGTATGTGTATGGGTGGGCGGGTGGGTTAATGTCACCGTATGTGTATGGTTGGGCGGGTGAGTTAATGTCACCGTATGTGTATGGTTGGGCGGGTGAGTTAATGTCACCGTATGTGTATGGTTGGGCGGGTGAGTTAATGTCACCATATGTGTATGGGTGGGCGGGTGGGTTAATGTCACCGTATGTGTATGGGTGGGCGGGTGGGTTAATGTCACCGTATGTGTATGGGTGGGCGGGTGGGTTAATGTCACCGTATGTGTATGGTTGGGCGGGTGAGTTAATGTCACCGTATGTGTATGGGTGGGCGGGTGGGTTAATGTCACCGTATGTGTATGGTTGGGCGGGTGAGTTAATGTCACCGTATGTGTATGGTTGGGCGGGTGAGTTAATGTCACCGTATGTGTATGGGTGGGCGGGTGAGTTAATGTCACCGTATGTGTATGGGTGGGCGGGTGGGTTAATGTCACCGTATGTGTATGGTTGGGCGAGTGAGTAGAATACTATTTATGAACTAATTTTATAGAATAGGAAAACCGGCATCACAGGGCCCTCATTCAATTCTTCTTGTTTCTATAATTGGTAAAACTTTAACAAGTATATGCTTGATTGATATGAATTTAATAATAACTTTCAATTAAAATCACGTTTAATCCTGCTCATAAATATTTCCTAGTTTGGGGGAGTGAAGCCATTATGGACGGGTATTTTAAGAGGTATTATATAAGTAAACTAGAAGTAATTCCTCCTGATTGAAACAGTTTGAAAATAGTATATAATTTGTCCAGAAGGATTTCATGCCCAAACGCAGTTAATTTAAAAGAGTCAATTTTATTGTCTTTATGATAGTTTCCCAATAAGCATCATGCCTTTCTTGATAAAAGCATTGTAATTTTTTACAGAAAACCATAATAATAAAAGGCAAATACCACTTACTCATGGCTGTAACTAAAAATGTACTAAGCCTACGAGGCTGAAGTTTTGTAGAGTCAAAGGTCGTATGTTGTAGATGTGCAATAAGAGGGGATTTTGAAATAATCTTAGTAAATCGAATATGGAAGTCTTTTTAGTGCCAACAATTTTAAATTCCAAAACAGTGTTTCTCTAATTGGAATGTAGTGGCCAAATGAATGGTTCTACAGCAAAATTAACACCAATTTCTGTTCCTGATTTGAGACGATCAACAACTTTGGCCCTATGACCTTTTGCTCTATCTCATCTCCTTCATCCTTAGGTAGATCTAGAGTTTCAATTTGTGTGTAAAAATGAAATTGGTTAATTTACGGCCTCTAAGAGTAGACTTACAGATTTTTCTAGACTGTGAATCTTTGTTATCTAGGATAACATATTGTATTCAATGAGAAAATATACAATTTTATCTGAATTCATGTATAGCCAGGTCATAGGACATGGCTAGAAACACGATATTTCACTGATTCAGTGTATATTACTTTGCGCCTTCTAAAAGTAGACTTACAGATTTATATAGATTTTGAAACTTTTTTATCGAAGAGGACAAATTGATTTTAATCGGTAAATTTACAATTTATTTTGACCTAATGCATAGCGAGTTCATTAGACATGACTAAATATGGCGACAAACCCGATATTTCACTGATTTATAGTCAACTACAGTAATATAAAAGCCATTTACCACTCATCACTATTTCTCCAAAACTATACGTCCAATTGACTTGAAATTTTTTCACAGAGACTTAACTTTCTTGTCCGACCTCGGACTCCAAAATTCCTATGGTATTCTTATGGAGGTATATTAATTGATTGATTTATTTGAATAACAGCTATTAAATAAAAACAAATTGAATAAAACTGTGACGGGATAAACTTTTGAAATTGATTAAAGTATTAAATTATTCATAACATCAGCTGTTTTAAATTTGATGGTATATTAAATAATTGTTTTTCAAAAACAAAGTATTTAGTTTGATTTACTTTAAGTAGTTATTTAAATGTTCTTGAATTGTTGGAATATTTAATTATATTTTGAATGCAAGTCTTCAAACTCAATATTATGATCGGTGAAGTGGGCGAGTTCAGCTAGTTAAATATTTATTAGTACTAGTACTGATGATTCAATTTATGCGTTGCAAGATTTATGATCAGGTGAACGCGTCTAATTCTTCAAAATTGAAGGAAGCACTAGAGAAATGTTAGGGAGACGGTAACTAAACAGAATTTTGAGATTTTAATTTATGAAAAACCAAAATTTTCAAATTACATTTTTTAATGACAATAAAAATTGAGGGATATTGAGAAAGACATGAGGTTAGAAAACTGCTGATTTGTTTTCTTTTTGTGAGCTGGGGGATTTTGTTCCGTGGAACGTGTGTTACCTTTCCTATTTTTTTTAAAAACCCTTTTACAGTAGTATTCTGTTATCTTACAGTAGTATCTAAAATATTAAGGTGTATATTGTAATATATTTAAAAAAATCACTACTCATCCTTCTAAAAGTAAAAATCTCACCTTCAATCGTCTTAGAAATGAAGTTGTCACTAAGAAACATTAGCTCTAAATTTCTTCGTCTGAAACTTTTCCAAAACTCTAAATGTGATTTAAAAAATCGTTATGAACCATATTAAATACAACTTAGCTGAAGTATAAAATCAAATAAGTTTTCATACGCACTTGAGCTAGTTAATTTAATGAAATATGCTGTAAGATGATAACACACTTATATATAAATAAATAAAAATTTGCCCTAACTATGATAATACTTGTTTGTTGTCTCGTGTGTAGAACGCGACCGGTAGACTTTGCCGTTGACATTAATATGTCACCTAGAACGCCTTCACCAGTGGTGATGCAACTCCCGCAGTACGCGCCTGTATCTGAATCACAGTTTTACGCCGTTGCATAATTATGATATGGGAAGGAACACAGGCACAGCAAAAGTTTCTAGGTTGAGTAGAGAGGACATCTACCATATAACATAAGAATGTTCATCTTTTCATATAATTGTACTTATAAGATTTAGTTTCAAATATAAAGTGTTTGTCCATTAACAATGTAAAACTAAACAAATAACAAAAGGAGAATGGTATTCATCTTTAAATATAAGAGCACATTTAATTTAATTACTTTAGTGTAGGTAACAATTTCAGCATTATATTTAATATACTGTATTGAACATTTTTTATTTTAAAATATGATTAGTCTTGCGTGATAAGTGATTTTACGAGTGAAACGTAATGGTTTGTGTTGTCGGTAACATTATAAAAGTATATTTGATTTTAAAGCAAATCACTAAAAATGTTGCAGGCTGCCTCGGAAAGTTCTAAAATAAGAAAACCACTTTTTAAATATTAATACAAAGACTTACAAAAAAAACAAAATTTTGAACTGTTCTTTCTTTTCGCCCAAGGGACACCATATCAAAACAATGCTTGAAGGAGCCTTGTAGCAATCTGTTTTACTTCATCCCCAATACATCCTACCACAAGTTGGCAACTTGGCCACAACTCGTAGCCAAGAGGCGGTTGTCCCAGCTAATGACTTTGGATAGCGATTAATGTGTACTTAGGTAAGTCATGCGAGGCCAGGAATATGGGTGGTGACTTGTGGCGATGATGGTGCTTGGGTAATGACTTTCTTAACAATGGCTGGAACTATAAATCAAACCAAACAATGATGTCCAATAATGTTTCTTGCATTTGGAAAAAAGCTATATGTATGTATATAAGGCATTATTTAAGTATTATTAGAGCAGATAAAAATAAGAAAATAGTGAAATATTTTATGAATCGTGTTATAGATAAATAATTTTATATACACCCCAGTAAATCAAGTCGTGGCTTCACTCGCGTAAATAATAAACACATGGTTATTACAAGAGATGATGAGTTGTAATTATTACTGATTAATAGTAAATATTAGGTAATACAGTTAGTCATTGGGCGAGCCGGTGGCCGAGCGGTCTAAGGCGTCAGGACTTTGAGCTTGGGTTAGAGGTAGCGTTGGTCCTCTGGCCTACCAGCCTAGACTGGAAGATGTATCAGCAGTATTCACCTTCAACTGTACTGGTTCTCCCCCTTACTCTGTCTAAATAAGTTCCTCGCACAGACCAATATTTTATGGGGAATGGGTAGAGTGAGTTTAACAAGGAAATCGGCCTCTTCTTAAAATATATTTAAAGAACATTTCATATACAATGTTTGATATTTTTTCCTGTGATTTGGGTTTAACAATTGTACCTCGCTGTTATTTTTATATAAGGAAATACGCTTTGATAAGAACACAGACTGAATTATCGGAAATTGAAAATCAGATGTTATACAAGGAGTAACAGCTCATCTCTTCTAACATCTAGGGTTTCTGTAATTCTACTATATTTAATCGAATATTTATTATTCAGAAGAGGGCGCTAAGGATCGTCTGGGGTCAGGACCACAGGGCCAGCTGTAGGGAGCTCTTTAGAGTGAGTGGCATCCTCACACTACCCAGCCTTTTAATATATGAGGTGGTGGTATATGTTTTTAAAAATAAAATCAAATTCCTTATCCATAATCATAACTACAATACTAGATGTAAAAACAATTTTACCATTGAAAAGTGCAATCTGGATCTTTTTAAAAATTCAGTTTTTAGTTTTGGCCCTAACTATTTTAATCTTCTCCCTCAAAATATAAAAACAATCAATAGTTTATCTCTGCTGAAACTATTGATTGTTTGATGAAACCCGTTTGAGGAGCCATTTGGCCGGGAGGGCTTTCTATACTATCAATGAAGCTCTAATGCAGCCTTAAGTGGTGATGTTGGCTGTTTTATTTTTATTTAACTACCTTAAATACTTTTTCTTATTGTAGCAGCTCTTATTGTAATAAAATAAATGTCAAGATCGGCTTAAGTGTAGGCTATAGTAAAAATTATCTTAGAATTAATTTATTTATGAAGTTATTTGTGTATTATTTTATGTTTTTGAATGATGTTATTTTTGTATTATGACTTGCATAGAAAACTGTAACAGTTCTTATTGTCTCAGTAAATTAATCTTAAATCTTGTCAAACACTGCATATATAACTATAGTGACATTGAATAGGTTTTCGTAAAGTTTAGTAAATATAGTAAATAAAAAGTAAGTATAATAGAGTTTAAAATCGTGTAAAACTCCTTGACCATCATTCATGCAACCCCCAGTCTGGTGCTATCCATGATTCATGGATCCTGCCTAAAGTACCGTATTTTAGGTTGAGTTGTGGAATAGAAATCCTAAATACTAAAGCATGATGTGAATGTTTGTTGAACATTTTACTACAAATCTTGAATTATAGTCTCATCATTAGTTAGTAATTTGTGCATTTGATCAAAACTAAATGAACGAGTAATTGTATTTAGAAGTGCATACTTTTTCATGTCCTTACATAAATTATTGTTTAGACATGTTACATTCTATATGTTGTTTTATATTTGATATAAAAGTCCTGTTCCTGTCATGAAAACATAGTTAAAATCTATTTTAATATATGTCCGAGTTGTTTTTTTAACATGTTTAAAACAAAACTATAGTTTAAAACAGTGTTAAACCAGTATATGTAGAATATATATTTCCAAAGATAATAATATCAAATGAACTAATTAAATTTGGCTTCAACGAATCTAAAAAACTTTAATTGGGTTCTAATCGCTGAAAAAAGTGACTCAATAGCTACTTACCTAAGAGATGTAAGATTTAAAAAAAAATTGTTTAAGGGTTGGATATCATTATAGGACACTCTAGCCCAGATTGAACTCAATAAAACAAACAATAAAATTTAAAGTGGAATAGGCATTGGCAACAAGGAGTATTTGTTTTAACGTAATTAAAATGACTTTCGAGTAAAAGACTGTTTTTTTATTACTAATTACATATTAGCTCATATAATAGGCATACATCTCTTACCTACGATCAACATCAGTTAATGCTTTGAAGACTGCCGTCAGTGGATACTGTATAATTTAATCATACTGAAATCATATTTGCCTCATGAGAAAGGTTGAGAATATGGCAATAGAAACGTAACAGAAAAGCAATTCCCACCGGGCTGTGAGAATACATATTCCGTCTTTGTATTTAACCCAACTTTGATCAGTTAATGGTGTTTTGCTTGATGCAAGAATACCCCTTTAAAATATTATATTTGACATACTACTTAGTAATTCCAAAAACGTATATAAAGATTAGCATTTAAACTGTAATATGTTTAAATTATATTACATAGTGTTAAGATTATGTATTCCAGACAGATAGCAAATATGAATCACAGATATATCTGGCTTTTGAACGGAGTAGATTAAAAGAACCAAACATTAAGTGACCTGCACATTATATTTAGCACGTGTAGGGGTTGCAGCAGTGTAGGGGTAGCATTCCACCGCTCAGGTGCCTTCCATATCAGACGTGACTAACTTCCACCTCCGAGTGTTCTATTTCTGCAACAGTGTTGAAAAAAAAAAAAAAACGTTTAGAGTTTGTTTAATATATATATATATATATATATATATATATATATATATATATATATATTGTTTATATTTGTAATCATTGTGTTATTATTACCATTCATTGTTGTTTGAATAGTAAATAATTATTTTATCGTTCTAAGCTTGAGTGGTTGGTATTAATCGAACCAACCAAAATTCGCTGCTGATAATGACGTAATGGGTGGAGCTTGTTACTGTGCTGCCAGACCGTGGCCTACCGTCTTCCTAGTTTCCATAACAATATTAAATAGACTCACACGGTCGGGGAAGATCAGTTTTTATCTCACTTCCACTGCTAAGTCCATCTCAAATTGAACGTGTTACAGTTAGAAAGCAGTTCCGTTTAGATTAATCATGCATCCGCAGCATTATTTTCTAATTATTCTGCATTCATTATTGTCCTTTAATTAAATATTATTCCAAACTATAATATAAATTAGGCTACGTAGTTGTCAATCTCAAAAGCTTAAACATTTTCACTAAAATTAGTTTTATTCCGTCCCTTAAAATAATTATTTGAGGGGTCAAATAATTAATTACCTTTCAGTAATCCCTCTTAGAGTAACAAGCACTTAACAAAAATAACAGGACAAAGCAAAATCAAACAAAGTACAGGAGATCCTTTAAGCCGAGGTATTTGATACGTGAACAATTACGCAGTAAGGACATAGTCAAGGATCAGCGCAGGACGAAAGGATTACTGGAGCCTTTGAAGTGGTCAAGGAGTTAAGACAGAATAATAGAGTTCGTGTCTGGAGTATGGTGTGACAGTTGTTTCTATTTAATTGATTGAAGAACGAAATTTGTTTGGTTGGAAGAAAATTTACACTTTTGTCGCCACTTGTTTTAATGTTATTTAAAAAATGGCTGTAGTCAGTATAATTTTATTCATTATTTTAAGAATACACCCGAGTAGAAAAAAATTCCATCATTGTTTTGAAAAGTATAAGACATGACTAAGTAAGGTGTAGATTGCAATTATGTCAGTAACTAGTGAAAAATATATATTTATTTTATTGAGAAATGAAAAGAAGTGTTAAAGTAAAACTTAAAAAACACAGACACAAAAAACAATCATAGGCAACACACGCACAAACTCACACGAACACACGCTGAGACATGTGCTGAGACAAACAACCCAAATAGCCATTAAATAAATAACTAAATGTTTATTAATGGGATGTAAACTGTTTAAAACAATTTAATCTCTCTCTTCGATGTGAAGAAATATTCCGCTGGGCCAGTAAAACCTAATTATTTTCTTTTTAGATAAATATCTAATAAAAAATGTTATAAAGAACTTTAAAGTAATCCTGTATTTATTTAAACTGATATACTTAACTTGTAGGGAACTGTTTTACAATCTATGTACTAAATTAATTATTATAGATTATTATTTGGTTCCTTAATCCTTTTGGCCCCTTTGGAGTTAACTGGTTGCATTTAAAATTTTAATACAATATTTGAATTTTAATAAGAGTCATTAAATAATACACATGTAAAACAATTTAGTTTAAGGTATTATATAGCTTTAATGTCTTCAAGATGTTTCGACTGTTTAGTGTTACTAACTCAAAAATGGAATAGACATCTTTCAACTTTAAACTTGAATGAAGAATGGTTAAAGAAAACAATTTATCAGTCATTCATTAGTCTTTGTGTCAAACTTGTACGTTTTTAGTGACTTGAAAGGTAAAGTCGAGTCTCTCAGGTGTTAAGTAGTTTTTTATTTGTTTACTAATCGTTTATACTTTCTGATGTTTTTTAGAAAATCTATTTTCACTTAAATATTTTTGAATATTAAAATATTTAATTTTCGTTATTTATTTGATAAATTTCTATTGAAAATAACATTTTCATAATGAATGATAAAATGTTATTTAACAAAACAATAATATTCAGAGTTTTGATGTATTTGAAATTTCTCAGTCTTTGACTGACAGAGGAAGAAATGTTTGTGATAAATGGCAATCGTCTTGTGAACACACTATAGCACATAACATAAAAAATAAACAAGATAATGTATTATTATGTTTTAAAATATTATGTGAGGAGAAAATCTGTTTCATTTCTTAACTGTCTTAAAATTATTTGAAAATTATACGCAATTGTCACATTAGATGACACATGAGGTGTGTCAAGTTGTTACTTTGTTCAAACCACCAAGTATCAGCCAAGTCTTGTCATCTGAGTGACGTCACTTCACCATCTCACACGTCACTGTGTTACATTTTGGTCGCTAAGCAAATCATAAATTAGAGTATCAAAACTGCAGGGCTGTATCTAAAATTGTATCATCTGTATTAAGTCCTAAAAAATATGTTTAGTATTTAGTTTCTAATGATCCACCAAAAGGATACTAATCAGCTTTCCTAAAACACACTATTAGTAAACTAAATTAGTTTGGAATACAACATCAGGTTTTTACTGTTACGATGTTAGTGTACACCAATCATATTGTAGAGGAGTATAGAAGTGGGAAAAGGGACTCACGTTTGAAGGACAAACTTTAAAATTTGCCGGTTTGGAATCTTAAGGAACGAGTGGTCAGTTATATTTAGTGTGTTTAAATTTAGGATCTTTGGACATTATAGTTGGAGGGTGAATGACAACTTTTGTTTACAAGGATGCTTTATAAAATACTAAAGACATATACAGAAAAAGTATTGAATAGTAGGTTAAAAATAAAAATTATATTTTTCAATCATGTTACTCTTACTAAAATTTATAATTTCATGAAAAAATTTAATTGAGTTCGACAACACACGGTGTTTGGAAACTCTTTAGCTAGACGTTAGGATTTAGTTCTGGACGTGAAAACAAACAAAAATTAACAGTATGGTCTATCTCACCTTGTTAACCGTCTGCATGTTTGTGATTTTTATAACAAAAATAATAACTCAAGAACTATAAAAGTCACTGATTTCAAATCTTGCATACTTAGTAGGTTGATTACACCTAAATTTACAATTATTTTTAGTATTTTTCAATCTTTTAAAATAACTTAGGATAGGAAATTAATGGATTTTTCTTTGTCAATTTTTTGATTTAATGTAAGCTTTTCAAAACGGTTGAAAAAATAAAAAATTATTGTACATTTGGATGCTATCAGCCTCACTAAGAAAGCAAAATTTTAAATCTGTGACTTTTATGGTTCTTAAGTTATTATCTTTGTTATAAAAATCACAATCATTTTTAAGTTCACAAACAAGGTTTTAACTCTTTACATACATGGGGAGTTGGAGAATTAGTGGTGAGTTAGTGAGTTAGTCAGGGCTTTGCTTTTTATATATAATTTAAAGATATATACAAACTTATGATGAATTTCATCGGATTTCCACATTTTAAAACAAAAAAGTTTAGTAGGACGAATGGTTGGAATTTATCAATTTACTACATAAAGTGGTCCTTTACAACTCCTAAATTTAGAGAACTATTTTCGAGATGATTAACTAATCAACATTCTGTACGATATAAATAAAGCACTTTTTTTTAGATTTGTTAGTATATGTACTAAAAAAACAATTAATTTTCTGAAATAGTTGGTATTAATGGGCCACAAAAGATATTTAACTAAAGGCAGATTCATCTCAAGTAATACAATTCCACCAAGTTCATTGAATTATGTAAGCAATGACAATCACTTATTGGAAGTGCTTGCTGTTCAGAGTTCTGAAAGTCAAACAGTAATTCCCGCCAAAAGACAAGTGTTTAAACTTAGACTGAAGAGGTTGTAGACTTGTGATCAGGCTAACATTAGCTAAGCCAGACTCACCCGTCTCTTTGTCTCCGGTTATCTTCTTACTTTAGTCAGATTACATTAGTCATTTCAGTCATGTAAGTGTTTAATTTCGTGTGTAAAAATTAAATGATAATAATATTAAGTTACGTCTGAAATATGCTTAACAATGTTTAATTAATATCACCAAGCTAAACAATGCATACTCTCCTAAAAGATAAAAAATAATATAAAATAATTATAAATACATTTATAAAATAACTCTTGGTTTTCTTTTTTTTTTTACGATGTGAAGAGCAAGCAAGCCCTGTCTAAGAGTTCACGCGTGTGCAAGGTGAACTAAAAGGTCTATATGCACTTCATAATGAATATTATATTAGTAGAAATATTAAGTACAGTACTGTACTATGTTTTCAATTAGATCTATACTAAGGGTCATATTTGTATAACAGGATAGCGATAACTGACATAAAATTAATTTTATTAAGTTATCAGTGTATAACCACTTTAAATTTACCTTAATTTACTAGATTTGTGCTAGATAGGTAGGACAATTGTAATTATTAAACATTTGTATTGAATTATTTTAATTTTTTCCGTCTATTTTTATTAGTCAGGAGGCCTAAATAAATGCTTGATGCCTCCTGAGTTATTAGAAGAGAAACAGAGAAAGGGAGAGGGAGAAGGAGGGAGGGAGAGAGGGAGGGAAGGAGAAAGGGGATATATATAGAGAGAGGGGGAAGGGAGGGGTATAGAGAAAGAGAGAGAGAGACCATTCAGTAAAAAACATTTCCAATATACTCTTTTAAAAATATCATCAATGTAACCTTAAAGGCAGGGCAAATAGTTTACACTTAAAGACAAGTCTGTCGTATTAAAGCGTTTACTTGGTTTGATTAGTGTTTGAATATGAGTTCAATGTAAATTTTTTCCATTCGTGTCCAACATGCAATTTCAGAAAACTCTGGGATATATTTAAGTTACACATCGGAATTGATGAATATAAGGAAGAGTTCGAGTAGATATACAATTGTTCTCTTGTTAGGGTGAAAAGACGAGTAATCACTCAATATTGACGCTTTTTCGAGTAGTTATGGCACGAAAACATGCTGGGTTATGATTAAAATGTTATTTAATGTATTTTTTTAAATGTTTTGAACTGTGGTTCGAGTATAAAGCTAAATAATTGATAAAAAGCTTCCATTGAAGTAAGTCTGTACTTGGCCTATTTATTAGTGTACAGTTTATTTACTTAATGAGAATTAATTTACTAACATTTATTTTGGATTACATAATTTTTTTTGAATATCATGAATATTGTTCTAACATAATTTATTGCTTAAAAAAGTTTACGATATATTATACCCCACTGTTATAAGTCGTATTTGTACGGTTGATATTATTTATTTAAGAAGTGTAGATCTGATAAGTTTAATTTTACAGGTTTATTACAATTCCATATAGTTCACTGAACTGACAAAATATAGTAAGGTGAAAGGTCAACGATATTGCCCTTTCTAAAACCCATACCAGTTTAAAACTAAATTATTGGTATTTGTTGTTAGTCTAGTTTGTATCACGTTAACCCACACTTTATAATGGCCTGAACAGGGCGTAAACCAGGTCCAAATCACCCATTACAAAAGTTGATGGCTGAATGTTTTTGCTGATAACACAAAATTCAGTCACTTGTGGCCACTATGTCAAACTGACAGTGTCATAGCGATAGGAAATATTTTCCGAAACTAAACATAGTAGAGATTTTCAACAAAGTATATTAGCTCCAACAGACATGAAGGAAAAATGTAGTCTAATGAGCAAAAATAATATTTACTGTTAATTTGAATAAAAACTATCAATTAATTAGTGCATATTTTATTTATGAATTGTATTAACTGAGTAATTAAGTTATAACCGTAAAACAGACAGAGATATAAAAGTATGGTTTTGTTTTTTACAGGTTTATCTTTTTAAAATATCTATAAATCGATATACCATTAACAATAAATACTTAGAAAATATTAAAGTTCTGTGTCAATATGTAAGTCAAAAATACGTAATGTAATGTTCATTAAACCTTAGTAATAAAAATAAAAATAATAAAATAAAAAAAATGTTACAGGTGTGTGTACTTGGGCATATTTGCACGCTTACATGTGGATTACTTATATAATATATTAATGATATGGAGGCATAATGTTAATTATGAGATGAGATAAAATTTGCTGAGAATATCCCTGAGAAGAAGGAACATTACCAAGAGGAAGACTGAGAGGAAGGTGGGAGGAACAAGTGGGGAGAAGAGCAATCCAGAAGGTACAAGTGGAGGAAGAGGATAGACTGTGTAGGACGATCAATCAAACGGATACGTCAACGTGTGATGATAATACTATATGCCTTTATACTTACGTGTAACCAGTGTACTTTGATAGGATAACATCTTAACTATATGTAAAATCACGCCAAACCGTTAAGGGACGAATCAATCAGGTTACTCTGATTGTTTAATCGTGATAATGTTTAACGAGGAAATCTCTAAAACATTCCTTGGGCATATAAATTGGCACAAAAGTTCAAAATCTTGGTCTAACACGCTCACCTTGCCTTCAAATATAATATTTTTAAAATTATGTGATAGTAAGGAATAATCTATGTACAGAAAATAACATTTATAAATTGGGTTGGATTTTTTATACATTGATTATATAACTTTTTGACATTTTGTATATTTGAGAATCCGAAACCGGTCTTGTCTCAGTTTATTTCTGTCTGTCAGTAACGCTCACGTTTCCCGATAAAACGAGAGTTCATCTCCCATGAAAACGATGGTTTATATTATTTTGAAAAATAGCTCATGAATAATAAGTTAAATAAATTTATGAGCAAAATAAACCCTTTTTAATAAGTAATCACAATGGCAACACTTCTTGTTCAGAAAACCGTCGGTAAGTGTTCTTCATACACCAATAAAACGTTAGAGGATATTTTTTATCTTGACCTCAAGTATATGTGGGGTAACTGTAGCAGAGTGTCTGAAGTTTTGATTCTTCAAAAAAAGATAATTAGAATAATTAAGAATTCAGACCTATTAGAACACTGTAAGCCTCTGTTTATTCTCACAAAAGTTCAAACAGTCATAAACCTATATCTGTTTGACATAGTACAATATACTTCTAGTCATCAAGAGTACATACACGTGAGACATAATTCTAGTTACAAAACCCGTAACAACAATAAAGCTAGTGTTGGTTTTCATATGTTGAATGAAAGCTTATCCAGTCACCCGGTGATCTCAATCAAAGTATACAACAAAGTTATAAATTTAATTAATAATTATTCACCGAAAGAGTTTAAATGTAAGTTTTACAGCTGGTTACTCAATAACCTCTTTTACTCAATTAACGAATTTCTGAGTTTGGGTTTAATTGAATTTTAATCTTATATTTAGATTCCATTAGAAGTATTTCATGTTCTCGATGTTTTTATCTATGGTCCTTATTAGATATGCCTTGTTATTAATTGTATCATTCCTTGTATTATTGTATTCTTTAAACCTTGTTATAAAACGAATATTATTGTATATATATTAGGTTCTGTTGTTGTGATTGTAATTTTAAATGCCTACCCTAAATTTATTTAAAATGTACTTAAATTAAGACAGTATTAGTACCGACTTGGCATTTAGCTGTAAAATGACGTTGTCAATGCTGTACCACAGTTTTACGACAATAAAGGATTATTATTACTATCCATGAATTTTGTAATCAACTTAATGTAGCTAATGAAATAAAATGTAATTAATACTTAGCTATAGCTAATATTACATTACGATACACTTTATGCTATGAGACCTAACATACGCCATTACGTAAGGTAATATCTCTCAAGATGGTACTTCAACTATCTAAGGAGGGTGGGGTAACCCACCATTCAAGGGAAATCCTAAATTGGACCAACTTCCCAATTTATAGACTGTAAAGTTGCATAAATCTTAGATATAGTTTGAAGCCATTCGGAGTTTGTGGCCATTCGAGTCTTACACATTAAGGGCAACTTTCACCAACCCCTGCAAAGGGAATATGATTTACATGTTTGAACTACTTTTCATCTTAAATCTCATTCATTATGAACGAATCACTATTTCAGTATAGTGTGCAGTTTCTTCAACTGCATTATCAACCACTTTTAAAAAATACATATAATTTTTTGATATAACTTTTATTTTACGACGTAATTTAAATCAAGTAGATATTATAAAAGAGTAAATTCATGATTTTATCGCTATTTCCAACGTTTATTTCTTGCACTGATAACACTTTTCATTTACGCGGAGAACGTTAAAATGTTTACGTTATTTAGGCATTTGTGTCATTTGATTATTACCTTACAGCTATTTTATATTAAGTTAAGAATTTTAATATTTAAGCACACCATTCTGAATATTTGGGCACACCATTCTGAATATTTGGGCACACCATTCTGAATATTTGGTCACACCATTCTGAATATTTGGGCACACCATTCTGAATATTTAGGCACACCATTCTGAATATTTGGGCACACCATTCTGAATATTTGGGCATACCATTCTGAATATTTGGGCACACCATTCTGAATATTTGGGCACACCATTCTGAATATTTAGGCACACCATTCTGAATATTTGGGCACACCATTCGGAATATTTGGGCACACCATTCTGAATATTTGGGCACACCATTCTTAATATTTGGGCACACCATTCTGAATATTTAGGCACACCATTCTGAATATTTGGGCACACCATTCTTAATATTTGGGCACACCATTCTGAATATTTAGGCACACCATTCTGAATATTTGGGCACACCATTCTAAATATTTGGGCACACCATACTGAATATTTAGAAACACCATTCTGAATATTTAGGCACACCATCCTGAATATTTAGGCACACCATTCTGAATATTTAGGCACACCATTCTGAATATTTAGGCACACCATTCTGAATATTTAGGCACACCATTCTGAATATTTAGGCACACCGTTTTATCAGCATTGACCAATTAATGAATGTGACAGGAGTTTCATCCTAACTCCAAAAGGTTATTTTACTTTCTAGGTATTTAATGATTCAAAAGCTACTTTTTGGTGGTGGGAAGTAGCGTTACTATCCAAAGCCAGTTTTTGGTGCTAGTTATGTTTACGTACATACGTAGAGGAAAGTCATACTTACTCCTTCCTGTCATACTAGAAGTAGCCCTTCCATCCACCCTGCCTTCTGTTTTTAACGTTCAACAGCTGAAAGAACTTTAATTAAAAGTCTCTATGATCCCTGAAAATCAAGATCCCTCCCATCATACTTACGTATTGATACAAAACACTTTCTTTTCAATTCAGTCTGAGTTCTCGGGATGATCACTCTATGATGAATCTTGATCAACTCTCTACTCTACACATTATACTCATAATAGGTTTCTCACCTATCCTTTCTTCTGACGACTCATCAATTATTTGACCAGTCCAAACTACTATTACCAACCAAATATGACGTTGTTTATTTTAGCAGAACAATATACATAAAAATGCTGATTCAACTTTTAAATCTGTTATGTTTTTGAACATCCTAAATATCACACTTATGCTACAGAAATCTAAAATATCTTATGACAGCAACAATTAAAGCATCTTATATAGTTGACATAAATCAATATATCATTACACTACTCTCCGTATCAGATCAAAAACCATCAATGACCTTGAAGTACATGTATTTATGGAGGTAAACTAATGCATTGAGTATTTTTCTAAAATTAATGAATTGCAGATCCAACACAAAATAATGCCATACAAACACCTGCCATTACAAGCTGGTATCAACTTTATTAATACGATTCCTGAAGGCATTAAACAGATAAATGAATCCAAAAACTTTAAAACTCGACCAAGACACCTCCTGGTGTTGAGGGCATTGTACTCGGTTGATGAGTTTATGATGTGTCGCTGGTAAGTAAATGAACAAAACAAATACTTAATTCCTCTGCTAATATCCAAACCACAAGTTTTACATGCCTAACAAAATACGTATTATCTTAATATTAAATTTCATTTATTATTGTTGTGTATCTATTTATTAATAATTATTATTGCATGTGACTAGTTTATATAAAGTATTCTTGACGACTGTTATGCAAATATTGTTAATTGTTCACTACAATAAAGATTTGAATTTGAATTGAATTCGAATAGAATAATAAATAGTAAATAATAAAAAAAAGTACAAAGTTCAGTAAACATTGTTACACGAATCGTAGTGTAAAACTAAATTTAACTTGGGCAATGTAAAATTGTAGATCAACAACGTTGTAATTGTAGAAAATTGTAAATTATCAAAAGTTATTCTTTGAATTTATTTATAAAATGTGAAGCCACTTAAAAGACTGGAAAGCTACATATTGGGTTAAAGACGATCCCACTTTTTGACGTGAGTCTGGAAAATGTTTGTCAACTTTGAAACTAAGGTTGGGCGTTTAGTTTTCAAGGTAAACTTAAAGTTCTTACAGTCATCCCAAGTACAGTCAGTTAGGTTATATTTATTTTCTGTCGTGAATGAATTATGTTTTGTAATAATTGTTTCTCTTAATTATTAAGATAGTTCAGTTATTATTAGGCTACTTATTCATACTCAATGCTTAAGATTGTAGTAGTAAGAGTGAATTTGAGCTGAATTTGAGTTTATTGAATATATGTTAGTGAGTGTAGCCTTCTCTAATGATAGTTTATGTACCTAAGTCAAAATGTCCTCCAAGTAGCAACCCGATTGAGCATTTTGCATTCACAGAAATACTAAGCTATGATGGTACGACGTACTGATGGTAAACTATGATGGTACGACGTACTAATGGTAAACTATGATGGTACGACGTACTGATGGTAAACTATGATGGTACGACGTACTGATGGTAAACTATGATGGTACGACGTACTGATGGTAAACTTGACCGACGTTTCCATTACAGCGTGTCGGTATAATAAGTAGTCTATTTCTTGAAAAAAAGAAAAAACCATGGGAAGTGACATCACGGCTAGGCATTAAAATGTTGTCCATATTCTCTCAAGTCAACATTATGACTATCCTGACATCATTCTTTTTATAAAGTTTTATTTTGTGTTGTTTTACTTATAACCTTTTTATTGTACCTGTTTACCCCTTTATTTATTGTAAATACCACTTTTGTGTTTGTGCGAGTGTGTGTTTTTCAACTTACTTAAGAGGAAGCCTTACCGCTAATCACCCATGTATCTGACGATGGATTGCTGAATATAAATTTATAACTGAATTTGAAGACATCATGGTCTAAAATGACTGAATTTAATCTATTTTCCAAATTGTGTAGACTGATCCTAATGGCGGCCATTTATTAATAGCTCTTCAGCATATTTTGCAATTTGAACCATGTCATTCCGGATATTCGACCAATAATTACCAGACACTGATTTAACGGTTTTCCCATTGGGTAAATTATGAACCCTAGCCATCTAAAGTTATTTCCAATGTCATTCCAAAATAAAAAGACATCATATTAATATGTTGACTGTCATTCGAGAAACACAATACGTAGCTAGACACAATGATATTGCTCAGCCATAATTTACTACGATTTTTGCCTGTTTGCAACCAACATAAAAAAATAATGAAAATAGCCTCGTTTTCTGATAACAAATGATGAATTGCTTTTTACTGATCGACAAGATTGGTGGTTACATAGTAAAGATATACTGAATAGACGATGTTTAGTGAACTTGTGACTTGTTCAAACCACTTGTCATACGTCTTGTAATACGTCACCTTCAGCGCCTCACACATCACTGTTACAAGTAACGTTATAATGTGGTTACATGGTGACGAGAAACTGAATACACAATGTTTAGTGAACTTGTGACTTGTTCAAACCACTTGTCACACGTCTTGTAATACATCACCTTCAGCGCCTCACACATCACTGTTACACGTAACGTTATAATGGGGTTACATGGTGACGAGAAACTGAATAAACAATGTTTAGTGAACTTGTGACTTGTTCAAACCACTTGTCATACGTCTTGTAATACATCACATTTAGTAGCACCTTACACGTCACTCTGTTACGTAACGTTATATTGTGGTTACATGGTGACGAGAAACTGGATAGACGATGTTTAGTGAACTTTTGACTTGTTCAAACCACTTGTCATACGTCTTGTAATACGTCACCTTCAGCGCCTCACACATCACTGTTACAAGTAACGTTATAATGTGGTTACATGGTGACGAGAAACTGAATACACAATGTTCAGTGAACTTGTGACTTGTTCAAACCACTTGTCACACGTCTTGTAATACATCACCTTCAGCGCCTGACACAACACTGTTACACGTAACGTTATAATGTGGTTACATGGTGACGAGAAACTAAATACACAATGTTTAGTGAACTTGTGACTTGTTCAAACCACTTGTCACATGTCTTGTCATACATCACATTATCGCCTCACACGTCAATGTTACACGTAACGTTATAATGTGGTTACATGGTGACGAGAAACTGAAAAGACGATGTTTAGTGAACTTGTGACGCGTTCAAACCACTTGTCACACGTCTTGAAATACATCACCTTCAGTGCCTTACATGTCACTCTGTCACGTAACGTTATAATGTGGTTACATGTCACTCTAACAGATTTATATTGAAGTGGAAATTTGAAGATGAATCTTTCACTTTCACATGGTACTGGTTTTCAGGCACGATTCTTTTTATGTACACTCATCTGTATTCCTTTCTTTAAATAAAGTTATATTTGACATTTCATACAATAACTGTTATCTTAGAACTATACCACACGTTATTTAGAATATAATTATTTTGTAACAGCTTTTTTTATTTGAACAGAATTAACTTTTCTCGTGTAACTTCAGAAAATACTAGTTAGTTATTTAATGAAATAAGTTAATATCTGCACAGATAAAACCTAGTATAAATAGAAGCAAGTAAGATTAAGACTTGTAAGTTTATTTTACTTTCTAGGGAATTAAAGATTCAAAAGATTTTTTTGGTATTGTCTAAAAGCTACTGTCCAAAACCAATTTTTGGTGCTAGTTATGTTTAGGTGCAGGACATTCATATAAACTCCTTTCCGTCAGTCCAACTTTAAGTTAATTCAAGACGTAGCATGTTTTAAGTAGTCATTAGCTTTTATCACAGTAGCAGTGTAGATCTATTTATATGACATAATTTCCTTAATAAGACTATGAATTTAGCAATGACTTCCATGATAAAACCTAACAAAGCCTATAAAATGAAATAACCTATCGAAATAACGAAATCGACCTACAATTTATAAAATCAGAGGACTGTATAATTTAATGTTGATAATCAGCATGCGTTATTCGAAATTCATTAAGATAAATATGGAAAATATTATTTAGAATTTACCATATAGTATCCAATTATTTTATAATTTCTGTGTAAATTAGACAATGGTGTATTTCGTGAAGAATTTTTGTTTTTCAAATTGGTTATTCCTGTAACTGTGTATATCGAAAACGTATTATGTTTTTCTTTACTTTTTTATATTCAATTCAAACGTTTGTATAAAAGTAAACTGATTATTGATATTTTAAATTATAGTGCCTTTGGATAGTAAAATACATATTTGGGAGTAATGAAAAATTAGTACACATGTTATGTTACAATAACTCTTATTTCTTAAATGTTTTATAAGTGAGAGAATTAAAAATAAGGGGTACTTACCTAATTTTTTTTATTACATTGAACTATTACATCATATAAATACTTATGTTTTTTTATAAAAAAACTGTAGGAAGAATTTTTTTAAATGCAAATCAGTCTTTGTATGAAAATAAATAATCTAGTTTATATCGAACCAATAAAACTAAAGCAACTAACGATATAATCATCTCAAATAATGTATGTAGTAGTGCACGAAGTGCAATGAAGTAATTCAGCAAAGATAATCACTTATTGGAAATTCTATATAATGTTCTCTCCACGCCAAGTATGAAAACTAAAGCAGTGATTCCCGTCAACAGACAAGTGATAAGTCCGGCTGAGGTCGTAATAGTATTGTGCATCTTCTCTTTTATGACTGACTCTTCAATAAAAATAAGTATAACTATACATATAATGCAAAAAGCAAATTATATGTAAAACAACATTTTCAAAGCACTGGTGTGAGTGAGATAGATAATCACTATTCTCCCACTGTTTAGATTTCATTAAAAAATTTTCATGGCACCCCGAACGCTAGGTCGCAGGTTGATGGCACAATAGGAAGCCCCGCCCATTACACGTCATTAATGCAATTGATAGTGCACATTTCTTCTAAATTGGCCGTATTTCGTTGTACTCAAAATTCGTAAATTAACAAATGGATTGAATTAAAATTTTTATTAAACATTGAATTTGTATATATAAAAGTATTTTTATATATTTAGTTCCTAAAATTGTAAACAGAAACTGGGCTTTTATAGTATTTCCGACCACTTTCACAAATGAAAACAAATGTCAGTGCCGAAAAAATGCTTCTGTGACCATCTGGCTTATGTGCACATTATATTCAAATCAAATCCTGACAACTGTAAGTTACTTCATTTAAGATAAAATCAAGACTAAGCCACAGCAAAGTGTGGCAGGCTTTAGCTAGTATATAAAACATAATCACAGTATAGTAAAAACACTTAGTAGCGAAGCCAACTGCTTGCTGGACGCTAGCGATCCCAGTGGTCGTATCGCAGAGCCACGGAATTTCTCCACTAGATAGCATGGCAGTTACAACGAATTAAGTGTAAATATTCAAACAAAATCGTTACTTTGCTTCACAACCGCTTGGATTGCTAGCATCGCTTGGTTGGTAGTAGAACGGCTGAGTTCGCTACTGTATGTTTATATTATACTGTGACATAACTATACATAGCCGATTGACATAAATCAATTCTCTTCATAATATTAGCCATTGACATAGTAAGGTAGCTAAGGTGTACCGTTACTATTTCATTACACACTAAAATTATTTGAAAGCTGTAATAACCAAGCTGCGATGACGGTCACCTTGGCTGTAAAAAAATAAAGAGCCTAAATAGATACGAAATAAATGTATAATTTGGACAGTAGTTGAGTAGATGATAATGTAAATCTTTCGGAAGAACAAAACCTCAGGCCTGTGACACTACTGGACGTCTTTGTCTTAACTTGGACTAATTAACGGTGTTTGACTTGATGTAAGGACTTACGGTGTAATGAATGTAATGTTTGACATTCCATTGTGTAATGTAGTGCTTGTTCGTAAGGTCTGATTGTTGAACTTTACTGTTAGCTTAGACTTTCTTGACGATTTTTAATTTAATTGCTTTAATTCGTACGTATTTAGTGCTTGTTCGTAGTTTACTATTTTTGTTACTAATTTTGTTCATTAGTGAATTACATTTTGATCATTGTTCTTTAGGACGTCTATTATAAAAATGTAATAACGACTTCCAGAATAGTTTCTAATGAACTTTTCAAACGTTTCTAGGAATAAAAAGAGGACAATTTATAAATATTAAACCGTTTTATTGGGAAAAACGTTATTTTAAAACCAAATCTTCAGGTCTTAATCACGTAGGTGAAATATTCGTAGGTATTTTCATATTATTTCAATGCTGTTGACACTGGAAGTATGGCAATAGCTACTTAAGTTTATAAAATAGTATTAAATCTATTTGATCAAACCTTTTTAAATTTATTTTAAAATTGTAGTTAAGTATATCTTATATACACGTAAATATATATTTTTTAAAACGATCAACCATCGCAAAAAATACTCTCACCAACATTACCAAAAGTTGTAATAACTGAGATTGTAACATAACTAAAAGCCCCACTACTATGAACTAAGACAATGATTTCTTATAGTAATAAAAAGTAACAAATAGTTTCTTAATGAAACACCATCAAGTGACAACCTTTAAGTACATTTATATATAGTATATACAAAGTATTACGTCAAATTATGGTTTTGATTTGTAAATATTCAACTACATGGAAAGGTTTGAACAGCAATGCAGTTCTTTTCAATGTCTGTAAAAAAAACGCAATTTTTGAGTTAAAACTCAAATTTTTTAGTCTTTAGTAACTCAAAATTGACGCCTTTTACTGTATTGATTTTTAATTACTATATTATTACACTTATATATACATTTACCATGTTTTGATAATTTTTTAGTTTCTTTTGATGTTACTGTGATGAAAAACCATTTTCATCCTAAATACGTACATTTAATAATTTATTTTATTTTTTATTTTCTTACTTTCCATGACCTTGGCATTTTGAACGTGCCATTAAAACGTTGTTGAAGGACAACGGTCCAAACCCTAATAACAAATTTAAGTGGACCTCACGGGATTTGAACCCGTGACAAACAGCATATCAAGCAGACTTGCTAACCACTAGGCTAGCAAGATGACCTAGTGGTTAATATTAATATAAATAATATAATAATATAATATTACCATTCAATATAACCTTCAATTTCTGGTGATGGTCAATGTTAACTTATTAAACTAACAATACCTTCAACGACTCGTAATAAATACACGAGATCGAACTTATTCAGAGGCAAGTGGTTAATAAAACGGTGTAACATTTGTGTTTTGCAATTGGTATCAGCTTACTTAGGCTCTACTATTAGACTATTAGCTGCACAGGATGCTGGAGGAGCGTTGATGAAGCAGACATCTGTTGGGGGGGAGGGGGAGACAAAGTAGACCATTCCCATGCTGTCTACCCTCCCACTGTCTCGTCATAACTTGTCAGGGGGGGGGGGGAATCATGCCTCTCGAGGATAAAAATGAGTAGGTAATGAATGTTAATAAATATCGCATGTACTTAACTTAACAGGCCTTTACAGTTAAATACAATTGGAACAAATAAAACGTCTGGCGATGACAATCGTGAACGTCGTCATTTAACTGTTTACCTCTTTATCTAAGCATTGTTACGGGGTAAACAATAATAATGATAACATTGTCATGTTTCCAGTCAATTAAATATAACATTTCATTATTCTTGAAATCTTTGAATGAATATAAAAATGTAAAAAAATCTTAATACAAAATTACATAACAGATTATATTGAGAATTAGATTATCTAAATATAGAAGAGTAAAATAAACAACTGTCTATACGAATAAAATAGGAACTTACAAAACCGTTAGGATGGGGAGTAGTACGTTGACTTTATGTTTACATTACAGAATCTGTAAGACAGTTTTCCTAAATACATACAACCTTCTTCCCTAGAATGACGGCTCAATGTGGATTAGGGTGACATCTGTGTATTCATTTGCTTTTTCTTTACTCTCTAGGCACGACAGGGGCATTTGCTTAATTAAATTCTGTGATGTTTCTTTCTGCAATGAATATTTCTTGAAGAGCACCCTAAATCAACATACACGGCTGGGCTACAAATACACACTAAGTTTATACACAAAAAATGATACCTGAGTTTATGATTTTCTGTTCAGTTTCACACTCTATATAGCAGCAACAGGGCCTAAAATCCTTCTACTCTCAGATGCCTTGAAGGGTCAACCAATTAAAAATTTGGGTGGTGGATAAGTGTCTACGCACAATATCTTGTGTACGCGAGTGTGTGTTTAGTCGAGGAACGTTAAACAACTGTGTCTAGTTTCCACGATATGGGGAATGAGTTACATAAAAATCAAACTAAAAAAGTTGGCTTATTCTCTTTTAATATTAGTCAAATTGAAAGATTAATTAAAGAATATTAATCTTTCAAGTTTAATCTTTCTCAGGTTATATTTTATTAGCCGCTAAAGTTATAGATTTAATATTACTAAATTAATTCGTGAAAAACAGATAATAGTCTAACTTTATCTGGTATGGTTTGAACCAATAAACATTGAATATATGTAACTCTCGATAGAATCGTCTCTAATGTATGTAATGCCACCAAGTTAAATGAAGTATTTAAGGAAGGGACAATCAATTAGTTATTGGAAGTGGTATTTAGTGCTCTCTGCATGCCAAGTTTGGGAACTAAAACAATAATTCCCGCAAAAGGACAGTGTTTGAACTAAGACTGTGGTTCTAAGTTTTGTGTCATTAAATTAATATATGCTGAATCAAATTAAATTTTATTGCATTCCCTTGCTTCGTTCGTGGTTAATATAGATCACGATATTATGTGTCCTTAAAATTTTTTTGTCCTTAATGTCTTGTCCTTAAAAATACTGATAGAGATTTTTTTATAATAATACGTTTTAAACAATTCTTATATTTAAAAACGTTATACCTATTTTAAAATTTCGTTACACTCCACAAGATTTAAAATCATATTATAAATATTTTATAAAAATAAAGCTTAAGGGGTGTCCTAATAAAGGTTTTGACTTATCTTTCATTATTTTATGAGTAGTGCTAAGTCATTTAGTTACTCAGTTAACATTGTGTCAATGAAGGTCTTATTTTACCAGGCGAAAATAGGGATAAGATGCCATGTGTAACACTTTTCATGAGAACCAATGACTTAAAGATGACTTCCGAACAACCACCAGTGACTGGGCAGGTGTGACGTGCGTAAGGACGAGATAACCCAGCGGTCACCCATCCAAGGAACAACCACCAGTGACCGGGCAGGTGGAACGTGTGTAAGGACGAGATAACCCAGCGGTCACCCATCCAAGAAACAACCACCAGTGACCGGGCAGGTGGGAAGTGTGTAAGGACGAGATAACCCAGCGGTCACCCATCCAAGAAACAACCACCAGTGACCGGGCAGGTGGGAAGTGTGTAAGGACAAGATAACCCAGCGGTCACCTATCCAAGGAACAACCACCAGTGACCGGGCAGTTGGGACGTGTGTAAGGACGACATAACCCAGCGATCACCCATCCAAGGAACAACCACACTCGATGTTGATTGACGCCGTTATCTTGCGTTACCAGAATCCTCCGGTCAAGGCCACCGGTTATACATTATATGTACTAACCAAATAATTTAACACCTGCTGCTCTCTTATTTGAACTTGGTGATGTTTAGTTAGGAAAGCACGTTCACGAAGGTTGTGCTGAGGTAGGATTGTACAACTCTTCACTAATCTCTGACTTTTAAATACAACATTCAGAAAAAACTATGCATTTTTCAAAATAAGTATGTGTATAGGTATAGTAATGTTGTTTTGTTAATATCAATTATTCCTAACTAATGTTTAATTGCTTATTTTAGAGATTTCAATTTGAAAATACGATTTGGGTTGTATTTGACTATTTTGTTCCATTTAAAACACACATTTCATTCTATGTAAACTTATTACATAGAATGAAATGTCATGTTAGTGACACGGTATTCTTCTCTAGATTGAACATGTTAACAATTTTGGGCCTTTTCCGTTAATTCACTACCACTACTTCAATTGCAATTGCGGTAAACACCTACGTGTTAGGTTAGGTCAGGTTATGTTAGATGGCTACTAAAGCTGGTCACAAACTGGTAAATCCAATGATTGACTTACCGCCGAATGCACTCTCCATGTGTGTTCCTGGAAAGCGATAAGATAAGGCCAGTGAATTCGGATTCCTAGTGGATAAGAAATAACACAGCGAACGTAAATATTATTAGGGAACAGTTTTTAAAGCAATATAATATTTATCAAGTGGTAGTGAGTTAACGGAAACAAAAAAAGTAATGGTAGTGAATTAACGGAAAATATCCCCAAATTTAATTACTAGTAATTATATATATATTACATATACTTTGTTATTTGATTATGAGCAATAAAAATGCTGTATATTTCTACAGCATACATAAAAAATGTACAGAGTGATAGAAAATACGTTTCTTAACTTCAAGTAATGACTCCTCCTAATTTAATACAAATAAAAATGTACCTATGCATCTGATAACAGCCATATTTTTGCAAAAACAAACGTAATTTCTATCCAGTTTTTAGATGATATAATACAATTGGCTATGCTTATGTGTTTTAGTAACTGTAGCAGATTTAAACAATTACTATTATATTATTATATTAAGATTATATGTATTATAATTATATTGTTTCGACTAATAGTTAAATACAATTATGTCATTAGTAACTAACATTTTTTAACCTTCATTTAGTTTTACAGACCAATATTTACCATCTCTACGAAACTGTTTGATGCAGTGGCCACACGTGGTTGAGTTTTATGTTATCAGCAAAAACGTCCAGCCATCAAATGTTGTAATGGGTGATTTGGACCTTGTTTACGCCCTGTTCAGGCCATTATAAAGTTTGGCTTAACATGAATCAAACTATGCTTTTATGGTATACCTAAAGCTTACTAGTGATAAACAGTAGTAAACTGAGTGTAAAACTGACAAAGGGGTTTTTTTTTTTAGGAAATTGCAGAACATAGAATTAATTGAAGAATATCTACTTATTACTGGCTTCTATGGGAAAAGTCTCTAAATTAAAATACAAATGTTGCTGTTGAATTTATCAAATATTGAATTATTAATAATTTTTTAACACTCATCACCATATTATATAATACCTCAAATTAAAGTTATTATTGTTGTGTTGAAAGTTCTCTGTATACTATATTTTTTGTGTGTAAGATTTGGTCTTTTTATATGTTTTGGTCTCTTGTATTTTCCATAAACAATTTTATTCCATTTGGGAATTTTACTCTATTAAATGTAACTTATTATTTTGTGCAGTGTTAATATAACATAGTATATTAAGAAATACTTGATAAATATTCAGAATGTTGAAGTGTTTTCTTTGTTAAATAACATTTTTCACGATGGATTTACATGCTGTTACATTTATGAAAAGAACTAATTACCATTTTGAAAAAAATCGTCTTTATAACATAGATGCCAAATGATTCATAACTCGCATGTTAAGTTATTATATTTAGTAGCTTAATGGTCATAAATACGTTCATTAATAAATCTTAAATGAACTTTTAAAATTTTTCAAGTTATAAATGAGGCACCAACAAAATCGTAAGAAATATGAAAGAGAATATGTGATTTGTTTCATATAATGTAAATTATAACATTTATTTTTTTGGTTTAACTAAAGTAATTTATAAATTAATTTTGGCTTAACTATAGTAAAATAATCAGACTGTACTTCAGTAAAAATACAATACAATCAAGTTTGATAGTATTTCAACTACATTGAATTATTTATTGATTGATTTTTATAAGGTAAGTTCAATTCTATGTTTACAAACGTCACGATGCGTAAATGTGATAAGAGCTTACTTTTCTTGAGCCAAACAATCTGCTGCTAGTCTAAACATCGATATATCATCCGTGAGAATAAGAGGAAAACTGCCCATTTTCCAACCGAATGTATCTGACAGTGTGAGTCATGGTGTGTCATGTAGTCTGTCGTCTATTTTTAGTCTTCACGTGTCACACAAGTTCTTGTTGACAGACTTGCAAGGTTGTTCGATCTTTTACTTTCAACTTTATCTCCCCAAGTTTCCACACGTCTTCTACATGATATGGCATATTTTCACCCAAAATATTGTAGTAAATGTAATCTAAATTCCAGGGCGGTTGGAGCTTTACATGAATATAACACCTAATTAAATAATAATTACTTTATAAGTTCTATTAAAGATTAACCACGTGTGAAAGTTATTTAAATTTTCAAACTAACTCGTCTATGGTAAAAAGTGTACTCTCTTTCCTTGTTGCCTTAGAACGTATTTGGAAAATAGTTTTAATTGATGTTTTCTTCGTTTTTTTAACTGTAATCACTTTTGTAAATACATCAGATACTAATTAAAAATGAATAATAAGTCTTCATTTCCAAACTAAATTACGTCAAATGAAATATTATCAATGTGTCCTACTTAGTCATTAGTAAACATTAATACTTCTTGTAATATTTTTTACATGGTTAAATTTCTATTTAAATATTTTTATTGTAAATGACTTAACAAGAAATTATATCGTTACTTTTTTAAAAGAAGTTTTGTTTATATTTTCCAAGTGAAATATTGATAAAGTAATCAATATTTCACTTCATAACTTGAACCCATACATCTCAAATCAAGCAAGCGCAAACATTCCAACGAATGGCAAACTTCAAGTAAGCAAACATAATAAATACGTTCTGTCACCATCATTACAGTTCAAGGCAGACTTTGTGGACTGAAGGCATTATTGTTTCATGATCTCAAACGCAAGTAATGTGAATTTACAGCTCTGCCTAATATTGACTTAGGCATCTCTGTTTGTTTAAAACTTCTGGCTCCCAGATTGTCTTCAAGCCTCCTTACGCCATTTATTAAATCATCTCCAAATTTTCCACTCGTGTCTTATCATTTTGTAATTACATTCTTTGTTGCCTTAGAACATATTTGGAAAATAGTTTTAATTCATGTTTTCTTCGTTTCTTTAATTGTAATCACTCAGCAAATATTACTTGTAATTGTCCTCACATTACGCAAGTTACTCATATTAAATATTTAGCCTTAGTGTTGTATTAAAATGTTTCATGGAAACAACAATATGTCAATTACAGACTTAACTATGCAAAAGCATACGAACATTCTATTTTTTAAGAAACCTTCTATCCGACGATTTGATGCGTATGCTTTATTTTGTTTTAATTCACTCACGTTTAGTGTATGGTATAGATCTCTGGGGTGCAAGCAACAATGTTCTATTGTTCGATTCATCACACAAAATGTGAATCGATTTTTTAAGAAACCTTCTATCCGACGATTTGATGCGTATGCTTTATTTTGTTTTAATTCACTCACGTTTAGTGTACGGTATAGATCTCTGGGGTGCAAGCAACAATGTTCTATTGTTCGATTCATCACGCAAAATGTGAATCGATTAGAAATCACACAAAAACACGTTATTATAATCATTTCACTAAAACGTAAGCGTGAGCCTTCCTCGCCACTCTTTCGTTTTTTTCAAAATGCTTCCGAAAATATACACTTTCATTTTTAAAGTGTTTAAGACAAAGTGGAAATGACGAAACAAAGCAATTCAATTTTATACCCGAGCTGCTTCAAAGTTTACTTTCATCAAACCCAAAGTAAAAAAAAGTAATTTATCAAAAAAGTTTTTATTTCTAGGTCTAGGTTTTATATATTTAATAAATTACCAGAGGAATTAAAGCATGCAAATAATTTCAACTTATTTCAAATAAAATTAAAATTATGGCTTCTTGATAAAGATGATATTGACGATTTACTTATGATACTACAATAAATTTGTTTCTTTGCTTATAAATCTCTTAATTTGTTCTATAAGTCACATTTATATTTAAATTTGAAACTTTTCTCTTTATCATTTTTTTTTCTAATCTTAAAGTAAATTAAATTCCTGTTTCTCGTCTTTGTTAGTAGGCCCCTATAATGTAATGACACTGCAGTGGGCCGCTAAGTTGTACTATCTAATTTTAGACTGTCTAGTATACGTTTTTATGTTTACTTATTTTGTGCTTGTCATCTCTACTTGGACACGATGACAAGTTATTCCAAGTTTGAGAATTTTTATTTTGTAATTGATTTTTCATTGTGGAATAAATATTTTCTTATTCTTATTCTTTTGCATTTCAATAGTTGCTTTCTATTTAAATATCAATATATCTTCATTTCATGACACACTTGCCAGTTTATTTAACACAAATAACTACCTGAATTTCACATCCATAAGCAGTAATAATAGTAACCAGTAGCCACATTTCTCTAGAGAAGGTAAATTTGTCCTCTATTTTGATTAATACCACCAACAATAGTACCATATTTAGAATATAAATTATTACAATATTCAAACTTTAATCAATATTGTTGGTAATAGTAATACGAGTAAACACAATTCAATAGAATACATTCTAGTTTTAAAGATTCTTAAAGATAATACAATATTGGAATAACTTTACGACAGTTTTATTGAAGTAAGCACAGAATTCAAAAAGTTCTTGCTAAAAAATAGGATAAATAATGTAAATTTTCTGAATATGCAAATTATTTTAATGATAATCAAATCATCTTTATGTTAATAATTTTCTTTATCTTTATGTTAACACATTACTGCACTCAAACCTTTTTTTTTTCAAACACATTTTAAAGTTTAAGTAACTTTATTATCGTGTAAAACAATATATTTTAATCTATAATTTATCACCCATGTGTCGGAAACACATTGGATAGCTAACAATTCAGTCTTAACTCTTTGACCGCACCAAAGACTTATAACTGTAATAATTTCATCCTACGTTGATGCTTTAAACTTATTCTTAATTTTTTAAAGATCTTCTTTAATAATTTCAGATATTCTTAATTGTTCTCCAATCGAATGCCTTTGCGTGAGGGAAAAATAAAAATATTGTATTTAGTTGGTTTGACCAAACTTAAATCTGTTTTTTTACTCACAATTTACAAGAACACAAGAAAATTAAGCCATGAAGAAGGTTATCAGTGCAATTGTTTAAAATAAACAAGTAAACCCAAAAACAGAACATTGCATACCCTCTTCTACTTATTCATGTAAAAATGAACTAAAAATACTATGGGAATTAGATTAATGAATATTAAGTTGTCTGTGTTGGTGGCATTTTAGGTCCTAGGGGCGCATCGTGGCTCGGCTGCCAGGTCATTTATTGCTCGGCCGTTTGCCCCTTACACCACCACTTCACTTTCTTTCTAATGTTTATAGAACAACAGAAGGGAAAAGACGGGTGACTGACACCGCTAGCCGACAGGGTTGTTCGGGGCCTTCCGCGGTCCGCTTGTTTTCATTCCTTCCGGTAGTACAAATAAATTAGGTAGATTTGTATCTAGTTTTTTGAAGATCAATAATATCTCTGAAGATGAACTATCTTAGGAGGGTCCACCATTCAACGGAAATCCTAACTTGTCCAACTTCCCAATTTATAGACTGTAAAGTTATATGGATCTTATATATAGTTTGAATCTGTTCAGAGTTTGTAGCTATTTCAAGAGAAATTTATATAAATGATCCATGACTTATAACCAAGGAACACCTTAGGTTCTAAATATTACGGAAACTTGGTCTGTGAGTTACCTAACAATATTTAATTAACTAGAATCTACATTTCCATTGACAACGGCGTCAAGGTGCTATGCACAATAATTACAAGGTAACCAGACGTTTCACCCATACTGTGATGTAGCATCCTCAGTGGTAACCAACCAACCCCACCACCTGTTATGTAGCTGGAAGGTCATTCGCCGATCTCAGTCTCAGCGATACCACTGAGGAATCCACATCACAGAATGGGCGAAACGTCTGGTTACTTTGTAAATAATGTACATAGCACCTTGACGCAGTTGCTAGGCCACTTGATGGTTGATTCTAGATTGTACCTAACGTGCGTATTTATATCTTTTCTCAACTAAACTTTCCCTAAGTACTTTGGCTTCTTCAATGAACACATTCTTAAGTACCAACAACATTTTCGAATTAAATCATAGCTATAAATAAACACAACTGTCGGTCATTTGATTTCATTTCCAGGAAAAAATTATTTTTTTCCAGTTGGTCAGTCTTTGTGAAGTTAAAACAAAACAACTAAATCTCAGTAACAACTGATAATCACTTAACAAAAATAATAATAGTATATTTATTCATACAATACATACAACAGAGAATTCACATCATAATATTAAAATTTACACACACAACTTTATTATGAATGCCTAAAGTACAAAGATAAGATGATACAGATTAGTTCAGAATTTAGATGCAAAGGCTGACCTTGTATTTAAATCTAAAAACTGAAATATGAAATTGGCTAACAAAATTAATGCTTTATTGTATCATAATCATGAAATACAATGAAGACAGGGCCTTCAAAATATGTTTTTTACGCTTATGTTGCATGGTTGGGTCTATTTCGTGGTTTTTTTATGTTTTTTGGACCTACACATGGATTATTGTTACTGTAATTTTCGTTAGTTTACATCTAAACATGGGTTTTTATTTCATTTGCACAGCTGAAATAATTTCCCCCATTAACCCAAAATTCAAACAAATTACGTATATCTAAGACTTAAAAGGTTGAAAATAAAAATACAATATTAAAAATATATTTGTACTTTTAGAATATTCTTTAAGAACAGAAAATTCATAAAGGAACAAGTAAGATACAGCGACTAAGGTTTATATTTATCAAACAAAAGGAAAAAAATAAGGTGAGTTATAATTTAAGTATCACAGAGTTTATAAAATAAGTAAAGTTGCCTACTGTGACGAATTGATGGAGGACATAATAGGAGCACACGACAAACACAATACACTTCTAGAAGCTAAGATGGTTAATTAAATAAATATTTTAAAAAATAGATTCTCAGATACATCAAATTCTTCTGGAATGTCATACAAACACTGACGTGCTGAGTAGTTTTCTCTATTCGACGTCTAGCCCTGCACTGGTATACAGGGCCTCAATGACAAGTTATGATGAGGGAGGCTGGTGGGTGGGTGGTCTGCATAGGAATGGCCAACTTTCCTTCCCTCTCCAGAAGGCGTCAGATTTATCATTGTTTTGGACACAATGGTTTGCAGCTGACTGCAGATTTAAAAAAAAAATATGCCAATACCACACAAAAGATACGTGCAGTTTGTAAGAAATGTGGTCCACTGATTTTACAACATATTTGTCATTTAATTTAGCACAGAATAAATAGTAATAATTATGAATTCATTAGTTTGAATTATGTCATACTGCAGCTTTGAATGTGGTTCTTATTTTTAATTTATTTATTGCCTGTTATGTATTAATATAAATAGTTACAAATATTTTAGATTGATTTTTTGAATTTTAAGTATTTAATGAATACTTAAAATCCAACTAAATGTTTTTAGTTGGTAAAAAACTATCCAACATTCCTCAAATAACTAAATAAAAAATATATTGAGTTTTCCTTTTTAATTATTTCGATTTTAACCTTAGCGACAAATAAACAATATCTAAATTTTATATGCATAATATAACAAAAACTAAATACGTATGGTTTCTGTAGTATTTATAATTTCAGTTCAAACTTCATCAACGGGATATACAAGCCCAACAGTTATACAAATGGAAGTTGAGCCGAAGTGGTGATTTTGGCAACTCCACGTCATCTGCCAACAGATGACATCATACCATTTTCTTAAGTTGAACTCTAATGATTACTTTTAGTGTCGGTAGCTCTCTAGTCTTCTCATTAGATAACAGTGATTTGGGTTGAGTACATGTTCTTATATGGCAGTAGGAAAAAATCAACTAAGACATGTCAATAACAGGATATAATAAATCATTATAACTCCACGTGTGTCATATAGTAATCAAAAAGTGTTACCGTTTGTCAAAAGTGTCTATACTTTCATTTGCGCCATGGATATCCAATTAACTGCTATCCAAATCGCAATGACAAAACTGCACCTAACTACGTTTTTGAACTATTTTCAATAGTTTCAAATTTTTAAAATCGCACTTAAATATTCTCTATTCGAATTTTAATCAAAGTATAGAACAACGGCCCAGTTAAAGTTGTTAGTTACAACACAGGATATTGTGCTATTGTAAAACTAAAGAGAAATCCAGTAAATTTTAAGAGAATTAAGGAAATTAAAAACCAGATATTGTAAGTAGAAAGGAAACTTTCTTTCTCAAAAATGATAAATTGTGGATGGTTACAAATTAAAAATGTTCCTAGTAACGCTAATTTATTTACGTGTTTTTGATAAAAATAACAGAAATGACAAATCGTTTAGTTTGGTATCTAAAATATGTACAGTAGATACACTATATACTGAATTAAACGAAATACAGTAAATACATGGCGATACATAAACAAAAAAGGTATACTTCTTCAGCAAACTTAAGTGTTTTAAAATTGCTGTCAGTTTAAATTTGACTTTGGACCTGAAATTTGCACCTTTCTGTTTTAATAATACCTTTAAAAATTAAGGATTACGTTTAAATAGTGTGGACTGCTACAAAAATTTGTAATTTGGAGATAAAAAAGTTTCCGCTAGCATTAAAAGAATTATTTATATACATTATTGAAACGTTATGTGTCAGGCTCCCCTCCGACAAGCGCTGGACGTTATGGAGTGCCATAAATTCGATAAATTCGTACTTAATTGTAAATTTCTTATATTTCCTTAAATAGAGCCACAATATGAACTATAGTTTATTGAATAAGGATGAAACGCTGGAATAGAAATAGAAAATAAGCTGAAAAATGCATAATGTGTAATCATATTAATAACTGCTGCAATATTTTTGTTTGAAAGGTTTCAAGCAATCATTTTCAGCAATCAATATGACAGTTTTATGTGATATAGAAATGCAAACCACTTTTTCAAACTGACACTGAAATAGCAAAGTGTTTACCTTTGCACTTTTGTTAAATCCTCTATTCTGAATGACTTTTTTTAGACTATGAATATTTAGTGGGAATCCACTATTATTAATATACTAAAAGGCTTATCCACGTAACGTATGCAATATCGACCACTTGACCATGACATGCTTTTAGTGCATGCACGCTTCAATATATCAATTTTTTCTTAAGATATTGAACATTTAGGTCAGTTGCACTATTCTCAGCGTAGTTGACACCACGCGTCTCGGAGTATTCTACATCAATAATGATTACCCCTTTGCGCTGGCTGTTTAGAGTTGTTGGTCAGTTTCCAAAAAACAACCGACACGACAAATATTTTGCGTGTGCCACAGTACTCATTCAGTTGTTTCCAATATATGACAGATTAGAAAAAATTGTGTGGACAAACACTAATCTTCCTACAGCTGTCTTCGACCAGACAGTAAACAATGTGTTTTGGATCACTGGTATGCTGTACGTTATCAAGATGCACGTATCTAGAACTTCTGTCATCTCATTGATCAACAATTGTTTCCCAAAAAATGAATCAGATAAAAGTAGCTTATTCACTCGACGTTTTGATACTTATGCATTAATTGTGTTTACCTCCTTTTCTATCGCTAGTGCTGTTTCGACATACATGGAATCACAGTTGTTATTCAGGTGTTTACTCTATCACTCTGCGATGACTACAATCTACACCCCCGTTCTCATGGAGTTAGTGATGGTCCATCAGCTGAGCTGCAGGTTCTCTGACATCAACGATAAGCTGACGGATATATCCGTCGCCATACGATCATGTGATCGTCCTCTTACTGATCTCATGACTGACCTGGCATCAGTGTTCAGAACACACATTCTCATCAGAGACCTCAAAGCCAAAATTGACTCTCATTTCGGTCTCTTCATGTTTTCCACCTTCAGCTGCCATACTCTATATGCAACATACACTATATACTCATTCTTATTAATCTTCGTTGACACCAACAAAAGTGTTCCACTGTTTCACGTTGTTGTATTCCTCTTCGTTTGTAGTACTGTCATTTCCTTATGTGACGTTTGCTACAGGTGTTCCGAACAGGTAAACAGTTTTTTGGAAAAAAAGTGTGTATATTTTCTCTAGCAAATAATGTTTTGATTTCATATGTTATTTGTATTACCTCTTTGATGTTTTAAAACATTTATTACAATGAGGAATTGTTGTTAGTTTAAATATAATGAAAAATTACTATTTTATACGATATCACGAATGCAACATTTCAAAATTTGCCATTTCATCTTATAGCTTTGAAAATATAGCCACATACAATATACAACAAATTTAATCACACTATTATTAAATATTAAATGAGAGAATATCTCTGTACTATAATAAATACCCTTAAACCTTATTCCTTTTTTTGCGAACGACTTTAAAACTATATTGTTCTATACTAGTTACAAGCATAAAATGTTATTGTTATATTAATGTAAATATGTCGTTGTAATTAAAAATATTAATAGTTTATATTTTGATGGTTCAGTCTATCTAAAACTTCTATACAATACTAGTATTTTAAATATTTATCGGTCTATTTAAAATCCAAGTTTCTAGCGACCTTTGTTGTTCTGAACGCAAGAGTTTTGACGTTTTCAATATTAAACAAAGTAGTCTATGTAAAATAAAATATTACCTTCTTCCTACAGAAATACAGTCTTATACAGAGTATTTTTTATTAATGTTTTTGTAATCTGATGTAATAAGAATGCTACTAAATATGTAATAATCTTCAAAAAGACATTTAATTTACATTTACATACTAAGTTAGTCTTCATAGGTCATTCTGTCTCTTCACTCCTAAGAAGCTCAGTCACATTTATTTCCGCTGAGACCAAAAGAACTATTTTATTGTTTACTAAAATATTATAATGAAGTTATCATAAAATATATAAAAAAGAAATAAAAACCACTTATATTACAGTTTAAATTTTTCAAATAAGGGGATGATGCTCACAAAAAGGATTTTAGATTTATAAATTTGTTTGTTTTGTTTTTGTATTTTTTTTACCTGTAAAAAATTGGTAAATTATAAATTATTTTTCAGTAATTGTTTACTGTAGTAATTTTATCTCTATTAAATGTACGTAATTCTACCTATTTTGAGTAGAAATAAATAATAACAAAAGGCCAACTAATTCTTTGCAATAATATGGTTGACACAGACAGGATTTAAAATTAATTATTTTAAAAACGATTTCTAAAAAAATTCTCAAATTCAAAGATCATAATAACAATTATTTATAAAACTACTTAATATTTTCCTTGCACTTAAAAATATCTTTTGGCATATTTTGATAGAAACATATTAACATATATTAATAATAATACTATTATAGTAAATATTCTCAGTTTTATAATAATTTTGTATATGTTCATCAAACATTCTGTTAAATCCATTTTCCTCGCCTCACTCATATAACGAATTCTATCACATCTTTACCGTGATACTGAAATCTTTGAGAAATCTTATTATTTTAATTATGTTCTTATGTATCACCCTGCTTTAATTTTGGTTACTTTTTTAGAGTCTGTTTATATACATAAGATTCCTTTTAAAAAGTAATAATCTACATTTTGTTATACTGTGAATTGAAAGTCATCTTTTAATAAAATTCCGCAAAATTAATTTTCATTAATAATGCAAGAAATATTGTGCAAAAAATCTCTTATATTTTAATCAAATACAAATTGTGATCTACATTACATTTTTGTCTTATTTTATTGAATCATTTTTATATAATTATTATATTTAGTATATGCTTTATTTATTAATTAGTTACATATATTTATGGTATTACAGGCAAAGAAGACTGTTCGGATTGCTCACAGGATGGTTGACTCGAGCACACCGGTTGAAATATTGGATCAGGTATGAAGTATGCAACAGTATGGTGTGAAACTCTTCAAACATTCTCCTGGAATGCAAGCGGTTTATATTAAAAGAGAAAATATAATCCCTAACCAAAAATACGCCCGTACGTAACCCTCTATCCTTACAGACGAAATAGACTATGTTTATTATTTCAAAACCATTGAAAGAAATGTAATGAAACCTTTTAGTTATGTACATGTTCCTATACCAAACATATGGACATACTTTACTTGTTTTTTGCATATCCAGAGGAATGTCCCGTGAAGGATGTCTTAAACATTTTAAATGTAAGCCTACCACGAGTTATACCTTATTTTAAAGGTCTTTGTTGGTAAAATACAAGAGTGTAAACTTGAGGTCAAAAGGATGATCCAGTCAGAAAATATAGCCATTCAAAGAATTTAATGTCACATAACTAACACTACTTAAAACAAAGGTAAGATAGTTATTATCTATTGCTGCGTAGACCTAAAATGTATCTAACTGAATATGAGAAATTAAATTTCATAAAAAATAAGTAACAAATTATTATAATAATATTCTTAAACTATTTTAGGTAAACCTACTGTCAAAAGTGTTTTAATAAATTTTCCTTATTTTTATCTTAGTTAAATAGCATAGCTATTTTTATAACGCAGTCGTTTGTTACGATTGTTAACAATCAACAACATAATCAACAACAAGGACCTGAAACCGTAAAATAAATAGCCGTATAACTGAGAAAAATTTGTAACATGACATTCATTTCTTTGAGTCGCTGTATTTTGTGAATGGGTCATACTTTTGACCTCTGAATTGCACTTTTATATTTTACAAACAAAGACCTTTAAAAAGAGTCATAACTCAAGGTAGGCTACATTTCAAATTTTTAACCCGCGATAGACTGTGTGCCTTAGTGTTACATAAACGGTCGCGTGTATAGCTGCCATCTAACATAAGATTTTCTTATTTTATGCGCCTAAATAATGGTTAACTTTAGTTATATGCTTAAATTAGTTATAAATATGTACAATTAGATGTATATGGTTGTAAATAATGATGCATACGTATTAAAAAAAGTCATTTATTTAAAATGTTCTTGATGAAAAGTGTCTGTGATTATTTATAAACACTGTTCAGTGTCTGACTTATGTTAATCACGTTCTGAAGGGCCATCACTGTTACTGTTTGATAGACAAAATGATTCGTCTAGATTTTGATCACTTTCCTTTAACCAACTTATAATAAAATTGTCATTTAGTCTTTCACCCATGGCAGACACTAAATCACTAATAACTATATTTACGCTAACTGATATACATATAAAAACACTTAAATACACTAATAAAATCATTATTTACAAAATATAAAATGTACACCATAGAACAATATTTAGAACGTATACGGGCGCGAGTCTAGAGGGCACCTATACTAGAGCAGGACGTATCCAGGCGCATGGCTAGATGGCAACTAAAGCGGCAGACCTACCTCCACTCAAACACTCCCCCACCCTTCCTGTTGTGATAAGTCATCAAGGTTACGGGCCTAAATCATGCCTTATATAGTGGTTGTGGCATAGCTGGAGTTTCAGGTTTATTTGACAAAAAATAAAAAGATTTACAATGTAACTACTTTTTTGTTAGATGCCATCTAACAACGTGCCCTATCGCGGGTTAAGACTTCCTTCGTGGGCCATTACCTGGCTATGTGAAAAACAAGTAAAATATTTTTGGTATAGGGGCATACACATAACTGCAAAATTTCACTACATTTCTTTCAATGGTTTTGAAATTAATTAATAAATTCCAGACTTTTGCCCAACCCTGTAGAACTGAGCATTGAATAAGAAGAACTTTTACCAGAAATTCTCCTTTAGGTCGGTTTTCTTACGTAACTTACTGAACTGTGTTTCACGAACATCCAATCAATATTGAGAGGACGGAATATGAGTGTTTCATTGCTTGATAGGAGGCGTCCAGAAAGGGATTCGATATTTAAGATGGAAGTGGACATATTTAATTATATTAAAGAGTGGTTTCTCCTTCACACTAGACAAACCAGCAACAATGTTACTTAAACCCCTTTCTTCAAGAAGAAAAACTTATAATAACCCTATTTGGCAACAGGTTCAACTTTTAAACACTTGCCATACTAAACCAACACTAGAACACGTAATACAGTACAGAACGAGCGCTGAAGGTCCGGCCTCCTGGCTGGCCTACTAGTCATATAAAAACATCGACTCTACCCTTACGAGGCGTTCACTGACAGATTGTAAAGGGTGATTGTTTACGTCTTTACGGAGTATTTGTATTTTGGTATTTTTTATAATTAGACCAGTATTTAAAATAAAAACATATCAAACATGTTAATTGCTGGAAAGTTAAACTATTAAAACGTATAATTTTTTTCTTTTTTTTTTTTTATTTATTATTTCTTAAATTTATTTTTACATTGCAGAGTCTTTTTTAATCCCTCTAGCATATAGCTATTTGAGAGATCAACTAATTTTATCATAATAAAATATCTTTAATATATAGGTAATCTTAAAATAAATAACAAACGAAATAAAAATAAATAAACAAATCAATACGCACCAAGGAAACATAGTTAAAGGAAATCGAATAACATTTGTTATACACTATAAATACCAATTTTTTTCAAAAATGTAATTTTTTAATATCAGTAGTCCTAATGTTCATTTTATTTTGGAATTCATATCGATTGATTGTTTGATTGTTTAAAACTTCCTCCTGGATCACGACTGGCATTCCTAACTACATATAAGCCTCAAAGTACTAAACACTAACACAATGGAAACAAATAAATAAACAATATACATAACTATATAATATAAATATACAATAAATCGGCAGTAAATAAGTAATATTAAATACTATATAGACTATGAACAATTCAACAAACAAATAAATAAAAACAAAAACAAATGAAATCAATTATGTGCATGTAACATATGTATAAATAACAACAATATATACTTACAAATATATATACTTACAAACAATATATAAATACAAATAACAACAAATAAAATCTAACAGCAATAAACACAATGGAATAATAAATAAATAAATAATATACATAACTATATAAAACAAATATACTATAAATCGGCAATAAATAAACAATATTAAATACTATATAGACTGTGAACAATTCAATTAACAAAATGAAAAACAAATGAAATCAACGATATGCATGTAACATATGTATTATACAAAGAAATAACGATACAAATAACAACAAATAAAATCTAAAAGTAATAAGAAACATAATATTCTAACTATAAACTTATGTGCTAATAAATGACAGTGAAAATTAGTCTCACTGTTGTTCACTAACAACCTTATTTATAATAGTTACAAAGAATGCACTCAGATATTGAGCCAAACAGGGATGACATTCTTTGTTCCCGTGTTCAGCAGCAAGACCCGGCTGGTAGTAACCAGTTTAATACCGGCTCCCGTCAAAACTCTGTCAGTATTACTGTTGATTTACACATTATATCATATAGGTTTCCCAGTGTGCTTAATTAACTCAACAGTGCTTTTATATCTCTTTGTAGTTTTGTCTTATGTATCTATGCATAGTTCGATTTTGAAAATAGCCAATGTAATAAACGAAGAGATGATTTTTTTTTTCATTTATTTAATTTTTTTTTCTGTTTACAAACGTGATAAGGTGGATAACTTCAATATGTAAGTATATATTTGTTTACTATTTGATGATAGACGATTCTTCAACCCTTCAACTGTTAGAAAGCATCTCTATATAAATAAAAACCGATACCTATAATTTTATATGGAAATGTATTCATAGTTATTATCCACCTATAGCTATCTTAAATTAATAAAATACTTTTTTAGCTCCCTTTTCATTTGATTTTTATTTTGTAGGTCTTGTAGACTTCTAGGCAATGAATTAAGTAAGTGAGGTATTTTATACTGTAACGTTAATTTTCCATAATTATTATTGTGTCTTTGAGTGAAAAATGGTATATGCCTTAAGTTATATTGTAGGTTGGGCAATACTCTGTATTCCTCGTCAAAGTAGTGTCTAGACAGATCTGTAAATTTAGCGAGACTATCAAAATTCATTATACCCAATATTTCCAATGGCAGATCCTTAAATAATACTTTTAGAATTCTGTTCAAAATACTTTTTAATTGCTTAAGTATATATTCAGGAGTCAAGTAGTAAAGAGATATACCATAGTAGAACATACTCTGAACTAAGGAAAAATAGATTAACCTCTTTGTTGTAATAGAGAGACATCCACTTAGTTTTTTACACTTAAATAATATTACCCTTAAATTGTTCGTAAGCCTACCAATATATGAGTCATATTTCATATTAAAATCTAATTCTATGCCTAGGTGTTTAATACAGTTAACAAACTGTAGATTCTCACATCTACAACTATTTGGATCAATAAAGCAATTAGGTTTATGACATAATAATGGTAGGTGTCTATCTTGTATTGGATTAATATCAATCCTAGAGCTTCTAAAAACAATAGCCTTTGTTTTATTACTGTTCAATTTAATGCAATTATTGAAAAAATACTTTGTAAGTAAATTAAGATCATCTTGAATCAATGACATACCAGTATTAATATCCTTATGAACTACATAAATTAAATTATCATCTGCATATTGCAAGATATTACTCTTAATATTTAAATATCTTAATCATTCACATAGATGTTGAATAAAGTGGGTGATATTATACTACCTTGTATTAAACCACAAGTTTGTGGTAAACTACTACTGATTATATATCCTATAGATGCACATAATCTCCTATCTCTAAAATAATCACTAAAGAATTTCATCAGGGACCCCCTTACTCCTATATTTTTTAGTTTGTTCAATAATATATTATAATTAACCAAGTCAAAAGCTTTACTTAAATCTGTTGTTACTGAGATCACAACTTTATTATCATTTATAGCTTTATTAATATCATTTGTTAACAATTCCAAAAGATCTATTGTAGATTTATTTTGAATAAATCCAAATTGTTTTTTACTGATAATTTCATATCTTTTTAAATAATCATTCAACTGCTGGTTTACAAAATGCTCCACAATCTTCATTATTACAGAAACTGACCCAATAGGCCTATAACAGTTTAAGTCTTGTTTCCTACCCCCTTTGAATATAGGCCTAATATGAGTAACCTTCATTTTTGGAGGTATAGAACCAACTATAAATATTCTTTTAATAAAGTGGATTAAGACTAAATGTAAATAAGGTATATTATTTTTAATGTCTGTAGGTCTAATGTTATCAGGGCCACCAGAAGAATCAGTATTAATTTTACTTACAGCTTTATAGAGTGATTCTTCATTTATAGTTTGGAAATTCATGCTAATGTTATTTCCTATTGTATAATTACCATTTTGTAAACTCTCATTTATATCAAAAGGATTACCATTCATTCCAATATTTAAATCCTCGATTGCATTTTTGTAATGGACATTAAATCTGTCAGCCAATATATTAATATCATTGTCACTATCAAGCTGGAAATTACTTTTGATTGTTTCCATTATTGTTGGCTTTCTCTTTTTATTTATTAATTGATTGATTAAATTCCAAGATTTCCTTGGATTTTTTATGTTTTCTGACAATTGATTAAAATAATATGTATTTTTTGCTTTTCTAATGGCAGCTGTCAATTCATTTCTTGTGTCCCTGAATAACTTTCTGAGGTTCATATTGTATTTATCCCTTTTTAATTGTCTCCACAAGTAATGTTTGTGGTCTATTAAAGCCCTAATACCAGCCGTAATCCAGGGAGTCACTCGATTTCCTCTATCAACATTACATTTAATCTTAGACTTATCATAAATATCCTTAAATATACTAACAAGTTCATTATATAACATTGTAGGGTCATCAATGTCCAATAAAGGCCACCAGTTCTCTTTTTGTATTGCTATGCTTACTTTCTTAGTACTAATTATTTCTGTTGAACAAATGTCAGAAATTTCATTTTTATTAATATCAATAGTTATACCTGTCCAATAATGATCAGCTAACTTATCTTCTATTACATAAGCTTTATGTTTATGATCTTTTAACTTAACATTGATGTGGGCCAAGCATGATTCTACTAAATTATTATTATAAAACTCGACCCTAGTAGGTTTGTTGATAGTGTTAATCAAACCATAAGTGTATAGTGTATTAAGGTAGTCATTTGCACCATACACGTTTGATATATAACATATGTTCATATCTCCTAGCAAAATTACATTTTTCTCAGATTCAATTAATTCATTAGACAGAATAATTTCTAAATCCTTATTAAATTGATTTATATTCATGTTTGGGGGCCTATAGCATACCACAACAATTATTTTTTCTCCTTTACATATAAATTGAAAAAACATAAATTCAGCAGAATTCAAGTTTAATCGTAAATCTAATATTTCTGGTTTTAACTCACTTTTACATTGGACAAAAATACCCCCTCCTCGGCCATTAGGCCTACATTTGAACATTGATCTATGTTATTCTATGTTATATTAATATCATCAATAATGTATATCGTAAATATTTATAAGTCCGTTAATAACTTGAATTGAAATAAAGTAACTATGACCTATACACTACTTATCACGGTATCTGAAAAAGATACCGTGCTTCTTATTGTAACTTAGAAAAATATTTCTGTGCTTTCAAGTTTCGTTAAAATACATATAACTTTTATTTAAATTCTCGTTTAAATTTGTTCAAAATAAATCATTTTTGTTTGACGTTTTTATGTAAATAAAAGTTTTATATTGAAATGAAAGATACAACTATTCACTGCATTATTAGTCAATAATGCCTATAAATTAATAACTGTAATAATTTATTAAGTTTCTAATAATGATTTAACGGACACAGGCTAATTTAATTTATAACACTACAGTAGTTAAATAAAAACAACCAAATAAACCACTAAATAATTGTTTTCCGCTCTCTTAAGTACTGTAAAAATTCTAAATACTCATAAACCATAAGCCAACATATCGCACGCAGTCTGGAAACGTACTGTAAACATCCGTGGATCCGTAGGTAAAAACTAACTCATTTTATTTATAAGCAAGAATGTAAAAGACTCGTTGCGTGTGAAAGTCTGGCAATAGCAAATGTTTCCAGGACTGCAGGCATATCGGGCCCTCCACCCGTCCCCTGCCTATCACCGCTCGACGAGCTCGAGGCCGGACCTTCGCCGCGCGGTCTGTAAATAGGTTAGCTCATGTCCACATCATACAATATGATAAAATAAATGTATTAATATTTGATTTAGATCAATATTAATTTAATGTTATTAAAAACTTCTCCTTAAATATATTAATAGTATTAGAACTAATATATAGAAACTTTCCGGTGTGCCAGTGGACTTGACCGGAGGGTTCCGACGTTATCGCCAAATAACGGAGTCAAGCAACATTGAAAGTGGCTGTTCCTTGGATGAGTGGCCGTCTGAGCGACCCCGTCCTTGCACGCAGCCCACCTGCCCGGTTTCTGGAGGTAGTTAGGAAGTCACCTTTAAGCCGTTGGTCCACAGGTTAAGTGTCAGAGAGGACCTCTTAGCCTTAGAATAATAAATATAAACGAGCAATTTAAGTATAGGCCTATGTAAAATAACTAAAATTACAAATACTAGTAATTAAACAGAGCTCAACACAAAACTAAAGCAAGGCCCTAACACCTCAGTACAGTACCTACCACTGTGCCACTAAAAGGCATATTGGTTTAACTATAACAGTCATAAACTTACAAATAAATCAATATCTGTACGGTTATAGCCAAATTCAGACGGACATTTACGATAATAGTATGCTTTTTTTAAATAAAGACTTTTCCGAATTGTCTAGGCTGTATATTGGAATTATAAAAATATATAGTTCAAACAAACCCATTATTAAGTCCTGCAATGTGTAGCTGACAGCCATTATCGTTTAGTTGAAATAGACGTAGATGGTCTTGAGAAATAAAGAAGAGGTGGAACGTGGATCCTTGCGGCTAACCTAACATTTCCCGACCTATAAATATATAACGGACACTTTTTAACAACTATACGATTAGATCAGAAAAATAATCAAAAATGTACTCTAAGAATAGTTTATATTATAATATTAAACATGTGTTGATGTTCAGATTGCGGACTTTTCCTTGACCATGTTCAACAACCCTGTGCACTTCACTGCTGCAGGAGTCTTTCAGCTGAACCGGGCACTTATTACTAAGGTTAGTATTATTTCTGATCTAGTATGTATGACTTTTTTTGTTATTTTAACTGACTGTTACATGATTAATCAAATGTCTAAACAAATTGCATATGCGTTCTAATGTTATCACTAATGATTATAAAATTAACAATTAGATTTAAAAAATAATAATATTTATTATAATATTTATCTACAAAAATACCTATTTTAATAGGGAAATTAATGAATAAATGTTATTTAAATAAAAAACTATATATATATATATATATTGATAAATAAATAAAAATTTTAAATTAAAATAGTTAATATTAAAATTAAATGATTCTGAAATTTTAAATTTATTTTATTAGCTCTTTTCCTGAATTATGATTAATGATAAGGGTTTTCAATTTTTTGCATGTTGAACAATTAACTGGCACAATATTTATTTGTTCGTTGACCAATGTGTATAGTCCTTAAAAAATTTAATGATATGTTATTCTTTTGTTATTTCTTGTATAATAAATTATATAAAAGCAAATAAGCCATTATTTTCTTTTATTTTCATATTTTGAACAATAATATTTATGTAAGTCATTTAATTGCACGTTTCTTAAATTTGTTTACAATAAGTAGGTTTGAAAACGTTTTCTAAATTAATATATAACAACCTAAATCATTTTTCAATTTCAAATAATTTAGTTTTGTTTGGAAATTTTTTTGAACTGTCGACACAACGGCCCAACGGGTTGTATCACATTAATATATGGTACGTGAATTAAAATTAATATAATTATGTAAGTAGAAAAATAATTGTAATTTGTAGTTGTTATAGTATGTTAATTACACGTATTTGTTAACGATGACCCTCCCACCCACACTAACACGTATGTAGTGATAACACTCCCACCCAAACTACCATGTATCTAGTGATGGCCCTCTCACCCACACCAACATGTATGTACTAATGAACCTCTCACCCACACTAACACGTATGTAGTGATGGCCCTTACACCCATACTAACATGTATGTAGTGATGACCCTCCCACCCACACTAACACGTATGTAGTGATGGCCCTTACACCCATACTAACATGTATGTAGTGATGACCCTCCCACCCACACTAACACGTATGTAGTGATGGCTCTTACACCCATACTAACATGTATGTAGTGATGACCCTCTCACCCACACTAACATGTATGTAGTGATGGCTCTTACACCCATACTAACATGTATGTAGTGATGACCCTCCCACCCACACTAACACGTATGTAGTGATAAGACTCCCACCCAAACTACCATGTATCTAGTGATGGCCCTCTCACCCACACCAACATGTATGTACTAATGAACCTCTCACCCACACTAACACGTATGTAATGATGGCCCTTACACCCATACTAACATGTATGTAGTGATGACCCTCCCACCCACACCAACATGTATGTACTAATGAACCTCTCACCCACACTAACACGTATGTAATGATGGCCCTTACACCCAAACTACCATGTATCTAGTGATGGCCCTCTCACCCACACCAACATGTATGTACTAATGAACCTCTCACCCACACTAACACGTATGTAATGATGGCCCTTACACCCATACTAACATGTATGTAGTGATGACCTTCCCACCCACACTAACACGTAAGTAATGATTGCTCTCTCACCCACACAAACATTATGTACTGATGGCCTTCTCACCCACACTAACACGTTTGTAGTGATGACACTCTAACCCACACAAACACATATGTAGTGATGGCTCCCTCACCCACACCGACACGTATATAGTGATCACCTTCCCACCCACATTAACACGTATGAAGTGATGACTCTCCCACCCACACTAACACATATGTCATGATGAACCTCCCACCCACACTACCATGTATGTAGTGATGGCCCTCTCACCCACACTAACACGTATGTACTAATGAATCTCTCACCCACTCTAACACGTATGTAGTGATGATCCTCCCACCCACAATTACGTTGTTCATTAGATAAACAAACATTGTAGGCTTACCTCATTTTAAATTCCATCCATAATCGGTCCATCCATGTTTGGGATGGAAACTTTGTTAAACTAGTTTAATGTTTAAGTTCCAACTACCATTTAAAAATTAGAAAGTTACATATTTTGAACGTGGATTTCTCCGTCATCATCAAGAAACTCATTTGTTAATTGTTTGTGTTCTTTTATTTCAGATAACAGTGTCTGCAGTAACTTGTCTCATCATCGCGATTCAGTTGACACACCTAGAAGGGCCACGTTCGACAGCCAGCACCAGTACAGTTAATGGCACGTTTACTATTGCATAATAAATATGAAGCCTCCAGTTTTTTGAGAACAGATGTTCTAGAGTTGACGTTTTCTCCGTTGTTTTCTCTTCATCTAGAGCAGGCTCTTGTCTTTTAAATAGTGAACCATTCAATAATGAAGTTGCATTTATATTGACACTTATTCAATGGAAACACATTCAAATGCTGTTTATTTACGTAAATTACTGTTTATATGCAGATATTTAGTTTTTATAAGCAGTATATCTTGTGAATTTTGCTGTGTTTATATTCTGATGATAGTTGTGAATGTACATTTTTCGGGAGTGAAAATCTCTTTTAAATGGCCTATTTTTCATAAACTTAATTTTATAACTTCTATCTACTTAAACTTATTTCTTATTTATGAATAGATAAATGATGACTTTAACTATGTAAAGTAATAAATTTTAGTTACAGGTATATTTGTGAAATTCTTGTCTAGTTTAAATAAAATATTTGTTGGAGAAGTTGTTGTCTATGGAAAATAATATGTTGGAGAAGTTGAAAGAGGTTTTATTTCATATACTCTAGTTTAACTTACCTTAATTATATATTTGCAGAGTTTTTTATAAGTTCATATTTATATTTCCATTATTTATTTTCAATATAAATCAATTAAAAAACAGTTCTAATTTCCGGTTAGAAATCACAATGAACCAACTAAATAATATTGCTAGGAACTGGAACTCTTATCAAAATACATGCGGTATTTTTTTTCTTTTTTAGTTTAATGGAGACAACATTCCTTCAATGAAGGGAATATTTATGTTTTATAATCAAAGAATCAACAAGCAATACAAAAAGAAACACAATGCATACATTAAAAAAACTCTTCTTTTCCAAATTACAGGTTTTTTATTTACAATTTGTTTAAATATGTTCTAAATTGTTATGTGTTATGCACAGTTATTTATTATTATTTTTTGTCTTTTTCATACATTTTACGGGTTTTGTAGTAAATATGTCCATCTTCAAAACTTAGACTTTAATGAACTCACTTTGTTGATTGTTAAGAGGCATAAACAATTTTACTTATTTTTAGGAAAGTGTAAGTGTTTGTTTCAAGCTTGATTAAAGTGGATGTAAATCTACAAAATTATTTACAATTTCAAGCCACTTTCCTTTGACATTCATGTTTTCTGCTACATAGGTCGGTCAAATCGTATTAAATCTATTTTACATAATCCTTATTAGGGATGAAAGAATTAAGAAGTAGCACAAGGAATTTATTAAGTAGCACTTTAAAGGGAAATAGTCTCAGTTAGTAAACAAACTATAGGCCTCCATGTTTACACATAATCCATAAAATCTTAGTAAGAGGTTGTATCAGTGCATGAAATTGAATCTGAAAATCATTCACCTACAAAAACCATATTCAACAACACTAAAGAGTTTTGGCTAGTTTTTAATGATTGTAGTCTTTCATGACTTCAGTTTTTGTAGACTTTCATCCCCTAGTACTAGATATATTACTGGTAAAATTCTTTTGTAAATTTCACAAGTTTTGTCAATAAATTAAAATTTAGGTGAAAATTCGTGTGGGAAAAGTGTCGTTAGGAGTTAGAATAGTTCCTAAATACAAAAAGACCCCTATTAAAAATATCAGGACAACATTTTTATTTTTTTAAGGATTCATAGCCAGTTTTAAAAGTATATTTCAACCCAATGGTGAGGGGAGGGGGGCAGGTTATCAGAATAATTTCCTTTACTAAAGACCCAATATAAATCACTACCCTAAGCCATAGAATTATAAAAATGCGATTTTTAAACAATTTTTAGTCAGTAATTTTCCTGTAGAATTAGTGAAATGCATGTATACGTGTTTTAGAATTTACTTGGTAATGAATCGTGACTAATTAAATTATCATAAATAAAAGAGTAATACAAGATAAATACGTGTTTTATTTTTATTGTTTATTCAGTTATTATGAAAACTATTTTCTTAATGCAAAGATAGGTTTTTTTTTCTTTTGAAATAAAACTGATTTCAAAATACAGTTTCATTTACCATGCCTAAAACAAGGAAAGCTAAATTGTGATAGGTAAAATAAATGTATCATTCTATAACGGAATTGAGTGTGAGACGAAGTCAGCAAGTCTTAGAATCAACTTGGCCATAATTTGTGTTGAGTCGCATAAACCTGTCATAAGTGTAGCAGTATATTTAGATCATCAGTAATTTATTGTCACTTTAATAACTTCTCTAATCGCATATCTGCTGAGTTGAGGTGTTTGAGTTTCATATAACTGTCAGAATGTATATGAGGATGAGTAATACATATTATCTTTGAGTATATCTTCATGATACAGTAGTAATTTTCTCTTAAAAATATATAAAAATGTATTGTTGATAAAAATTACATAATTGATTACACGTTAAGAATTTTATTCTGAGAGTACTTTTTATATTTCTATAGCATATGGCACTAAAACTGCACATATTTTTTGTTTTTCATTTATCTGTTTTGCCTACACATTAGTATCTTTCCTATGATCCTGGACATAGATGATATCAGAGTTATGCTATAACAAATACAAATTTTAATTTTAAAAACCCCTCATCCTCCAATATACTTTCTTTAAAACTGATTTATTTGTCCAATCTCTGATACAAGAGTCGAAACAATTTTTCATTTGAATCTTCAATAATGGCTGACATCTCACCCATTATTTTTTTTTTTTTTCATTTTCAGTTTTGTAAAATCTGAGTTCTTTAGCTTTGTTTCTGGGCCATAACCATAGCACTATGACTCATCACCAATAAGAAACCTGGCGAAAAAATCAATTAGTTCTTTCGAAGAACAGCATGTTTGAATCACATATTTATTTTCTGTGAGAGCCATAGGTACAATTCCGTCATCGACTCGTTTCGTTCTCAAAAACTGAATTCCAAAACTCCAATCATTTCCGACAACATGGTCTGTCGACAGTCTTGTCAGCATAAGAATTACCTTAGAATTTTCATCTGTTTGGGCAGTTGATGGACATCCAGAACGAGCCTTTTTACTATCGATATGTCACTCTCTTAATAATGAGAAAACAACGTGCACTCCCCATATGACACTACAAGTGCTTCCCCATAGTGTCATATTTGTAAGCAGCTTACAGCATTACCATCTATCTCAGATGTGTTTGTATCAATCAGAAAGCAATCATTTCATATTTGCACTTAATAATTAGATAAGAATAGTAAATAAATTTACCCTAACCAAAAAATCAATACAAATGCACAGAACAAGCCAAGTAAACAGAAAATGTGGCGATGAGTCCGTCACATGCTTAGTTGGAGAAGTATTTACTTCACAAGTTGGGCAGGAGCTTAGCAATGAAATATAATGGTCATACAGAAAGTAATTATTGGAACTCACAAACCCTAACCCTCCTATAGGAAAAATATACCTCGTACTTTGATGACGTGGTATTGACTCGATATGATTATTATCGACGCGAAGAATATTTCTATCTTTTGTACATTAGTTGAAGGTAGATGGATGTGTCATCTATTAGAGTCTCCTTCCCAACAATACAGTTGGAGTACTAAGATTTCCCCATATGCAGGTCCAAGTCTTCCTAAGCTTTGTACAATAGCTGAGGGTAAGTGGATGAGTTACTTGAGGAAGCCTCCCTTCCAAGGGTATCATTGGAGTACTAAGATCACCTCATATGCAGGTCCAAGGCTTCCTAGCCTATCTAGTAGCTGAAAGATGAGTTACCTGTTAGAGTCTCCTTCCTAATCTTATCATTAAATTAATTACGTTATATGCAGGTATAGGGGGTTTGAAAGCACCGTCCACTTATTTTTATATGACAATATGGTAGGGTCATATAGATAGATAAAACTCATCCAAGAAAATAAAAGATCTAGGGTGATGTCGAATAATGTCATATTGTTTTTCAACACAATGGGTTTTGCTTAAATCATATATTTGAAATCTACCATTGGATCAGATGACTTCGTGCTATGTGCAGAGTGGTGCTTTTCCAGCACTAAGTTTCAGATTAATCATAACCGATTGAAACAGTTTCTTTACTACGTATATGACGAGGGATTGGATTTAGCACTGTGAAAATCTGTACAAATAAGAAATGCAATTAGTTGTTCAGAGATGCAAGAAGCTGGAAAGACATTTTTGTAAATTCAATTAAGACTAATCTGTACAAAAGTGATGCTTTTCTTCCCGTTAATCGCTTACATATTTCACTTCATTTAGGTTTGAAACCAAACTCAGTATATAGTTTAGATGTATTTTACTTAAAAAATTAACTGTATATTACTGTTGAAATGACCCCTAAGACTTGTACAAGTTCTAATTACATTGTACATAAATTTATGTACACAACATTGATTATTACCACATTGTCATCAGTGGGCATTTGTCATCTTACATTGCATTAATGGTTAGTATAAAACCACAATCAATTATACGTTTAGGAAGCAGTGTTTACCAATTCTACATAAAGTGGTGATACCAACTGTGTTAATGTGATTTCCATTACACCCGGACCATGACATGGGAATCCCCGAACGGCACTCTGCGTGGCTGCGGTGTTTACGTAATACGAGAGTCTTATAGGGTTGTGATTCTGTAGTGGAGGTAAGGGAGTTAACAGGCAATTCCGTAAAACCGAAATTGTGGTTTAAACCAATAGAACAGTCTACAATGAAACCAAGATCACGAAAACAATCGGACATTAAAATTAACGAGAATGGGATGCAGTTTCACAATTAGTACGAAAAAGTTATCGAGGAAGGAACAGTTTGATGGATTTTAAATGTGGAATTGTTATAATCAAAATGACTCTGAGTTCAAATATTGGTTTAATATTTCCTAATTTACAAATGATCGTAAACGGATCTACTTCGTCTCATCCTCAGTTACCGAGTACCTTCGGTACTCTAATGAAACAAACAAACTATAAAAAACAAACTACACAAACAAACTGAAGAAAAATTAAACTAACTAACTAAACAAACGAACTGAAAAAATTATTGAATGAAAATTAAAATTCTTGGCGTTGGCGTTTGAGCGAGGTTGAAAAAAGCACCGCCAAGGATTTTATTTATTATTCATTTCCATTATTTTTTTCAAATTTTTTGCATCGTTTATTTGTTTAGTTTGTTTCTGTAGTTAACTATCGAGTTCAAATGTCAATGTTCATTTACAACCACTAAGAAAGGTCCCGTAAGTAACTCTCAAGTTGGAATGTTAATATTTATTTACAACCGAACTTATGAAAGTAAAGTCAGTATATTAAACTGCCTAATTTATTGATAGCTTCTACTATAATTTGACCCATCTGTTATCCTTCACTAATCAATAGATGAACGTTGCCCAAGTTGAAATGTTGTTTTCATTTACGACCAAACTTACGACATTAAACCTGATACTACTTAGGCCTGCCACGTAATTGATGATGACATTGTCCCATCTGACAGTGTATCTACTAGAAGTTTGTTGTGGTGATGGACATATGTTTTCTGGAAGCTTAATTTGAGTAACATCAAAACAATTAATTACTTACATTATTGTGCGTTCATACTCGTTAATTTGTTTCTTAAAATATTCGAAAGCAGTCCTTTTTATTGCAGCCTATTGTTAGAATTTTGGGCAATACTGCTTTGGTTTATGTGCCTAAACATTATTTCTTACAATAGTGGTAATTTTTATACCTTGTTTGTATGAATATAATACTTGACCGATGTTCAGGTAAATTGGTTAAGTTAAGTTTTTTTTATTTAATGTTTAATAGTTTATTTTACTTTTTTATATTGCCATTTATTAGTATGGTTTTGAGATTAAATTAACTGTTTGGCTTTTTTCAACTCCAAACAAGGTTCTGATAGAAGGTATAGCTGGATATTATTAAAAATACGTATATACAGGTTGCAACTGAAATACTTGTACAAACTACAGGAGGTTGTTCCTGGAGTCAAAATAAACCAAAAATGTCATATGAACATATTTCCTAGTATGCACCATTTTCTGTCTGTCAGTCTGTGTTTTTAACGCTATATCTTTTTTCTCGGCAACTATAAAAGCTGGAGTGTTGAGATTTGGTTGAGATAGTAACATTCTATAACTCAAAAATAATTTTTAAAAATTCGTCAAAAAATTTCAAAATGGTGGGTAGTTAAAAACTGTGACGTTAAATTACATAAAAACCACACCTTGTATAAAAAAATTAAATAAACACTAAGTGGTAAACCGTAGGAAATTTTATTATAAAACTAACGATGCTTTATTTATTTAAAACAAACAAAAAACGCATAATTTGTGGTATTTTCTTAAGTTTTGTTCTTTAGTTATACTGAACATTAAGTAATTAATGAACAATCTTTCACTTGAATGTGAATATACGTTCCTATTGAAGTGAATTGACGTGAATATAAGTCAACAAGAGGGCGTAAATATTTCCTGAACAGTTTTTAGTCAAGTCATACCTACGATCTATAAACAATGTAAAAATATACGTAAGCACTCAATCTTAAGTACATTTTTTCTAAAGACAGATTTCCCCTTTTTAATGATACCGTTATGAAAAAGGCAATAAGATTAAACCAAAGTGTAATTCGGTTAGAACTAATCATAAACCCAAACTAAATTACGTGTAGAGGAGAGAGAATGTTTACTTCTCCCACCACAGTTCCCCTCCAGCGGCAGTAGCAGCAAGGTACAGTCACGTACAAAACATACTAAATAAAAGATGGCAAACTATATTTACTATGGTTAGAACAAATTTAACTAAGGTTGGTGAAACTGACAATAACTCTAGCATTTAAACTATTAGGAATGCTTCAATACAACTCAATTTATTAAACAACACAATAGCAGATCCAATGTAAACACTGTGTTAAGTGGGATCATTGTTGTTATGACAGATTCACGCTTCTAGTAGTGACTGTACTAAGAACATAAGGCTGTTCGTGGTGGGGGACAAAGTCTGTTGCACATGCGCCGTTCGCAGGCCATTTACCAAGAGTTGGATTCTACTGTACTTGTAAACGCCCACAGAGTATCGGTGATCCTAATCAGCAAATATTATATGAATGCATCAATACGTCTTCAGTTTTCCAATTTTCTATTTTGTCATTTAGTACATAGCTTAAAAACTATGTACTAAATGTAAAAAATGATCAAATAATGTTTAATTTTTAATTAAAATTAATTTATTTTGATTATTTTTAATTCTTTTTTAAAATACTTTTTTAGCAGTTGTTCTTGGTGCTACATTATTGTATGTTAATATACTGTCTTATAAATCATTGTTGAATAACAATTGATATGAATCCAATAGCTAAAAAATTAAATTTTACTGGTTGTATCAAATAGTTAAATTACTTTTCAATAATTTATGAAATTGTGGATTTTCTACAATAAATAAATTCAATGAACGCAAATCGTATTTATTTGTGTTTACCCATCTGATAGTTTCATAATTGGTCTATAAAAAAGTCTTGAAGTCACAGACCCTTTCAAAAGATGACGGCCCAGCTAGTTTTGTTGTTCTAATTTATAAGGACAGTTTGTGACAGCGAGAATTGTTTGTTTCCCGCCATATTTTACAACGTGACAGTGAAATGTGGAATATATTTTACTGTTTACAGCATGCGCCTCTTGAGAAGAACGGAGCTATTGTAAATTTAATACTTCATTCTAGTTAGGTTTTGTAGTTCTTTGATTTGTATTCCATATATTTGTATTGTATATAAATACCAAAATAAAAACTATATGTTGTATAAAAAATACTTATTTTGCTTAAAAAATTACATTATTAATGGACAACTTAACATTTCATTAAAAAAATTGTTTGTTTTAATGATTTAGGAGGAAGTATTTTAAAAATTAATACTACCAATAATGAAGTTTAAGAAAACAGCAAAAACTATTCTAAAACGTAAAAAATTTTTAACTGCCCTCCGAAACTCCCATGGTATTCTTTTGGAACTATGTTAATTGATTTATTTATTTGATTAACAGCAGTTAAATAAAAACATTAATGTATAAAAAATAAACCAAAAATGTAAAATTGAGGTAGACTAAACTTTTAAAATTAAAAACAACTGAATACAGTAGTAAAATCATACATAACATCAGCTTTTCTAAAGTAAATCGATTACAAACGAATAGTGGAAAAATACAGTAATAAAAATACAGTGAAACTGAGAGCTTGCTGCACATTTCGATTATATAATCATAGTCAATATTATGACCGGTGAAGCGGGCGGGTACAGTAACTTTTTTATGAAAGAGATTTATAAAAAACATTAAATATTAATAATAATACATACTTAAAGACAAATACAGTACATGTTTATTTATTGTAGTGAATGTATTGCATAACCTCTAGTTACAACAAGATATACAGAATAATATAATATTAATAGTTTTGGATTTATAATCAGAATTACGTTGCAATTTTTATTCACAGAATATAGTGATTCTGTAATTGTGATAATTTACATAAACAAGGCAATTTTTCTTCCGGGAGAAAAAGGAATTTTGAAATGCGAGTATCGATGTACATCTGACCAATGTTCATTCTAAACATTATAATGACTGTGTTGAAATACATAACCGATATAATCGTGTATTATAATAACATGCTACATATTAAATACTACACATACAATGATACACATAAAATGATACACATACTTTTTCTTGCCAGTAGAGAAAAAGTGTGTGTATATAATTTTAAGAAAGTTACAGTTATACACTTTATTAGACTTTTTTTAAATATGAATTAAAAAAGAAAAATATAAAAACATCTCCAAGAAGCTCTTGTTTGTTATGATGTAAGCTTACTTTGTGTGAAGTTGAATTCATTTAACTTATAAATTGTCATGAAAAACCCTTTTGTCTCAATGTTATTAAGATACTATTTACTAAGTAGTTACGTGTTTCGACCTTTAAAAACGTGTTTTGATGATATATTTACGTTTCTCAGATAATTTATTATAATTTTTGACAAATCTAAACTTATGTAAAGAACTGTTTATAACGAACCAAAAATAAATGTCCTTTGGATTTATATTATATGTTTTTCATTCCTTTGACAAATATCTCTTTGACGGCCTCAACTTTTATGTGCCAACTCGTAGATAACATCGCATTATTCACTCATGGATTAGTAGAATTGTCAATGCCTTAAAATGAGAAGCCCTTAGCTAAAACATTTCATCGAATGTGTCCTTTAGATTTATATTAGAGGCTTTTCACCCTCCTACCCACACAAATATCCGTTTGACGGCCTCAACTTTTATGTGTCAACACGTAGATAACATCGCATTATTCACTCATGGCTTGGTAGAAGAATTAATTGTCAATGCCTTAAAATGAGAAGTCCATAGCTAAAATATTTATTAAGAATTGTTATTTTCAATGGAGAAATTTTGGCTTGAAATTTTATAAACATTTCGTTCTATTGTTTTAAAATACATAACTTTTCCAGCTAAAAAAAAAAATAATAAAACATAAACTGGATTTATGAGCAGTAAAATCGGTAGTGATAATGTTTGAAAAACATATATTATTTTACAAAATAATAATGTTGTTTTTAAACCACTCCAAAAATGAATAGTTTTCTTGCCAGTACAACAATAGCCACAAAGCGAATAAAAAAATACTGAGGCAAGAACTATTCGCATTTCAACACCTGTAAACCTCAGATAAAATTAGATCTAGCTAAAGGTAAATCGAGGTTAATCCAATACGAGGACGTTAAGATAAGTTATAGAATCAACCTTTACCTTAATTTGCATCACAGAATCATATAATATGTCATAAATGTGGCAGTAAATCTAGATCTCAAGCAATAACTTTCGCTTTAACAACTTCCCTCACCGTTTATCTGTAAAGTTGAGGCGTTTGATTTCCTTTTAAGTATCACTGTAAGTAGAAAGTAGGCACTACGTGAGTATTGTCATAATACAATATTACTTATTGTGTACGTCGATTGTTGGAATAAATGTAGTTAGGTTTATTTTAATGATTTTGATGATGATCACCGTAAAACATACCTAATGAACATAACAAAATATAACCATACTACAGTTACCAATCTCAGAAATAGAATACATAACAAAACAATTTAAGAATAATAACATATATTTAAGGAATATACACATGCCACGTATGACCTTCATATGATCAGGGAAAATAAAGATATTGCTTTCAATGAAAAACAAAGAGGTAAAGTCTCAAGGCTGAGCCTGTGTGGAAGAACACTTCAGAATGTTATTTTATGTTATTAAAATTAATGCTGAAAAATTAGAGAAACGTATTTCGAATTAAAATGTTATTTATTTAATTTTAGTTTATGATGCTCCCAAACCAAGCCTTTAAAATATATATTTTGCTTCAATAAAATTAAAAAAAGAAATAATGTACTTTTTTCCTCGAGTTAACCAAAATTAGGCTACATTTTTCTACTTAACCAGTGTAATAAATTATGTTGATATAATTATGTATTTCACATCGATATTTAATCCTGAATTAATTTCATGTTATAATAATCTTCCCCTGATTCCTTTCTTATGAGCCAATTTCTAGCTTTATTTACAAATAAACTAATATCATCAATTTTTTAAAAACTATAAAGTAATTTTGTTAAATAAATAAGGGGTTAATCAATCAAACTATTTTTTATAAAATGGTTTACAGGCCATGATACATAACTAGTATCATAATGTCCTAATTTTAACATGTGAACACTACTTCCATTGCTACACTACATGTACTTTTAATTTTAAAAATTCTCAGCACGCTATCACTTATAGATGTCTAAGTGGGACAATTTCGTAAAAGGAGAACAGAGGGAAGGATGATTCATGTATAGATTGTTTCTATCAGTCTTACCTACTGTCTTTTACAACACACAAAGTGTAAAATTTTTTGTAACAAAAACACAAAGTGTATTTAATTTTGAATTATTATTTATCTATTCTATCCATTCTCCTATCAATTTATGCTTTTTATTACTGCTAATTTGAACCGGAAAGATGAAGTGCACTGACAAATTATATACAAAAAAGAAACATTATAAGCCAAATATGCTCTACATTAAGTTATGGTAGCCGATTACATCTTTACTCACTTTATAATTTAAAAAATTTGACAATAAGTGAATTATATTTGTTTACTATCGTTTGTATTTATATGATTTGCATTTATATAATGTTTTAATACTATACAGATAAATAAAATTTGTAATCAATAATATAATCTAGATTAGAAAAAATGTTTTCCAATCTTCTGGATGTATAGTAAATATGTAAAAACATGTAAATATTTTTATATCATTGTTTTCCATATATCTTTGGAATGATATCTTTGGAATGATTTCTTCAAATACATTCAAATTAAAATGTTTTTGTATTTTTATGTAAAAGCAACCCTATTGGATTAGTTTTGACGGTTACAAATCTTTTGGCTTACAATACTTCAATAGTTAAAACTGTAAATCATTAAGAAACTAAATGTATTACTTTATAGTAAAATAGTTTTAAGCCTTTATAAACGACCAGAAAATGGATTTGCAAATGAGATTCGTTTGTAATTGAGATCAACTACCGAAAACTGGCTTACGTAATAAAGACGTGAGGCAGGCGTTAAGCCCGCGCCAACTGACACCGTGTAATCTTCAAGAACACGAGATGAAGTGCTAAGACCGGAGTTATGATATTTGCAATGCTAAACATCAAGGCTCCTTAGCATCTAATTTGCATCCGTTTTAAACGTAAATTATAAAACGAACAATCCTTCTTTTGAGAGACAGCATTTTTAAAATTTAATTGTGTTATCATGGAGAAATATTAAAAATGATTTTCACGCGTATTCTATAAGTCATCTTCAGTATGTGCCATAGTCAAAGCTTTTTAAAAATAATGTAATTCACGGTGACATTCTTTAATTGTGGAGAAAAATAAATAACGCTGTAGGCCGACGTTAGGCTTCCTAAGTGAAGAAAGAGTTCACGCGCATTCATCGACAGACAAACTACGTACATACAAAATAGTTAAAGATTTTTTGTTGGATAATTTATTATTTTTTACTTGTATTACTCATATTTATTTCCTAAAATATGTTTTTCCTTTAGTTATTTATTATTTCCTGTTCCCGTATAATTCGGACAAATGATACTGGGGAACATATTAATTACTAAATGATTAAATACAAATTGAAAAATTGTTTACTGACTTAGTTTATTATCATCAAATAAAAATTAAATTGATTAATTTATTTGTTACATTGCTGAAAATAGTATTGTTACAATGGCATCAATTGTTACCTTTTGTGTGTACATTGGTTACGAAACAAGTCAAGTTTACTTTTTGTGTGCATAAGTTGTGTAAATAAAAAACTGTTTTAGACAAAGCCATGATTATTTATAAGTACTGTACCCAAAGGTTTGGAACTCAGCATTTACAGGTATATTATTGCAAACATCTGTCTTCGTTGTAGTATTCATTGTGATTCTATTAGACGGATCAACTTATAATTTATTGCAAAATTTGTCCTACCATTGGTAACTTCATAAGAGACTTATGAATATTTTAGGAACTTTCAGTAATGATGTGAACCACATTTTGGTGCTCACTTTTAAATGCTCTTCAAGGTGAGATACGAGTATATTCAAAACTGAGAACTTAACGTCGTTGTACATATACGTAACGTACATATTGTTATATACTTATTGTCTGGTGTGGTACATTTTGTTTTGTACTCATTGCTCGATTTTATACCTATTATGTTGTTTTATACTCGTTGTCCAGTTTAGTTATTACCTTGTTTTCTACTAATTGTTTAGTTTGGTAAATGTTGTGTTATGTACTCATAGCTTCATTTGGTACCTATTGTGTTGTTTTGTACTCATTGTCCAGTTAGTTAGTACCTGTTTTTTAGTTATGTAGTCATTACCTGGTTTGGTACCTTTTGTCATGAGTTTTATTCATTGCCTGGTGTGGTACCTACTGTATTTGGTTTATACTCATTGCCTAGTTTGATTTGTACTATTTTTATAGTTTAGTTAGTACAATTTCCCATTTTTTTCTTCAGTGGAAAAGTGGAAACATTTTACTTTGATTCATATCTGAAGATAGCAAAGACTTCACTTCACTTCACTTCACTTCACTTCACTTCACTTCACTTCACTTCACTTCACTTCACTTCACTTCACTTCAATTAATTGCTTATTTTCAACGAATATTATTAAAATTAACATAATCTACGTTAAACGTGTAAAAATAAACGTAAGTTTAATAATTTGAATAGTGAGATGTTACATCTAATTTAAAATGTGTCCGAAGAAATCTAATTTTAAACTTATTCGTCAACATTACACTGGGAATTGAAAACAATTAGGTTGGCTCAATTCACCCTATACTGACCAAATTACATGAAAACCGTGCTCCAAACTCGGTTGTGGCCTTGGTTGAGTAGTCTTATGGGGTTATGGTAATAGCTGTGGTAGAAGTTAGGAAGTTATCAGGTATTTCATAAAACCAAAACAATTATACGTTTCTAGATTACAACAATAACTATTAGATTATTTGTAACCATCAGTTGTTGAATATCTGAGCTCTCTACTTCAATACAGGTATACCTGGCCTGTAGTTCAATACCAAAATTCAGGTATTGGAGATTCAAAAGATGGACAGTGAACACTTATTTCAAAAACTGAATTTTCATAAACACAAAGAGGATCCTACCTCATCTGTCGATCATTTTCCTAATTACACGTAAACAATTTATATTACATAACGTATATTGAGTTAGATTTTGTGTTCAAATAGTCTTATCATAAAATAAATTTACAAACTCTTTTGAGTGGGTATAGGAATTAAAAACATAACATAGGCTAGAAGAACGTTTAAAATTGCTGTTAATAGATTTCTTTTGCCTAAGTAACAGGGTTCAACTTGACATTTAACTAAATGTTTTTTTTTTCAGTGGCCATCGTAAACTTGACAAATTATCTTCAGACTTAAAAAATCATGTTTATTCTTCAGGAAACTTGATCTATAATGAAAATAAACATAACTGAAATTTATGGATATCCTGCGAGGACTTAAACAAAGAGGTACACAGTTATGTATTTCTTCAGTGAATATTGTTTTATATACCTAACAAATGTTGACTGATTTGTATGAAATCTGAAAATGTTTGTATAGATATCAACTTTATTGAAAATACATCTAAAACTATTAAATTGAGATGATTTCATAAGGAAATATCAATTGAATCTATCCATTAATTTATATTAATAGAAATATTCTCAAATTAATTCCATAAGATCGCATATTCATTAAAAGACCTTAGAAATAATTATTTCGCAGTCAAAATTGACACGTCGTTGGATGAATTATTACAACCAGAGGTGTGATATTTGCAATGTTAAATAGTCTTAAGGCTTTTTAGCATACATTTCCATTCTCATTAAAAAGAACAGTTACAATCTGTAAGAAAATTTTTAGGTCATCATTTATTTATTTATTGCTTTAAGGAACAAATAAAATACATCTTCTTAGTTAAAATTTTAAATTGCTTGGATAACAATTATTTGCATTATTCGAAACCCTATCACTTACTACTAATTTGATTATTCAGCAAATATACATGCCTAAGGTAGTATTTTGTATTGCAATTTAATAATTGCAATTACATAAATAATACATTGCAATTGCACAAATACAATACTTGCAATTACATAAATAATATCTATTTCTGTACTTGAGATTAACGATGAAAAAAATATTAGAAAATCAATTCTTCTTTTAGTCTTGTTTTAAAATTGGATATTGAAATGTTCTACTTTTTTTTAGGAATACTATATCTTGAAGTGTCTTGTCTAAACATGTAATGTAAGATTATTTAAAGATGTTCATATTAACTATTAATTACTTTTAAAAAATACCCCCCATCCTTTTCTGATGAACTAAAATAAAAATAATATTTAGTTATTAACTTGCCTTGATGGTTCTAGAAACACTGCCATTTTTTATTTTGGCACAGAGGAATATTTCGTCCCATTCTTGTTTTTATATATTTAGAATCACCTATTATTTCAGATAATGGTATTCTAAAAATGGTTTCGTATCTAGGCAAAACCTCCACCAGACATCTATATAGGGTAGGGTTCACTGTTAGATTGAGAAAGTGTGAGGGAGTGACGAAGGGTTTTGATTGCAGGTAGAGTGAGTTGTCGAGTTCTACACCCCTAACTCCACCAGTTTATGGGACTTTCTCCACTTTATTACTCCGATACACTCACTCCAATACCGTTCGCCCAATAACTTCTTCCTGTCAGTGAAGAAAGACTTGCCAAAATCATGGTCGATAAATAATGATTTATCAAGTCCGTAATGATTATGGTAAACCATAAACGTACTGTGGTACTGACTTACTGACACACCAACGTATTGTGGTATTGATCATCCACACACCCTTACACTCAAAGTGGCATTTACTTACTCACTCACCCATAAACTTACGGTGGTAATGACTTGCCCACCCACCCACACACGGACATGCTTTTTGACAAATGGTGTGCGAATTATTTTACTACATTTTGAAAGAGTGAATGAAGGGGATAAAGAATTCAGGAAGAAATTTTGTGATTCGGAAGAGTTTGATTTGGGTATTACAAAGTATAAACAATTAAGAACTTTTGGAACATTTTTTTCTTGTGTGCAATATAAAATAAACGACACAGCTGTTAGGAATACAACTGAACAGAAATTACAAAGTTGGGAATTCAAAAGATATGCAGTAAGAAATAAACACAGACTTGGTAGTTGTTTATTTTAATAAACACATCCTCTTTATAAGTGTATAAATGTAACAATAAAAATCCTATTAATATATATTTTTTAGACACCTAATTTAACCTTATATATTGGTGCTGTCCTGTTTATTTTTTGTAAAATGTAAATGTAGTGACGAAGGAGATTGTCCATAGAGTACGTTGTATGGGAGATTGTCCACAAAGCATGGAGTTTCTCAAAAGCTGGACTTTCTTGGTGTGACAAAATATAAACTACTAAGTATAATGTATGAATGCTCGTTTTTAATAATTATAAACATTTACTAATAAATAAAATCATTAAAAAGCAATCAGCATAGAAAATCCAGTTGTTTCTGTAAAGAACTATTCAGTAAATAATAAATGTAGTGTAATCTTAAAATATCTTTAGTTTAAAAAAATCTTAGTCTATAAATCCATTTTGTCACGTATACTTAATACATTATTAACTATACAAAAATATTTATTTACGTAGTATTAAGTAATAGGATTGATTGTAAAAAAAATAATATCATAAATAATTGTATTAATTGTAATTTATGCTGAAAAAGTAAAGAAAGAACTTTAATATTAAGCAATTTTTAAATTAAGCTGTTAATTATGTATGGATAGAGTATTGATAATAATCTTAATTATCAGTACGTGTCAATAATAATTAACAGTCATGGATGAGCAGTTTTATATAATTTTGTATACATTACATTACTGACTCCGATGTCTTATATAATGTCATTTTTCTTCCAAATTGCGTCACAAGTTTGTCATCTTATTTGTACTTGGGGCTTTGAAGACAAAACCACCGAGATCTCATCTAAGTTTTCCTACAATGCTGAGCCACTGATTTACATTTTCTGTGAAATGGAAGGCCGTAGTTTGTTATGGAAATGAATGTGATTGAATGGTAAAGTTAAACAAATCAATATGCATGAATGTATTTTACAATCGTGTATTTTACAATAAATATTTTTTATAATTAAGAAAGTAAAAAGCCTAGTTGTAAAGTCGATATTTGGGACGTTTTACATTGTCGATTTGTACAGGTGTAACATAGATACATGCTGGTATATCTCTGTTTTATATCTCCAATACATAGAGGGATTTACGGAATGTACAAATACAGTATATTTGATTATTGCATGTATCTGTATGTACATCTGTTCGTGTATCTATGTATACCTGTGCGTGTATCAGTAGTGTATATGTCCGGTTATCTACGTATATCTAATTACGTATTTGAACCTGTATGTCTCCGTGTATCTGTATGTACATCTGTTCGTGTATCTATGTATACCTGTGCGTGTATCAGTAGTGTATATGTCCGGTTATCTACGTATATCTAATTACGTATTTGAACCTGTATGTCTCCGTGTATCTGTATGTACATCTGTTCGTGTATCTATGTATACCTGTGCGTGTATCAGTAGTATATATGTCCGGTTATCTACGTATATCTAATTACGTATTTGAACCTGTATGTCTCCGTGTATCTGTATGTACATCTGTTCGTGTATCTATGTATACCTGTGCGTGTATCAGTAGTATATATGTCCGGTTATCTACGTATATCTAATCACGTATTTGAACCTGTATGTCTCCGTGTACTGTACGTACATCTGTTCGTGTATCTATGTATACCTGTGCGTGTATCAGTAGTATATATGTCCGGTTATCTACGTATATCTAATCACGTATTTGAACCTGTATATCTCCATGTACTGTACGTACATCTGTTCGTGTATCTATGTATACCTGTGCGTGTATCAGTAGTATATATGTCCGGTTATCTACGTATATCTAATCACGTATTTGAACTTGTGTGTCTCCGTGTACTGTACGTACATCTGTTCGTGTATCTATGTATACCTGTGCGTGTATCAGTAGTATATATGTCCGGTTATCTACGTATATCTAATTACGTATTTGAACTTGTGTGTCTCCGTGTACTGTACGTACATCTGTTCGTGTATCTATGTATACCTGTGCGTGTATCAGTAGTATATATGTCCGGTTATCTACGTATATCTAATCACGTATTTGAACTTGTGTGTCTCCGTGTACTGTACGTACATCTGTTCGTGTATCTATGTATACCTGTGCGTGTATCAGTAGTATATATGTCCGGTTATCTACGTATATCTAATCACGTATTTGAACTTGTGTGTCTCCGTGTACTGTACGTACATCTGTTCGTGTATCTATGTATACCTGTGCGTGTATCAGTAGTATATATGTCCGGTTATCTACGTATATCTAACTACGTATTTGAACCTGTATGTCTCCGTGTATCTGTATGTACATCTGTTCGTGTATCTATGTATACCTGTGCGTGTATCAGTAGTATATATGTCCGGTTATCTACGTATATCTAATTACGTATTTGAACCTGTATGTCTTCGTGTATCTGTATGTACATCTGTTTGTGTATCTATGTATACCTGTGCGTGTATCAGTAGTATATATGTCCGGTTATCTACGTATATCTAATCACGTGTTTGAACTTGTGTGTCTCCGTGTACTGTACGTACATCTGTTCGTGTATCTATGTATACCTGTGCGTGTATCAGTAGTGTATATGTCCGGTTATCTACGTATATCTAATCACGTATTTGAACTTGTGTGTCTCCGTGTACTGTACGTACATCTGTTCGTGTATCTATGTATACCTGTGCGTGTATCAGTAGTGTATATGTCCGGTTATCTACGTATATCTAATCACGTATTTGAACTTGTGTGTCTCCGTGTATCTGTATGTACATCTGTTCGTGTATCTATGTATACCTGTGCGTGTATCAGTAGTATATATGTCCGGTTATCTATGTATATCTAATCACGTATTTGAACTTGTGTCTCTCCGTGTATCTGTATGTACGTCTGTTCGTGTATCTATGTATACCTGTGCGTGTATCAGTAGTGTATATGTCCGGTTATCTACGTATATCTAATCACCTATTTGAACCTGTATGTCTCCGTGTACTGTACGTACATCTGTTCGTGTATCTATGTATACCTGTGCGTGTATCAGTAGTATATATGTCCGGTTATCTACGTATATCTAATCACGTATTTGAACCTGTATGTCTCCGTGTACTGTACGTACATCTGTTCGTGTATCTATGTATACCTGTGCGTGTATAAGTAGTATATATGTCCGGTTATCTACGTATATCTAATTACGTATTTGAACCTGTATGTCTCCATGTACTGTACGTACATCTGTTCGTGTATCTATGTATACCTGTGCGTGTATCAGTAGTATATATGTCCGGTTATCTACGTATATCTAATCACGTATTTGAACCTGTATGTCTCCATGTACTGTACGTACATCTGTTCGTGTATCTATGTATACCTGTGCGTGTATCAGTAGTATATATGTCCGGTTATCTACGTATATCTAATCACGTATTTGAACCTGTATGTCTCCGTGTACTGTACGTATATCTGTTCGTGTATCTATGTATACCTGTGCGTGTATCAGTAGTATATATGTCCGGTTATCTACGTATATCTAATTACGTATTTGAACCTGTATGTCTTCGTGTATCTGTATGTACATCTGTTCGTGTATCTATGTATACCTGTGCGTGTATCAGTAGTGTATATGTCCGGTTATCTACGTATATCTAATCACGTATTTGAACTTGTGTGTCTCCATGTACTGTACGTACATCTGTTCGTGTATTTATGTATACCTGTGCGTGTATCAGTAGTATATATGTCCGGTTATCTACGTATATCTAATCACGTATTTGAACCTGTATGTCTCCGTGTACTGTACGTACATCTGTTCGTGTATCTATGTATACCTGTGCGTGTATCAGTAGTGTATATGTCCGGTTATCTACGTATATCTAATCACGTATTTGAACTTGTGTGTCTCCGTGTATCTGTACGCACATCTGTTCGTGTATCTATGTATACCTGTGCGTGTATCAGTAGTATATATGTCCGGTTATCTACGTATATCTAATCACGTATTTGAACTTGTGTGTCTCCGTGTATCTGTATGTACATCTGTTCGTGTATCTATGTATACCTGTGCGTGTATCAGTAGTATATATGTCCGGTTATCTACGTATATCTAATCACGTATTTGAACCTGTATGTCTCCATGTACTGTACGTACATCTGTTCGTGTATCTATGTATACCTGTGCGTGTATCAGTAGTATATATGTCCGGTTATCTACGTATATCTAATCACGTATTTGAACTTGTGTGTCTCCGTGTACTGTACGTACATCTGTTCGTGTATCTATGTATACCTGTGCGTGTATCAGTAGTGTATATGTCCGGTTATCTACGTATATCTAATCACGTATTTGAACCTGTATGTCTCCATGTACTGTACGTACATCTGTTCGTGTATCTATGTATACCTGTGCGTGTATCAGTAGTATATATGTCCGGTTATCTACGTATATCTAATCACGTATTTGAACTTGTGTGTCTCCGTGTATCTGTATGTACATCTGTTCGTGTATCTATGTATACCTGTGCGTGTATCAGTAGTATATATGTCCGGTTATCTACGTATATCTAATCACGTATTTGAACCTGTATGTCTCCATGTACTGTACGTACATCTGTTCGTGTATCTATGTATACCTGTGCGTGTATCAGTAGTATATATGTCCGGTTATCTACGTATATCTAATCACGTATTTGAACCTGTATGTCTCCGTGTACTGTACGTACATCTGTTCGTGTATCTATGTATACCTGTGCGTGTATCAGTAGTATATATGTCCGGTTATCTACGTATATCTAATCACGTATTTGAACCTGTATGTCTTCGTGTATCTGTATGTACATCTGTTCGTGTATCTATGTATACCTGTGCGTGTATCAGTAGTGTATATGTCCGGTTATCTACGTATATCTAATCACGTATTTGAACCTGTATGTCTCCGTGTACTGTACGTACATCTGTTCGTGTATCTATGTATACCTGTGCGTGTATCAGTAGTATATATGTCCGGTTATCTACGTATATCTAATCACGTATTTGAACCTGTATGTCTCCATGTACTGTACGTACATCTGTTATGTATCTATGTATACCTGTGCGTGTATCAGTAGTATATATGTCCGGTTATCTACGTATATCTAATCACGTATTTGAACCTGTATGTCTCCATGTACTGTACGTACATCTGTTCGTGTATCTATGTATACCTGTGCGTGTATCAGTAGTATATATGTCCGGTTATCTACGTATATCTAATCACGTATTTGAACCTGTATGTCTCCGTGTACTGTACGTACATCTGTTCGTGTATCTATGTATACCTGTGCGTGTATCAGTAGTATATATGTCAGGTTATCTACGTATATCTAATCACGTATTTGAACTTGTGTGTCTCCGTGTATCGTATCTGTATGTACATCTGTTCGTGTATCTATGTATACCTGTGCGTGTATCAGTAGTATATATGTCCGGTTATCTACGTATATCTAATCACGTATTTGAACTTGTGTGTCTCCGTGTATCTGTATGTACATCTGTTCGTGTATCTATGTATACCTGTGCGTGTATCAGTAGTATATATGTCCGGTTATCTACGTATATCTAATCACGTATTTGAACCTGTATGTCTCCATGTACTGTACGTACATCTGTTCGTGTATCTATGTATACCTGTGCGTGTATCAGTAGTGTATATGTCCGGTTATCTACGTATATCTAATCACGTATTTGAACCTGTATGTCTCCGTGTACTGTACGTACATCTGTTCGTGTATCTATGTATACCTGTGCGTGTATCAGTAGTATATATGTCCGGTTATCTACGTATATCTAATCACGTATTTGAATCTGTATGTCTCCATGTACTGTACGTACATCTGTTCGTGTATCTATGTATACCTGTGCGTGTATCAGTAGTATATATGTCCGGTTATCTACGTATATCTAATTACGTATTTGAACCTGTATGTCTTCGTGTATCTGTATGTACATCTGTTCGTGTATCTATGTATACCTGTGCGTGTATCAGTAGTGTATATGTCCGGTTATCTACGTATATCTAATCACGTATTTGAACCTGTATGTCTCCGTGTACTGTACGTACATCTGTTCGTGTATCTATGTATACCTGTGCGTGTATCAGTAGTGTATATGTCCGGTTATCTACGTATATCTAATCACGTATTTGAACCTGTATGTCTTCGTGTATCTGTATGTACATCTGTTCGTGTATCTATGTATACCTGTGCGTGTATCAGTAGTGTATATGTCCGGTTATCTACGTATATCTAATCACGTATTTGAACCTGTATGTCTTCGTGTATCTGTAGAATATTAGTATGAGAATCTACGCATATATGTAGCATATCTAACCGTGTACCTACGCATATCTAACAATGTATTTTTACGTATATATATATATATATATATATATATATATATATATATATATATATATATATATTCGTGTATCTGTAGTATATCCGTATATACGTATGTGAGTACGTGTATCTTAAGTATATCCGTATATAGTATGTGAGTACGTTAATCTGTAGTATATCCGTATATACGTATGTGAGTACGTTTATCTGAAGTACATCCGTATATACGTATGTGAGTACGTTTATCTGTAGTATATCCGTATATACGTATGTGAGTACGTTTATCTGTAGTATATCCGTATATACGTATGTGAGTATGTTTATCTGAAGTACATCCGTATATACGTATGTGAGTACGTTTATCTATAGTATATACGTATATATATGTATGTGAGTATGTTTATCTGAAGTACATCCGTATATACGTATGTGAGTACGTTTATCTATAGTATATACGTATATATGTATGTGAGTATGTTTATCTGAAGTATATCCGTATATACTTATGTGAGTACGTTTATCTGTAGTATATCCGTATATACGTATGTGAGTATGTTTATCTGAAGTATATCCGTATATACGTATGTGAGTACGTTTATCTGTAGTATATCCGTATATACGTATGTAAGTATGTTTATCTGTAGTATATACGTATGTGAGTATGTTTATATGTAGTATATCCGTATATACGTATGTGAGTACGTTTATCTGTAGTATATCCGTATATACGTATGTGAGTATGTTTATCTGTAGTATATCCGTATATACGTATGTGAGTATGTTTATCTGTAGTATATACGTATGTGAGTATGTTTATCTGTAGTATATCCGTATATACGTGTGTGAGTATGTTTATCTGAAGTATATCCGTATATACGTGAGTACGTTTATATGTAGAATATCCGTATATACGTATGTGAGTATGTTTATCTATAGTATATCCGTATATACGTATGTGAGTATGTTTATCTGTATTATATCCGTATATACGTATGTGATTATGTTTATCTGTAGTATATCCGTATATACGTATGTGAGTACGTTTATCTGTAGTATATCCGTATGTGAGTATGTTTATCTGTAGTATATCCGTATATACGTATGTGAGTATGTTTATCTGTAGTATATCCGTATATACGTATGTGAGTATGTTTATCTGAAGTATATCCGTATATACGTATATACGTATGTAAGTATGTTATCTGTAGTATATCCGTATATACGTATGTGTCTACGTGTACATGAAGTTATATCTGTAGTTAGTGTTATCTGTAGTATATACCTACGTGTATCTTTCTGAGTATCTAAATATATCTGTACTGATCCAGTTTATGTCCTTTTCTGTTTATCTGTATGTAAACCTTCTATATATCTTTAATTTTGTTGTCCCTATATATATATATATATATATATATATATATATATATATCCTTGTATCTGTGTTTAATTTTCTGTATATCTGTATTTATACTATCTACATTTCGAACTGTATATCTCCTCAAAATCTATCTGTATATATACATTGGATGCTTACAGACAAAGGTAGATCAGTATGAAAATCTGTACATTTTAAATTTATTACGAAAAAGTTTGTGTTTTCCATTGTGGTCCCTGCTACTGCATAAAGAGAAAAAAAATAAATAAATACATATATATATAAATATGTAAAAGCCTAACGTTTAGATAAAATAAAATACATGGAATACTAACGGCACTGTTGGCGCAGTGCTGTAACCCAGCTACTTGGGGACAAAGTGTTTGGGAGATTGTAGGCGATAGGTTCCATGCTCGGTTCTCTTAATACCGACACGGCGTCCGCTCAATGGTTGTCTTCAACGTAGACACTACTAGAGAAGTCTGGAGTGTCCGTGTTGAATGGTAGTCAAGGTTCGGATGTTGTGTAGGGAAGAAAACTGATTGTCCGACCTGTCAGTTAGCTGAAAATCAGACCAACACTACGTGGTTTGGATTCCACGTAAGTCCCATAGTTGCCCTGGCTATTGGGCTATTAATAAATAGTCCTTTCTGAACTAAGTTGAACTCAGATAGTAACAATGACTACACTCGTTCATCTACACTCGTCACACTCATTCACTCCTCATATTCGCCCATATCTCTACGATCGGCCTCTTAGAGATGAATAATGAATAATAATAATAATAATGAATAACGTATCTCACACTCAAGTAAGGCATAATGTTAAATATTTTCTTACTTTATTAGTAATATGTCTTTGGATTAACATAAATTGAAAAAAAAACAAGCTATTAGGTACTATATATCCCGCATATTTTAAGGTGATTTTAAAAATGTTCTTGGGTGTGAAGTATTTTTTCCTGCATTCTAATATAATTACTATCATATTTATAATTTATAACCTAAATTTACAGTATATACCTTTTTGTTTCCCACTGTTGAAAAAGAAATTATGGCTAGGCTGAAATAACCTCTTGAGGGCTTGAGGGAAGCTTCAGGCAAATTATCGTTAACGTTAATGGGTGGAGATGGTCGGACAAAACTATACAACAGCTCTGACCTACCCACCCCCATACACGTTGACGAGATGTTAGTTGGGAGGACTGTCCAGACTTTATTTGAACATGTGTAAGAGTGCTAACAGTGAGTTGAGGGCGGTGACAACTTGTTTGTTAGTAAAAATAGTTTTAAAAAAAAGGTTTTGGAAGTTCACCAGCGTAGAAAATATTTCAGTCCAACTGAAAGAGTATTCTATAAAAGTAAAACAAATTAGTAAAGATTAACTACTTAAATTAACAGTAAGTACCTGATATCACAGATTACATTGTTGATTTTAATGTGATACCGCCCTCAGTAACAGGGGTAGATTGAAGTCACAAATCACAAGGGCGTAGAATAGCAGTGGAATATGAGTGGATTTATGCGGACAACCGTTCTGTTATTAGCACCAAAAAGCAATGACTCAACGTTTTATTGAGCTGTTTCCATGTGACGGCTAGGGCGGACTACAATTAACCTGCGATTAAACTCTGATCATGCTTTAACTCACTTTTTTTATAATCTAATTTAATAATTTGACATTGTATACGATATTTTAAAATACTGTACTTAATATATTTAATACATAGTGAAACGTTATGTAGTTAATTATTTTTAATTCACAGTTTATTAAATAGTTGGTAATCAAGTTCACTCAATGTATGATGTAAGAGAAACATTCTTACGTGTTTCATTGTTAAGTTCATTATGGAATTATATACTTTAATTCATACACTAATTGTTTATTGTTGATCTTTGTTATTTTTATTTAGGCAATGGTTATTAAGGGAATTGTTTAAATTTATTGGTTAAAAATCTTAGTTCTATGATATTTTAAACAATGACTATATATGTACAAATTATAAATATTTTATTTAACGTTTAATTTAAATTTTGTTTAGAATACATCTATTTCATTAGTCCATTTATATTTTTTACTTGTCAATAAATAACAGTTGTTTTTAAGTAGCTCATATTTTTATATTCAAACAATTTTATACTTTGCATACGTCACAACCTAATATTTTATAACTACTTAGAGTTGGTTACTTTTATCAGTAAAACAATAATTAATTGTATGACAAATTGTTGAAATAACAGACTCTTGTGCGTAATATGTTATACATACAAATTAACAACAACAAAAATCACATTTACCACTTTTGTACTCGACTCACTACACATAAATGATGTAAGGGAAAATTGACGAAACACACATACAATAAAAACATATCTTAGGAGAACGGGCGATTGTTGAAGATGCTAATGACTATTTAGAGAGCCAATTTTTTCATACACTCAACAATACAGATAGAGAATAACAATTGAATCTACAACTCACTAACGTAATAAGCATCTTATAAACGACTATAACAATTAGTAGTTTTTTATTTAGAGATTACATAATAGCTATTACATTCTGTTTTAAATGAAGATTACACTATTTATTACGGATATATTGTGAATACCTAATTTTTACAAAACCATTGAAACGAAATGAAAAATGAAAATGAAATGAAATTAATTTTATTATTCATTTTTCTCATTAGAAAAAAACTCAACGCGCAATCAGGTTATTTGCGTATAACGTATCCAAATAACAAATAATTCAGTTTAAATAATCTATAACATATGATTGAAGCTATAAGTCAATAAATCATTATTTTCGTAAGCAATGGTTAGTTTTAAGCAAAGATAAGCTCACTTCTGTTCCATTATAGTTAATGTTAAGTAAATGCCAATATTTACCTCCT
>JAQJVL010001129.1:0-251374 GCA_035578905.1 Stictocephala bisonia
GAGAGGTAACATTTTCACTAGAGAGTATTATCTGTTATGAGCAGAACTAGTGAAAAAAGGACTACAGCCATGCAAATTGTACCAAATCGCAGAACAAAATTCTCCCGCTAAGAGTTCTACCTGTTTTAACTGGTTTGGGTCCATACCCTGTCTCACCTCCGTGGTCCAGTGGATAGTCACAGTCTCTTGAGGCCAGGGAGATCGCGGGGCCTGGGTTTGAATCCCAGTAGGGACACAAAGAGATGAGTCGTGCAATTGCATTAGAACCGGCCTTCCACGGGTACGGGCCTGAGCCTCAGGCTCATACTTAGCTAGCCCAGAGGATTTTAACCATTATTTTACCAACATTGGTAAACAAAAACATTCGTTGATAACAGACTCTGCCATTCGGATACAAACGGACATAACTTGCTCCAATCCATTATCTTTAAGTCTAAAAGACCCTCATGAAGTATTCAATATAATAACAAAATTAAAAAATTCAAACTCAGCTGGCTATGATGGTTTATCTTACAGACTTATTCGCCACTGTGCTCTGAACATTAGTAATGCTCTTTCGGTGGTAATTAATAGATCATTTCAGGAAGTTTTATTTCCGCAGGAACTTAAACAAACTGTAATATGACCTATATTAAAAGGTGGAGACTCCAAAGTACGGGAAAACTGGCACCCTGTGGCACATGTTTCAACTTTGTCAAAAATGTATGAACACCCTTTTGTTAACAGACTCATGAATTTCTTGTTAAATCACTTGCTGTGCAAGGAACAGTTCAGGTTTTTACAAAAGATGCAATGATTGATTTTGTCACAAAAACAATCACTGCTATCACTGAAAAATGTAAGACATTGGGATTATTTTTGGACCTTCAAAAAGCTTTTGACTCCTTGGATCATAAGATACTTTTTGAAAGACTTTACAATATAGGAGTACATTACCACTGTAAGTGTATGGGTGGGCGGTTGGGTCAATATCACTGTATGTGTAGAAGTGGACGGGTGGGTAATTACCACTGTACTTGTATGGGTGAGTGGGTGGGTGAGTCAATTCTGTTAAAATTAATGACTGACTAACCCAATGTCATTAACCCAAAACAGCTGTTATTATAGTTGTAAGGTACAATGCCTGTTTTGCTAATTTTTACTTATGAGTGGAGGAGAAGGACACAGCTTGCGAGGGCTTTAGACTGGATTAAATCTTACTTGATTAACAGATATCAAAGGGTTCATGTTAATAATAGGTACTCTGAAAATATCCCTGTAAACTTCGGAATTCCTCAAGGGTCAGTGTTGGGACCAATTCTCTTTATTTTATATATAATCAGCTTATCAAGAATGTTTCCAAATTTAGATATAACAATATATGCCGACGATTTATCATTATCATTCAAAAGTAAATTATTAAAGAATTTAGATATTGATTGCTATACACAGCTGTCTTGTCCATATCAATACCTAAATAGTAACAATTTACATTTAAATTCATCCAAAACTAAATGTATTTATTTCACCACTAATAAAGACTCTGAATGAGAACCATTAGTTTTTATGGACTGTGCTCAGCTCCAATTAGAAGGAAACTGTAAATATCTGTGATTGATTGTTGACAGGTATCTTTTGTGGAAACCTTATATCGAGTTTCTTGGCTCTAAACTATCCTCGCAACTTTTTTTATCAAATAGATTTTCTGCGTACCAAAATTTATTTCTCATGAAATTAATATACTCCTGCCTCTTTGAATTGAGACTTCCATATGGTATTGTTCTATGGGGTAATACATCCCAAACCTTTTTCTTGAGAATTTTCTACCTGTAAAGAAGAGCAATTCGTATAATGGTAGACGTGAATAAACGGAACCGTGCCATTTTTTCAGGTCATTAAAATATCTAACTTTACCATCCATTTATATTTATGAAACACTTACATTTTATAGATCAAAGGCGATCATACAAACAGGCTTAGACATACATGAGTACAACATGTATGTCTACATGTGTTGATTAGACAAAGACATCAACACAGACTGCAGCTCTCCGCCAATCTTCCCCAAAAAAGTTGCCCTAAATTATTCAATAACCTGCCGAATGAAATTAAAAGAGCAACAGAGTTTAATAAATCTAAAATTTCACTGAGGTGGTTTCTTTTAGAGAGAGGGTTTTACTCGGTTGGTGAGTTCATTAATTAATTAGTGGGCTAGAGTTTTATTCTATAGGTTTGTTTATTAATATAATTGACTTATAGCTTTAACAAAGATATAATATGTTTACTGTATGTTCAGTAGTGCTATATACCTATATAAATTGACATATGTAATACTATTTGTAAAATGTCTCCTACATTAAAAGATTTTGATTATTTTTAGAACGATGTGGCAACATGACAGAATAGCAGTAGGATACTTCTAATATAATGTTGACTGTTTAGTCAACAGCACCAATAACTGCAACAGATTTGCTCATTTTTATTGGCCTGTTATTCAAGTACTTGCCCTTACGTTTTCTATTTATTTATTTTTAATTAATTACGTCACCAATGGGTTGATTAATATTAGAATGAGTATTTCCTTAGTAAAGATTTAAAATGATCAAACAATGAAATATAACTTAAGCGGTTTATCAAATACTGTAATAAAGTCTATGAGGGCTCAAAACAGTAAGCTTTTAGCTAAACTGGCCACCATGGAAGCAGAAGAATACATCAAGCAAGAAGAGGAAAAGCACCTACAGACCATGGAATCACTCTACCAGCAAGTAGACAATTTGAATAAACAACTTTCGAAAGAAAAGCAAGCATATTTAGAAATACAAACAATTTTTGAAGAACACGATAGGAAGCAAACGGAACTAATTAAGGGACATGATAAAAAAATAAGTGACCTATAAAAAATAGTAAAACAGCTGGAGAACAAAGAATACAGTGAAAATGAAGGGAAAAAACATAAAATCCATGGTGACAAAACCATAGAAGTATGCCAAACTGTACCTAATACAGAACCAAGAATCCTAACTACACCATTCTTCTTGATGGAAATGAAAGCACTGAAAGAAAAACATTACTTTCTCGAACAAAAATTACAGACCCTAGAGGAAGAGTATAAAACTCAATGTATAAAAACTACCAATAAGTCAATACTTGCGGGAAAACATTCTGGCAAACTAAACAACCGCTCAGGACTCAAAGAAAGGGAGAAGAAAAGTAATATTTTCAGTGTCCCTGCAAGTTAAAAAAAGTGAAACCAGACATAACCTTCCCCATCAAGAAGAAAATACCAATTACTCCCAAAATCTCTTTTCAGAGAAGACCTTAACGCATAAGAGAACCTAGAACAAACTAATAACATATAATACAACAAAAAAAGTGTTACTACCTCACTACTGAAATGGCCAAACTGAGCCCTAATATATTCAAAGAAATCCTGATAATCAAGGAGCAAGTAGGGAACAGTGGGGGAGACAAACCCCGTCACAAAAACTGAATCCTAACACATTCAAAGAAATCCTGACAACCAAGGAGCAAGTAGGAATAGTGGGGGAGACAGACAAACCTTGTCACAAAAACTGGCCCAAGAAACTCTCTTGACTGAACCCTTGACATTAAGTGGAGTGGCGGAGAAATGCAAAAAAAGCAACAACTAACATCTGACAGACTAAAAAGTCCACCAGTATTAGCAATTAAATGCTCTCCAAATGAAACGTGGAAGATTTCTTTAAAAAAAACTTAGAATTCTTCAAACTACTGACCACCCACAACCCGAACATCTTGAAAATCCAACGTGCACTGATGCTGAAGAAAATCACACGCAATTTTTTAAAAGCGCATGATGCAACAGGAGAAACGGAAACGTCACGCTACAAGAATAATAACAAACTCAAAACTACACCAGAAAAGGCACTAAAAATATTTCACCAAAATGTTGACTGCCTATAAAATAAACAAGATATAATAAATGATTCACTAAAGAACAACACAGATGTAGTCATCTTAACCGAACACAGTCTGTCAGAACGTAATCTACTAAACACAATAGTAACTGGATACACTCTGATTGATTATTTTTGCAGGAAAAACCATAGTAAAGGAGGAGTTGCAATCTATGTCAAGCAAAATCTTGAAAATAAGACGATTTCAGTTAATAAGACAGTTTCAGTTCTGAGTCATAAACTCAGAAAAGCAAAGTAAACATGAGCCTATTCAGCTGAAGATCGACAACAAAGTTACAGGCGATCCTCAAAAAGTGGCTGCCAGGTATGATATACAAGAAGATTTAGTACTCTGGCCAACAACTCCTTGTGAAGTTAGCAAAACTATCAAGTCACTCAAAATAAAAAACTCAAGTGGCTTCGACGGTGTTCCATCTAAGGTCGTTAAGCACTGTTAAAGTGAGTTGATATATCCTCTGACAAATATTATTAACAATTCATGCACAGGGAAAATTTCCAAATAAGCTCAAAAACTGCCAAAGTGTATCCAAAATTTAAAAAAAGGTGACTCAACTGAAACACAAAACTATAGACCAATATCACTCCTCTCCACCTTCTCAAAAATAATAGAAAAGATTGTTTTGGCAAGGCTACTGCAGAATCTTTCACAATATCAGCTACTGAAAGAAGAACAGCATGGCTTATTAGTGAGTAAATCAACAAAAACAGCTATCATAACCATTATAGAAAACCTCATAAAATCCAATGAAGAATGAGACAACCACCGCAGTTTTCCTCGATTATAGCAAGGCTTTTGACTGTATCAGCCATGACCTGCTTCTTAAAAAACTAAAGAACATGGGAGTAAGGGGTACTGCAGGAGAATGGTTCAAAAGCTACTTAACTAACAGATCCCAAGCAGTAGAGATAAAGAGCTCTAAATCAGATGTCTTTGTGGAAACCATATCCAAACAAGCCATAATCAAATCAGGGGTCCTCAGGGCCCAGTTCTGGGGCCTGTCCTATACATAATCTTCACAAGCGACCTTCCTCGCTACCTCAAAGACTACTGCAATACAATCATATATGCTGACGATACCGCTCTGTTGCTTAAAAATAAAAAGGCCACTGATCTGGAATTACAATCTTTCGTTGCTTTGGGAATGGCACAACAGTATTATCATGCAAACAGTCTGGTACTAAATGAGAAAAAAAGCCAACAGCTTATCATTGGGAAGAAAAGATAGGAAGTTGCAGGATTTCCAGATGTCACAAGTAACATATTTAGGAGTAGTAATAGATGATAAACCTACCTGGTGTTACCACCTAGACAAGTTGTGCAGTAAACTCAGCTCAGCTCTGTATGTGCTACGAAGGCTGAGACACATATCTAGTGATGACACTACAAAAGCTGCGTACTTTGCTCTGTTTGAGGCACATGTACGATATGGGATAGCAGTGTGGGGTAATTCCTCTAAAACAAACACAAAGAGAGTCCTAGTTCTGCAAAAAAAAGGCAGTTCGCATTCTGGCTGGCTTTGGACACAGGGAATCATGCCGCACAGCCTTTAAACAACTAAAGGCGTTAATTGTAGTGAGTCTTTTCATCCTAGAGACAGCCTTACATGCTAAGAGACAAAACCTGCAGAGAGGAACTGACATACACAATTACAACACTAGAAGAGCCAACAACATAGTACTTCCGATCCATCATCTCACACTATGAAAAATAACCGACATATCTGGGAGCAAAATTCCTCAACATCCTGCCGGAAGAGGTAATAAACCTCAATTGCGAGAAGAAGTTGAGAAGAAACATCATTTCATGGCTACATCAGCGCCCCTTCTACACAGAGTTTGAAAACTGGAGACAAGTTTTATAAAAAAAAATACAGACTTTTGAATCTTTTGTATTGATTTTCGTGACACATTTACTGTTCTCAATGAATAATGTAAATAAAGAATTATTGTCTATGCAATAAGAATAATAGGTTTATAAAATAGGAACTACATTAAAAATTACTACTGTAAAAAGAATGATTCCAACTTGTACAAAAGCAATGAGATATTCACAGTCTCTTATGTGTATCCATTCTTATTTTATTTTTGTTGAGTTTGGGATTTAACAAAGCTGCATTAATATTTTGGGAAGTTTATTGTCCAATGTTCCTCTTTCTTTCAACATAGAATTTAACATCTTTTTCACTGTTTGGACAAAACGTTCGGCTTGACCATTGGATCACGGCTGGAAAGGAGCCGTGATTTTGTGTTTTGTCCCACATCTACTGAGGAATTCTTGAAATGTTGAAGTAAAATTTTTTCCATTGTCGGAAATAAGTAGGATGGGTAAACCAAACGTACTGAATAATTTCTTTGACTCTTACAATCTACTCAGCAGTATAGTTCTAGTAGTAATCACATCTACTCATTTTGAAAAAGTGTTAAAAACAATCATGAATTGTTGACTATTTGTTGCACCCATAAAATCCACATGAATTCTCTCCCAAGGTTGTGTTGCCGGTTCTGTGACCCACCCTTGTAAAATCATTCCTGGGCCCATCGAGGACAGGTGCAAAGGCACCGGACTCAGGAAGACAGAACAAATAAATACAAGTTACGGCAAAAATATAATTTTATTAAAAGAAAGGATTAAAATTTAAAGCAAATAACATTAAACAATGAAAGTGAAAAGTTAGGCGGTTGCCCGTTTTGGGGTTCAGAGAAAATTTAGGCTTAAACAAACAAATTATGACTTCAAAGATATAACAAGAATATATAAATAACAAAAATGCATGAATTTTTAAACAAAAATAAACTGTATCACGAAAACCATACATAACAATAAATACAAATAAATAAAAGATAACAAATTAAATAATAAAAACTACAGAACAATATTAAACGGGCAGCAAAATTAGCCGGGGCCTCAGGAACGCAAAAAATTCAGAAGGTTAGGCCAATTTTGAAAAGTTAAAATATAAACAAAAATGTTAATTAATAATTGCACTGAATCCAGCGGGCAAGGCTGGGCAGCTCCTAATTGGAAGAGAATTTAATAATTAGAACCCCGTTAACAGTAAAACACTACAGCTATAAAAGAACAAATAAAAAAACAAACAAAAAGTATTAAAATAAAATCTAAATCGGCATCTGTCTTTTAAAACCCTACCCCTTCTTCTACTTCCTAATAAAAGTCTCCAAAGGTATCCCCCTCTCTCACTAAATCATTCACAGTCACTACACAAAACCATATTATTTTATTATTATTTTTTTTCATTCTTCGTCCTTTTTATATACAACACTGAAATATATCTTCATGCCTGGGGGAAAAAGAATTGATGTCACCTGCATGCTGAAGACTATTGCCTGGGGAATCAGTGAAAACTGCAGCAAGGAAGGGGGAAGAAAGTGGCAGCTCCCTCTGGGCCAAAAAGATGGTGGCCCTAGTAGTCGGCCCAGCCCGTTAAGTCCTCAGCTGCGTCCCCAGGCATCATCAAGGAGGAAGGCAATGCAGGTAACGATCCATCTCCCCTCCCTGACCCTGGAGCCAAAAAGAACTTAGCTGCACATAAAGAAGACGAAAGCTGGCCAAGAAATGAAAACGACGAGAAGACAGATGAAAGAGAAAAAAGACCGGTAAGAAGGAATGAAAAACAATAATTTGTTTGACCGTTGTCACACAAACATAGAGAAAGACGATCCAAGAGACGGTTGAAAAAAAAATTACCAGGCACAGTTCCCAAATGTAATTTGTTTCTTTAGATGGTGCATATTGCTTTTCACGGATGACAATCATATTTTCTAAGTCTTTATCCATTCCTTTCCAATAGCAGTAACTCCTTGCTAATGTTTTAGTTTTCAAAATTTCTACATGTCCATAATGTAGTTCATTGAGTACCTGTGGTTGAATATAATTTGAAATAATTACCTTCTATCTCTTAACACATTCAGTGCTAAGGCCGTATTTTGGTTTTGACCGTATGTGGCTGCATATATAAATTAAAAACTTAAACCAATGGCTGAAATTTTTTTTTCAAAACCTTATTTATGTGATTGTCAATTTATGACTGTCATAAGTAGTATGTATATGTGGAAGGCTCACAAAAATTAATTTATATGTATGGCCGTCTAGTCGGCCATCAGCCCTTGGTAAACGACTTTGCCGAAAAATCAATGTCCAAGATATTTTACAACACTTGATTTTGTAAGAAATTAGTTAGTAATATAAGGGGCAGGTCAGGTCCATTTCTAACATTCATTCACAATTATTAGTCTAATCTGAGAAAAAGTTTTTAAAACATGCTACAGAACACAATTCAGGTTGGTCAGGGCATAGAACATATAGTATTTTTAATTTTTCCTTCTTTGCAGTACATTCTACATCTTTTTTGCTTAATTTTATTACTAATTTATCGAAAAAACAGTAATAGAAACTCCAAAAATAGCAGGAAACTGAAAACCATGTCCTACTCTTGGGATACTGCAGAAGTGCAGGACCTGCTAGCAAGCGAACCCGGCAAATGCTGGGCAAAGACTGATTTAATAATAAGAGTTAGGGCAGTATGGCCGACTAGACGGCCATCAGCCACCAATTGTGACTTATTACCTTGTGATTGATCGTTAAGTGTTTTAAGTTGATTTGCTTAAAAAATATCGTATTGATGTCTATAATTATTCTTCATGACTTTTACTGAAAATCATGATAGATATTGTGTGTTCCCCAGTTCGTTTGAATTCTATTTTATAATTAATCCAAATAGAAAATAAGAGTAATTGAAAAGTTGTGTTGCAGACATAGAAGGAAGGCTTTTGGTAGGATTGAAGAAACTAATGGCTTGTGGTTCTTAAAAAAAATGAGTGGTTGCCCATAACAGTATGCAAAAAACTTCTTAAGACCCGTGTAAAGTCCACTAGCTTCCTTACCTATAGAAAATAAAGTTTTTCAGCCTTTTGTAATGATCTACAACCCAATGCTATTGGTTTTTCACTTCCATCAGGGAATCGGTGTACAGCACCATGGAGATGCATCTGTAGCTGGAATCTAGCATAAATCTGGGATAAAGTTAAAAGGACTATACCGCTTGTTATTACATTCGTAATAGTTTGGAAACTTCATTTCCAGTTTTTGTTTCATTTAAACTTGTTTCCTTTTTGTAACAGTTGATGTAGGAGGTGAAGCAGGGTGGCTAGATCCTCAAAGAATCTGTTATAGCAGTTCACAATACCTAGGAATGAATGGAGTTCATGTACATTTTGAAATCTCTGTACATCCGTTATTGCTTCTACCTTATCATCACTTTTATGTATATCATGTTTATCAATTAAATGCCCAAGTATTCTATTTTCCTCTGTACAAATTTACATTTTCACGATTCAGTCTTAAATTATAATATTCTCAAATACTTTGGTGAGCCGGTCTAGTAATTCATCTTCTGATTTCCATTGAATAAATATATCATCAAAAAAGTATTGAACTCCTAGACCCTGAAATATTCCTCCGATTTCTTTCTACTATATTCCTGGAACAACCTTAACTCAAAACATCAACCTATATTGTATATTGTCTTATGTGTACTCATGTCTGTATTTTAGCATTGTCTTCATCCATCTTTAAATGAAGATATACATTTATTAGATTCAGAGTGCAGAAGAAATGTCCACCTTCCACGTGACTGAATATTTACTAATTCAAGGTATAGTATGATGTTCTTCCTTAATCTGTTTTTTTACAGTAACCTTGAAATCAGCACATAATCCATATTTTACCATTAGGTTTTACAACTGGTACAATATGGGTACCCCCACCTTGACTTTTCTGTTTTTGAAATAATATCTGCTTCCTCTAGAAATCCTAAGCGATTAAGTTTCATTTTCAACTTTCTCTTAAAGTGTGTATAGTATTGGACAAGCCTCTATGAATACTGGTTAAGCTCCTTCAATAGTTGCAAACTTTCTCTCTTATCCCACATTATTACCAGTATTTGTTCAATCCCAGGTTCAAATTGACCACTGAACTTATCCAACAATTCATCTGGTCTAAAATTTAAAGTGATTTGTTTTAGTTCAGCCCAATTTAAATAAACTTCTCTTATTCAATCTTCTCAGGTTCGTTTTCGGTTACGTTCAGTATCAAATAAATAGTTAACACACTTGCCAGTTAAGATAGTTGCAGCTGGCTGGGTATAGGGTCGGAATTAGGGTGTGGAATCGAGGCGAACAGTTCAGTACATCTGATCTCGAACAATCACTCACATGGCATCAAAAAAATATACATAAAGTAATATAATCAATAAATTGTCAGAGTTACCAGATATCCTCTTTGGTCATTTTGAAATAAAAAAAATCCTTTTAATTTTATTAGAAGTAGCAAAATGGGTTGCTGTTTTTTAGATGTTCCCTATATCCCCCTGTATTCTAACTTGTAGAACAGCGCCTGTATTCAAACAAAACCCTATCTGTCAAACAGGAATTTGAGCCCTTGTCCTCAGAGCCATCCCTGGCCTTGGTGAAACTCAGATTTGTCATTTTACATAGATGCTCACTCTCAACAATAATAATACTGTTGACATTATTATACTTTTTGAAATACTGTATTACTAACGGATTAAAATATCTTTTAGTCTCACAAATTTGCACATTTTATTTGTATTTTTATACTGTTATGATTGCTTTTAACTATATGAGACGTAATGTATTTTTTAGAAGAAAAGAGAGATGACTGATGTGTGTTTAAATTAAAGGCCCTAAACAAAAATAATAAGTTTTGGGCAAACAATCCAATCTTAAAATTTTTTATAAGGTTATTATTAAACATTCTTTATAAATAGCTATTTTGTATAGAATTGCATGGTATTCTGAGAGTTTGGTTTTAACTACAATGGCCAACAATTAAGCTGAAAACTGCTCAAAGAATTCCTGTCCACTATTAAAATTTGTTAACCTTTAATTAATTGTACTGTGGAAGATTCTTCCATGTGCATTTTATAGTGCCCACACTGTATATGTTTTTGCTACCAGAAAAGGGTATGTACACGCACCTGTCCCCCCCCTTTCGACCTGGTTCGATATATTTGACTTATCTTTGTGATACGATCTCTTTACATTTTTATTAAATTCATATACCATCATGACTTGTATCATGATCCAAAAAGATATCACAGCTTTTTAAAATTAACAAATGGTAGCTGACAACAAACCATACGATTATACATAGTTTTACTCTGTGTGTGCTTGTTTTTACCTGTATGTTAGGTGCATAGAACTATTATATATAATTGTAAATATTTATTAGTAATGTTTATATAAAAATACTTGAATGCTATATTTAAGTTAATTTTTGAAATGGATCCACTTCAGAAAAACAAAATACAAGAACCTCAAACCATGACATTATCTGTTTCATGGACAGTGAACAGGAAGACGTTCAGAAGTGAGTGAGCATGAAATCAACTCAGACTACTGTCGGCACAGAAATTATGTGCACCCAAGTTTGAAGGTTGTTTTCTATAGAACTAAGGGGCCTAGGACAAATTTAATCACACCATTGTTTTCCTTGTTTAATTTTATGTTATGACATATGTATTTTTAAATTTTATTATAAGTTTTAGTAATTTTTATCCTAGTTTGGATAAAAAAACTTGTTCCTATAAGAACAAAAAAGTACAGGAATTTTGGGTGTTGTGTAGGGAAGAGAACTGAGTGTCAGACTTGTCAGTTAGCTGAAAATCAGACCAACACTACATGGTTCGGACTCCACGTAAATCTGTAGGTCCCTTAGTTGCCCTACTATTGGACTATTAATAAATACTCCTTTCTGAGCTAAGTCGAACTCAGATAGTAACAATGACTACAATCATCACCCCTCACATTCGCCCATATCTCTACGATCAGCGTCTTAGAAATGAATAATAATAATAAAAAACATTGTTATCTTGGATTCTAGAGGTTGTAAGGGATTAGGACCCTTATTCACTTGCTCTTGCTTTCAGTATTTCAAAATGGAGAGAGAGGAGAGCCTTTCTTCACACATCGCTGGTGTGGGCACAGAAAGTCGATATTGTTGGGAAGTGGCTAATTAACATCCTGTCTTATATGAGTGTTCATAATAAATTTGGAAAATGATAAATAGTTAAAAAATGGTTTAGAAAAGTTATAAATTAAATAGAATGGTCTAATTTTTACATAATTCTGTACTTTATGTTATAATAAATCAATTGCTATTTTCTATCATTACAGTAGTAATTACCAGTTTTATACAACTGGTGAAGAAAATAAAAATAACAATATAGTATTGGACATAAAATTAGCTGTTTTATTTAAATAAGTATTCAAAGGGCGAAAATTGCACGTGTAAGATATAAACAAGTGGTGACGTCATGGTCAGATGTAAGATGGCGACAGGCTGTCTGTCTAATGATAGTACGTAAAAAATAGATATGTTTCCTATGTAAAAAAATAATAATAATAAATGGTTCCTAGGTATTGAAATATGATGAATATGGTTTTAGTTGATTAACATTGATTTTGGAATGTAATAAATATCATATCATTGATGAATTAAACAGGTAAACAAATTAAATAGGTTGAATATGTCCGTGGCTATTACGTTATGCTATAATCTTTTAACTTTCAATAAATGCGATTTCTAGTAAAATTCTGATATAAAGCTTACAATTATGGATTAAATTGGTGAATTAGAGTATTACTGAAGTTAAAAATGCTAGGCTTTACTAACTAAAATGATAGACTAACATTTAACGGCTGAGATTAATAATATGTACATTACGATTAGGTCTAGTTTTCAAACATTGCAAATATAGCTGTAGTCGACTTTAAAGACAATAGATATTATTTGATGAGTTATTGTGTTTATAACAAGTGATTTAATGAATATATTGATAATCTTTTGTCAGAGTACATTGCTTCTATAACCATTGCCCGAAACACAAGAAATATAACTTGACATGTTTTTTCTTTTTACATAATATACAATAAATTATTAATCTTAAATGATAACAAATTTTCAAACAATTATTAACAATATTTAGAACAACAATAACAACATTTCATGTACATGTATATTGGCATTGTTAGTGATTTATGAGGATGAATGGTCAATTTATGGGCGTGATCAGAATTTGATTAAATGAATTCTGATAGTATAATAGTAATAATTAGCAACATAAACAAATTAATAACTAAACTATTATTAAGTACAACGACGATATAATAAATTCACATATTTTTATATTTGTCTTATAGGATAAATAGGTATTGGTGGATTGTATCTTCTCATGGATGATATATGGTATCAACTATTCTTGTGGATGGTTTTACCATAAAATGTACAAATATTCATCTCAAAGTTAATTTGAGTTTTATACTCATTTAGTATGTCGACACCTAAGATCGTATCCATAATAAGATTTATTTATTTAAGATTTGGTACAATTACATATTAAGCATGAAAAATTAAATTATCAATGTGAAATGGATAGAATTTGGATGGGTCTCACCAAGGTTTGCAGTTGTATCAAGTTCTGATCTTCTTTATCATAAAATGTATATTTTTCAATTACAATTCTGTAAAAAAGAAAAATATGAGTTTAAGGTAAGTTTTTGTTAACTTATTAAATATTTTTTAACACTTCATAATTCACTAGGGATCAGAATTTTACTAGAAATCGCATTTATTGAAACTTAAAAGATTATAGCATAACGTAATAGCCACGAACATATTCAACCTATTTAATCTGTTTTCCTGTTTAATTCATCAATGATATGATATTTATTACATTCCAAAATCAATTTTAATCAACTAAAACCATATTCATCATATTTTAATACCTAGGAACCATTTATTTTTTCATTTTAAACATATCTATTTCTTACATGTTCTATGTTACATGCCTGTCGCCATCTTACATCTCACCATGACGTTACCACTTGTTTACATCTTACATGTGCAAAAATGTATAACTATATTTTTCAAGTTGTCTAAAAGCCTGTGGCCTTAAAGTATCTCACTGACTTTATCTGTCTTGCACGGTCTGTCAAAAAAAAAAAAAAAAATGTATATAAAACTGAACATCTGCCATTTTAATTGAAGGTCTGAGTGAGTGGCTAAAAGCATGTGCATAATGTCCTCCGTGAAAACAATGTTGACTTTCATAAAGGTATTTACATGAAAAAGAACTAATTTGTGTATTAATAATAGTATGAAGTGCAACATCATTCATAAACCGTTTTATTGTTTGAAGAGAAAACATTGTCTTTCTTTTACATAGAACTACGTAACTTGTAACAATAACAGCTATTAAATAAATCTATGAAACACTTAATATCAAGTTAAACTATACTTTCTTCAACAGACATCCTTGCTCTCCAAGAAACGCTCATAAAGTACTAGAAATTAATACAATTGGTGATAACCCTGAGTATCGACCAATGGAGCCTACTGAACAAATGTGAAGTTTTGGAATTAATTAAATTATAACACACGGTGCTTTATCGATATATTTTCATATTGGCAGTAAGTACCTGAAACTTCTACGGTGAAGGCAAAACACGCAGGAACAAACACTGAACTAACTGTAGGTGCTGAACAACCAGATAAACTCGGAGTAATTTATTATTTTTGGAATAAATTATTTATATTGCTAACCATGCTTTGAAACTGAGAAGAAATTCTTCCAAGTAGGACAAGAAATGCTTGCAAACCAGCATTTTGTTGGAAGTTGTTTTGTGTTTGTTTGGGGGACAGGAATCACTTACCCAAACCTCTTAGATGTTACACCAACTTCAAAAACTACACACAACTCTTAGGCTTAAAGGATAATCATGTTGTAATGCCTCTTTCTCTTCAGTCAAAGGTGATATCCTTTAACAGACAGAAGACACACTGCTATTAAGTGAAAACAGAAGTTCCTTAGAGAACCCTGGTCAGAACTTTCAATCAACTTCCAAAGGCCTTCCCCTAACAAAAAGTATATTAAATCATAACAGCAATTATGTAGACTTCACTTGATGAACCCCAAACCACAACCCGAGTGCAGAAGTCTGCTTTTGTTAAAAGCAGAAACAAACAATGAATTCTCACCAGCATTTGATCATGTTCATGCTAACAGAGGAGACAAGACAGTGATTGGCTTGTAAGTGTTGTTTGAAAGTTATTTGTTAGCACTGGATTGTTCATGATTGGTAGACAATATTTGATTTTCAATGCTTCAAGTGTTTGTTTTCTTGAAGTGAACACTTGAAGCATTGTAAATCTCCAAATATTGTCTTCCAATCATGGCTTGTAAGTGTTGACAAATAAATGTGAGTAGGACAACACTTGTACATTAGAAAGTCGTCAAGATATTAATGAGAACATTACTGAAGTTATTAACAACACATTCAACAACATTAAACCTGTACTACTATTCTATTCTAGACCTACCAGGATTGTTAAATTAAAATATATATATATATATATATATATATATATATATATATATATATATATATATATATATATATAAACTTTGTTCTTAATCTATGATGAAGTGAGAGATGTAATGTACTAAAATAATTGTTATTCTATGCAATAATCAGTGTACATATGATTTAGGAAATTTTATTTATCTTTTGTTTTTTTATGATTGATTATTGATTAGAGAATGAAGTCAAGAGTGTTATTTATTTGAAGTACAAAACTTTTAAATTGTGATAGACTTTTAATATTTTACAAATAAATATATTATAAGACACTTACAGTTCAGTGGGAATTATAAGTAGCACAAATACATCAATCTTTTACAACACAATCAAGTACTGGATGTTTGCTATCAAGTTTTATCATATGTTTTATATACAATGAGAGGTTAATGACCCTCAGTTTTAATAATATATATAAAATAACCCAGTTTTAAATAATTAGTTATTGTTTTTATATACTTTTAAAAGCTTTCTTAAAATAATATTGTCTACATATTGTAATAACTGAGAAGTTTAAATTTGTAAGTTGGAAAATAACGTTTTTGTCAATAATCCTAAGTATTATTTTCAATATTTACATTTATTTGACTTAATGTTGCATCACAGTTTTATAAGATATAAGCAAATTGCATATTTCTGTATCATTAAATAACATAGTCAAATATAATAAATAGTCTTTGGAAGAAAATTGTTATTGATAAATAATTTCATCAGAAAATATAGTTTTTCGTTAAATAGACCAGTTGCTTTTTCTCACCAGGATTTCAGTAATGAACAAGATGCAAGGTTTTAAGTCATGTGCGTTTTGTTACTACATATCCATGATCTATCATCAGCAGTTGTGCTTGTTTGCTTCTGTGATTGCCTGATTATTACCTCTTAGTTAACGGATATAATTGTAAAGTATTAAGGGATTTTACAAGTAAATACATTTGCTATTGTAGTTGTTATTTAGTAATCCTTTTTCACATTGAAGGAATTGTAGATAAGTAAACTGTTCTGTCAAAAAAAAAAAAAAAAAAAAAAAAAAAAAAAATCAACAAAATTTTTATTACATGGTAAAAATAAATCGTTTACGAGAACAGCAATTTTAATACTTGTACTTCACATTTAGAATATGGACAATATTTTATGGCCTTATTCCCTGAAATCTCTATTATTCTCACTATACAGGTTATTTATATAGCACTAGGCCTAGGGTTTCAGCAAAAAGATATAGAAGAAGGAAGCAGTATATCTGGTAAAATGGAGACAGAACGTACAAGACAGATAAAGTCAGTGAGATACTTCAAGACCACAGGCCTTCAACAAATTGAAAAATATAGTTATACATTTTTCAAAATTCCTACTCAAGAGCAAGTTACATATAGTTAACCTTGTGAAGGGAGCAGGGACTTTTGAGGTTGATTTTGCGATGTTTTAAAGCCTGTCCTTGCGCTTTGTTAATTGTAAAACTATAGACTAATTTGATTAATGGCAAATCAGTGGATATATTCAGTGGTTAGATCTTGCTGTATATACATACTCATGTCAATGGGTAGTCTCACCCAAACAAAAAACAGTCTAAAATTTTTTAGAGTATTCCACAACATTCCATCGATATGTACTACTGGATCCTAGACTGGGCTACAGAAGCCAAGCTGATTTTTAGGATTGCATTTGAGAATTGAAGGATCTACTTAGGCAAAAAGCAGTTGCTGGCCTTGTGCGCATAGTTAATCATCATAATTATATAATCTGTGGGCAATATATTTGTTAGGATTTTAACGTATCTATTAACTTTAACCCTTTCGACGCAACTGTCCGATTGATAGGACAGAGAGGTTCAGTCCAAAACCACCAGTGTCCGATCCATCGGACAGGTAAGGTATAGGCCAAAACCACCACGGACCGTGGCATACACATTACAACTGTTTTTAATACACGTTTAAAGTTGTTTCAATTTGTACTATATATGAAGTAAACAACATAAAGTAAGGGTAACTTTTGAGTTGGCAGTACTGGTGACCTTGACACATTGTGTTTCTTTAGCAGCGTGGTGGAGTGGTGTGGGTCTGCCCTACTCACATTCTTCGGTGTCGTCGTGTGGCGTGTTTGTTTATACTCGAGACTGTGAATACATTCCAGATTGTGTTTAAGGCATTCATTGTATGTTACTTATAGTAGTGCGAGATGAGTTTTTCACCGTTGAGTGACAACACAATTCAACATATTTTTGAGGATGAGTTAGTGTTAGTGATGTAAACAATGTGCTAAGTCATCTGAAGCTAGTGAAAGTGAAGACGATTTAGATACCACATATATACAAAATACCAGTGAAAATACTTCTCTAGAAAACAGTACAGCCAACAACAGGTCCATAGATAGGTCAGTTCTGTCATCGTCGGAGGATGAAGATGAATGCTCGACACCTCAAAGTAGAGCAAGCTTTGTAGAAATAAAAGCTTTCCTAGTAGTATTGATAAATATGGGACTAAATAAAAAAACCGCAATTGAGCTGTCTTGGAGTACAAAGTTGTCCCTGCATTTACCATGGTTTTCAACAATGTTTGCTAGAAACAGATTTGAAACGATTTTGAAATTTTTTCATATGGTGGATACACTTACATTACCTTCACAAAAACAGCCTGGATATGACCCCTGTGCACGGTTTGCCCCTATTGTTGATCACGCAAATAATGTTTTTAGGCGATACTACACTCCAAATTAACAACTATCTATTGATGAAAGTTTCGTCGGCACTAAAATCCATACACAGCTGTTATAATACATGACAAATAAACTGCACCACAAATGAGGTGTAAAATCATGGTTGTTATGTGATAATATGACACAATATTGGCTTTAATTTTTTTGTTACAAGGGAAAGAGGAACACAGTTAGAAATAATGGTGTCAATAAAGGCCTTGATCATAGTGTGGACATGAAACTACTGGAAATGAGTAACTACTCGACTAAAGGTTTCCATGTGTTCGTAGACAGCTTTTTCACATCATTCCCACTGGCTAAGGATCTCTACGAAAAAGTGACCTTCTTAACAGGAACCTTACTAAAACAAGTTTTCAGTTGGAGAAACAAACTACTGTCGAAGAGGAATATGCTTCTAGTTGCAATCCGGCTAAAATAGTAAAAAATAAAAAACAAGCACTTCTGTTGTCAACTAACGCTCAGGCTAAAAGAGAATTGAAATAAAAAAATAAAGGTAACAAAAGTTTTTATTGCTAGTGAACCATCTGTGATACGCCAGTACAACTCCTACATGGCCGCCTACATTCTTCCGATCAAATGTACTCTAATCTAAATGAGCGATGTACGCTAAAGTATTGGAAAAAGGTAACTTTCCACATTTTCGTCAATTTATACATCTTGTATAAAAACAACACGGGCAAGCCATTATCAAAACTGGAGTTCAAAATTGCCTTAGTTGAAGGACTTGCTACCAAATGGCCTGGTGAACAAACACCAGTGCATCACGAGCACGTCGATGAACCTTTTATCTGGTAATAAAGAACGCAATTTTTCTGTATGTGTAGCAAAGACAGTGTTGCTTAAGGTGGTAAACAAAACAAGACCAAGTACATTTGCAAAAAATGCAAGATATGTGTCCATCCATTATGCCTTCTAAAACATCGATGTTAGAGAGTAAGTGGACAAAATGATTGTGTATATATTTGTAAATATTCTGCTTTTTTACTGTGCTTATGTAAACAAATGATAAGTAAACATTTATTAGGAGAAGAATTTCGTCATCATCATACATGTAAGTTTTTACAAATTTATATTTTATTCTAATAGTATCAACGTTAGCCTACAATGACTTTTTATTATCATTTGTTCAATTACACACCATTTTATATAAAAAATTATTAAATTTTTATTTGTCATATTATTGTAATAAAATTTTACAGGTAGTTTGTTATATAACTGGACATTAGAATACAAATATTTGCGATGTATACATTTTTTTTCACAGATTTTGTATTCAAAGTACAATTTTTGTTTTTTCATTATTGCGTAATAAATAAATATGACCTATGTGTGTATATATATATATATATATATATATATATATATATATATATATAGTACTGTTTGATAGCACATCTAATTACTAACATAACAAAAAAATATCTATTCAAATCAAATAAAAATTGCGGAAAGCACGGTGTGAAATGTAATTCGTTGCAAAAACATCACTATTGGCCTTGGTGGTTTTTGGTAGATGACGGTATTAGTAATGACAAAATTAAACTTTAAATATTGGTATTGTTATACCAACACAAAGTACTAACATAAATAAAAAACCGATTATTTCATAACTATTTCAAATCAAAACTACCTAAATCTTGCACATGTTTCAGAGTACATTTATTTACAGAGTAAATCAAATCAATAAATTTTTATTCTTGACAGAAGTTAACAACTAACTTTATAATAGCGTCAATTTCATATAAATTACAAGTAATACAAATGATATTCTTACATTTAAAATTTAACACAAGCTTTTCTATAACGAAACAAGCTACACCATTTAGGCCTTCAGGAACTCCTCCTACACTAAACTTAGTTTGCAGGGAGACAACAACTGAAATATAAAATTTTATTTATATAAAGAAGTATATATATAATATAAAATTTAACAAAATACAGTATAATAGATCACAAGCATTTGATAGGCCTTGAAATGAAGACTGAGGTATAAATATGGCTATTGCTGGAAGAAATAGAACAATTAACATTTCTAAAAATAGAATCAAATAATTTTGAGGGGAAACTATGAGCTGTTGAGGCTGATCGACGAAAACATAATCAATTTTAGGTTTGATCAATGCAGAGCTCGTAGTTCTTGCAGCCATAAAAACCTTCCCGGGGCGAATACACTCCTCAACAATCGGTGTATGCGCTCAGAAACCTACTGCAGCGTCTTATGACCAGCGTGCGATCCAGTAGTATATATTGATGCTACGTTCTAGAGTGTTTTGGAACGTTTCAAATGAAATAGATTTGAACAATGGATTCAAATATTATCATGTTTCAGAACAATTGACAATATTTGAAGATAATGATATTTTTAACATTTCTGGAGTTCCAGAACCCCAAAAGATTTTGGAATGCTCTAGAAATTTCTAGAGAGGAAAACTTGCAGCCCTTATATCTTTAAAAGCACACAACTACATTCATGTAAAAAATAGATCCTTCTTTGTTTATACTTTGTTTATTCTTTGTTTATACAGGGATACTTGCTGCATCTTATAACTTCTTGATTGTGCTAACATTTGTTTTTTAGTTTTAGCAACGTGCATACTGCACACTTACTTTTATAATATACAGGGTGAGTTTTAAGTCAGTTACCCCCTAACTTGTTTCCCCATTCTATAAAATATTTGCTTTTTGAATATGCCATTAAGTTAGTACTAACCTACACTAAATTTAGAGTGTTTCAATGTAATTAGAAATCACTTGTGATGCAAGATCTAGGAGTCAACTTCTAAATTTTAAATAGTAATGTGATCATGTGATATATTATTTCACACCGTCATTGCAAGCTAAAAATTGTAGTGCAATCAGGGTTTTAAAATGATGTGTCTTTCTTTTTGTTATTTTATTAAATTGGCATTTTACTAATTCCTATGTATTTTCCTAATTAACACTGATTTATCCTGCATTATGAATTAAGATTAAATCAACACTATGATAAAAACACAAGTCTGATTTTGTTTTAGCTGTGACAAAGCAGTTTAAATTAGGAAAATACATAGGTGATTACTAATTACATAACATAACAAAATAATTAATAACTAAATAACGACACATTCTTTAAAAATTCTGACGTGTTATCGTTTTTAGATTGAAATTACAGAGTTAAAAGACAACATATGACCATGTTCCTATTTAAAATGTTGAAGTTGACTCCTAGATCTTGGACTTCCAGTGATCCCTAACAATGTTGAAACACTCAAAATGTAATATGAGTAAACAATAATTTAATGGCATATTCACAAAGCAACTATTTATAGACTGTGGAAACAAGTTGGGGGATAACTGACTTAAAACTCACCCTGTATATTGTTAAAGGTTTGGGTTTATCTAGATTTGGTAACATTCAAATGACCAGAATCAAAACATATTTCATGCTCATTTTTTTTTAGTAAAAGGTACTAGCATGGGTCTGGGCAGACTCGTAAATACTTTTCCTTGTGAGCAAATACTTTTTTTATTCACCTCATTTCCAAGCAAATACTTTATTGACTAGTAATTACTACGAGTATTTACTTTTTTCTTGTTTTATTCACTTACTCGCAAGTATTTTCTTGTCATACTGAAAGTAAAAGCTTTTACTTGTTTTTATTCACTTCACTCAAAATAATAACACTCGGAAAGCGTAGTACACTAGGTCAGTCTCTCTCTCTCTCTCTCTACTCACTTGAGGAAAGTGCCAGTGGCACAGAAAATTTGTGCAACATATATTATTGCTGTATTTTTTTACTACTACTGTGGTGTTGATGAACTTATCTTCTTAGGCAAGTTTGCTGATCTCTTTTAATTTGTTTTTAAAATACAACAATCTAGCATAATATACCCATATTGGCAATGGCTCTCCCCACTCCCATCTTGACAAGGCTGGTCCATGTTCAATATTCTTTAAATATTTCCCTTTACTTCTTACATTGTAAATATTCCTTCTATGAGGTAGTCAAAAAGTTCCCGGAATCGATGTCCAGAGACACTCAGCATGGTTGCCGGTGGTAATTTCCTTGTCTATGAGCTAGTTCTACTTCTGGAGAAGAGATATAGGTAGCGCGAGTATAGCTCAGCCGCCTTTATTTCCCCGTAGAGAGTGCTTTTCATGTATTTGCGTGTTTACATTGTCGCTTTTTGAAAATTTATTTAATTACCAGCTAAACATTAAATTTGGTATTTTACTTCAAAAGTCATCTTCTGGGACACTATAAATGTCAATTCAAACATACGTAACTAAGGCGATGAAGAAAAGCTAATTTTACGAATGACACAAACGTTTTCGTGAAGGTCACATAAACATTGAAGATGACTCTCGTAGTGGACACCCTTCGATTGCAACCACAGATGACAACATTGAGCAAGTTTGGCAAACTGTCCATGCAAACTGAAGAATAATAATTGATGATAAGGTAAATTTATCAACACAAAAAAGTTCTTAGGAGCATACGAGATGCCATAAGGAGGAAACGGCCTGAAAAATGAGCAGAAAACAATTGGATTTAGCTGCATGACAGTACGCCTGCACATCGATTCTCGTTAATACGCAACTACCTGGTCAAGCACCGCATTACCACGTTAGAACATCCTCCCTACTTGCCTTACCTCATGCTGGCTGATTTCTTGCTGTTCATACGGTGAAAACATCAATAAAAGGAAATCGTTTTGCAGGTGCTAAAGCTGTCAGAAAAAATTTGATAAAATTATTTAAATACATTTAAAAACATAAGTGTCGAAGGTGTTTTGACCATCTGTATGATCGTAGGAACAAGTGTATTGCTGTAGGAGAAGAGTATTTTGAAGGAAAATAGATTTCTAAGTTTTTATCTTTGTCCAATAAATATATTTCAACCAATTCCGGGAACTTTTTGATTATACCTCATATTAGCACATAATATTAAAACAAAAATTTATATGTTATTTACTAACAGATCCTATACCCTATAACTTTTTTCATACAAAAATCAGTAAATGAAATTATTTCTTAAATGCTCATTCCATCAATATCTTGTATAGACTTATCTTTGATTTATATTTTGAAGACATTAGAGCACATTTCAACAAAATATTGTAGTCAATATTTCTTATGTCTTTAAATCCCAAAAGAGATAAAACTAAATATCGTTGAACAAAATTTGTTCAAAACTTAACTCAAAGTGTGATTTTCTAAGGGTTCAAGAATGAAGATAATAATTATTTGAAAATATAGTCAAAAAGGTTTGTACTAAAACTGTCTCAAAACCTTTGTTTTAACTAAAGAGATCAAACTAAAAGTTAAGTAATCAATCAGAATAATAATTTTAAACTCATAACTGTTCAATAAAATGTCTACTGATGAATCACTTGAACATAAAATAAGAACTTAGTTCATGAGTTTTGTGAATTTTCATTTTAAAAGAAATTAAAGTACACATACTCAAAATTCTCTATATAAATTTTGAGTAGCAAATTAAGGTTATTAACATCATAACATTATGAGTATTGTATTTTAATATTAATTTAAACAAAATTTCCTTCTTTATGGCTTATCATTGACAAATTCAGGCTTTACTAGTATTCATCTAACACGCAACCTTGTCCACATTGCTATTGAGGCAACTAATACCCGATCTGGTATTACATGCTTACTTATAACAAAGACAATACAGGAGGAATCAACCTGGCATTAATATTTTCATTCTAAAATAATTTGTTAATTTTTGCAGGAAAAGTATGGTGAAAGGAGAAAATGTCCGATTACTACTATTTGCAAAAAATGGCACTAGTCAGAAACCACGAAGCAGATTAATATGTTGGGGAAACTGTTATTGGTTCACCCTCACACTGTTCATTTGCATCTTTGTATTTTTAATCTTTTTAGTTTTTATTGCAATAAGAGTAGGAGAAATCCATAGAGATATGAAAAGGAAAGGAAACACAGAAGATACAATTCCAGGCTCTGATTTCTGCAAATCTGTTAATGCTGAAAATATGTCTATGGTTGCACTTGGCTATTTGAACGGGATAAGAGAGGAATCAAATGCAATGGAAGGGAAAAATAAAATATATTACTTGACTAATCGTTGGTTTACAGACCAGGAGGCGTGTGCAATTGAAGCGCTTTTAAGACTTTTACAAGATAAAGCTGTATATATTATAGAAATTGGCAATTTTACATCTATCAACCATACTTCTGTAGATTTTATTGGATATTTACGACAGGAGTATACAAATTTGAACTACATTAGGTCAACTCCAAAAATGTTTTTTCAAGGATCGCCATTTCAAAATAATTTTAAAACTGTTGATGAATTTTCTATGTTTGCGGCTAAAGTGATGCTTGTGTGGCAGTTTGGAGGCACTGTGTTATCACCAAAAATTCTCCTTCTTAACAGAAGAATGTATGAGAACAATGAGGGCTACTGTGAAGTGGACAGTCAATTGTTATTTTGCCCAAATCAGTGCAGTGCCTATTGTTATCAACTTGTGAAGACAATCCTCGACTTGATCAAAAGTTCTCAGGGGCCAAAGTTAGTTACTACTGAAGAATCATTCCATGACATTATAGATCGGTCTGTGATTGATTACTGCGGGGATGTAAATACAGTGACTGTTGGTTGTATTGGAATCAACAGAATAAAATACTACAAAATTTGTTCAAAACTTAACTCAGGGTGTGATTTTCTAAGGGTTCAAGAATGGAAGAATAATGATAATAATTGGAAAAATACAGTCCAAAAGTTTTGTCCTAAAATTGTTTCAAAATTTTTGCTTTAACAAATACAATTGTTTGTACCTCATGATTCATTTTTAATCAAACTGGTAATTTTCAGTTTTGATTTTTTAGCATGGTTTTTTCGAAAACTTCCAACGTCCTATATATCGGAACGTCCGCGGAAAAATTTTTTTTCAGTTACTTAAATTCGTCCGATTATTATGAAACTATAGCAACATGTTGTAACGTATATGTTGTAACGTATGCATAAACATACAGGTTACACTAGAAATTAGGTTTTATCGTCTTTGGAATAATAACTTTAATTTTACGCATCTTTGAATTGAACGTCTGTGACTTACAACTTGAGTTGTTTGTTCTGAATCAGTAGTTTACTGCTAACCTTTAGCATATGTGTCCGTTTGATGTTAGCTGTGTTGCGTATTACTTTTAGTTGTTTTTAGAGTGTTTTATTTATTTCATAATTAGTATTTGCTTCTTTATAGTTTGTTTAGTGTTTATATCGAAGTGTAATATGAGTAACGGTAGACGAAAACGAGAACGATCGCCCATTAGCGTTGAAATTGGGCGAAAATTCCAAACATGTTCAAAAAAAATTCTACAACAGACATTTTAATATAGGGGAAAGTTTGTGCCTATTCTTTGGAACCATTTGTGTTTTATCTTAAAATTCAACATGAACGACTTCCACATCTATATATAAGATGTCGTTATAAAAATTACAGGCTGAACACAATTATTTGTGTTATTATTTACCAATTTATTTTATGTAATTCCCACTTTCCCTCCTTCTCCATCTCTTTACAACTTTATGCAGCTTTTCCACTGCATAAGAATGGTCTAATATTTTCACTGCCTTTGTCAGTGGTACTACTGCTTCAACAATCGTAAAACACACTTTGTGCAGCTCTCTTGACTATAAGGGAACAAATTTAAAGGGGCTATTCAAAGATATTAGGGCAGACTTATCTAGATAGCTTGTTTTGATTGGCAAACAACTCTTGAAGAGAAAGGAAAACATGTATGGGTATATTCCAGACAAAGATATACTCAAGATATCTTTCAGGTACTCAATTAAACTTGTACAATCCCTTTGATATAAAAACAAAACCATTGTGGCATTGAATATCTTTTTCTGGTGTCAAAGACTCTTGTTTAATTAATATACATTGTACCTGTAAATTTGCTTTAAATGCATGTGTTAAATTAAACTATCAGACATCTACAATCAGGTAGCTTGCATTGTAGGTCTAGTGTTCATTCATCTGCTTCTGCACGGAAGATTGTCCGGTAGAGCATAAGTCGTTATCAGTGATCTTTATGGCTATCTATAAACCGCTCAAATACTTTCATATGTAATAACAATAGCTATTCCTAAACATATGTTGCAACTTTAAGAATTCAATTGCAAATTTTGATTAATCAAATTAGAAATGTGATATCCACATACTATTCTTGCTGAATAGTCAATATTCTTCAATTTAATATGAAAAAATAACTTTTAACCAATGCTCCAAATTGAGTAGAAGAGCTTCAGAACTAATGGGAAATAGGAACATGGTGGCGCAACCTTCGTGTGAATTTAAATTTTTATTTATAAGGAATATAATTTTATATAAAAGTTCTTAAATGAACAATGAACTTAAATGCATGTTGACTCTATATATACTAATAATAATAAATTAGAATGCCATTAATCCAAAATGAAGAGCAGTGCGAGTATTAGCATCCCACTTGTACAATACAATTATGGGTTGACTTCGACTACCTACCATCTACAAATTGGTGCGGCTGACTGAATCGAGTCGTGTTTAGCGCGGCCGGCGGCGGTGTTTCAATTATTCGGCAAGTCACAACAGGAGTGCTATATCGTCTAGACACGTGTGTGCCAGTCTGCCCAGTCCAGTCAGTCAGTCAGCAGTTGTCAGCTAGTGTTCATGCTCTGTTCCCGCTTTCGTGCTTCATGTATTAAAATGTGTTTTTGTTTGTGTCAAGATGAGATGAGTGGTGTTTTTATATTAATTAATTACAATATCATCATTTTTCTGTTTAATTTATCTATGGAATCTACAGTTTAAACAAAATTAGTAAAAAAACAACAGACATTAGAACTTTTTTTAAATAAAAGAACCAGTGACCGTGTCAAAGATCGATGAAGAAGCGGAATCTGAGTGATCAAGAAAAGCTTCCCCAGGCTGTTCAAAGTCTTGCTTTGACGTAAGTAAACAAACCGATTCAGTTACTTCTTCTTATGATGAAGGAGCCTACTCAAAAAATTGGACCTTGGTAATATAGAGACGGGTCCATCGTGCCCAATTTTGACTACATATCCACGTTCAGACTTTAAAAATTCAAAACGAGCATTTACACCATTTTATTTAAAAAAAATTTGAATGGCTAGAATACAGTATAAAGAAAGATACTGTATTCTAACAATAAAGAAGTATCTGTAACTGAAAAAGGCATAAGTAACTGGAAAAAGATAGAGGAAAAATTAGAAAAGCATGCGTCCAGTGAAAGTCACTTATTTTCCATGGCCAAGTGGCATAATTATAGAAAGCCAAAGGATACAATTGCTTCGGAAATATCATCATCTCATAAAGAGCTTATTTCTGAAAATCGTGAATATTGTAAGCAAATTTTGGACCTTTTGTTATTTTTGGCCAAACAAGGAATGCCTTTCTGTGGACACGATGAAAAAGAAACGTCAGGCAACAAGGGAAATTATTTAGAGTTATGTGAATTATTCTCAAAATATGATGTTAAATTCAAAGGGAAATATGAACGATATTTCAATTTAACAAGTCATGGCTTTCAAAACGAAATTTTCGAAATTGTTACTGAATAGGTTTTAAGTACAATAGTGAATGAGGTAAATGAATCTGGATTTTATGCCTTAATGATCAATGAAGCATAGTCACACAGAGTTCAACAATTGTGTATTTGTATAAGATATTTGTTTGAATCAGAAATTAAAGAAAGACTGCTAACAATGAAGGATGTTTCTCTAGATCGTAGTGCTGAGTCCTTAGCAAACATTATTTTGAACTACCTTAAGGAAGTAGGTATAACTGCTACTTTAACATGTCAATCACATGATGGCGCGAGTGTAATGCCCGGAGTAAAGAATGGGCTACAGAAAATCATCAGGGATACCCATTCTCTCGCCATGTATGTGCACTGTTTAGCACATAAGGTTAATTTGGTTCTTGTAAACTCTTGTGAAAGCAGTAACTACAGTTGTTTCTTCTTTAATGTGATGCAGTCACTATATGAGTTTTTTCCTAACCCTGATATGCATGCGGAATACAAAATACTGCAAGAGGAGCTACAGATAAAAGTCCCAGGCCTACATGAGATCCACAAATTAAGTGACACTAGGTGGTCGTGTAGGGCTACTGCTGTCCAATCTGTTAACAGAAATTTTGATGCAATTCGTGCCGTCCTCAAAAAGATTGCTAATGATCTAAGGAATTCAAAGTCTCCTCAGGCCAAAAGATTACTGCCTTCAATTACATCCATGGACTTTGTAGTATGTTTAATATTTTTATTGGAGTGTTTAACTGATATAAATATCCTCAGCAAAGCGCTTCAGAAGAAGGACTCTTGCATAGGAAGATGTGCGAAAGCAGCAGGAACAATTATTATGAAGCTCAAGTCAAAAAGAAGTGAAAACGCCTGGGAGAAAAAGTGGAATGAAGTAATGGAGTTTTCAAGGATTCACGAACTACATTTATTCCCTGAAAATATTTGCATCACAACACAATCCAATGAGACTACCACAACATATCGTTCATTGGAAAAAGAAAGTCATTCGACTTCAAGTTCACATATTGCACCCAAACGTCGATGAGTTATTTCAAAAACTCTTAATGAATATTTTATAATGTCTACTGTTGGACAGTCAAGAGGAGTCAATAAAGAGAGTTTGAGTGATAAAAGTGAAGTGAACAGCAAGGTACAGTACCGTTGTGACCTTTATTACCCAATACTTGATATTTTGATCAGTGAACTCAAAAGAAGGTTTGCCAGTGAAGCAATGGAAGTAGCAAATGCGAGTGAAGAGTTCCTTTGCCTCAATGTAGAGAAATCTGAATCGTTTATACAGAAATATCCAGTGTCCGGATTGAACCAAACTATGCTCATATCAGAAATGAGCATCCTACGATGCGTTCTCGAGTCAGATGGTATCAACCCCAAAGAAATGCCGCTTAAAGTGTTGGCTAAAATATTAAAAGAACTGGTTTTAATTCAAGATGATATTTATCCCAATTTCAAACTGCTTTTTAAGATTTGTCTTACCCTTCCATCTAATAGTGCTACTTGTGAACGATCGTTCTCGACAATGAGAAGAATTAATCAATGCTTAGGTCATCCATGGGCCAAGAACGTTTCTCCAATTCGGCTGTCATTTATTCAGAATCTGATTTAGTAAAAAGCCTCAACGGATAAATATGCAAAAAAAAGGAAATAGAAAATTGCCTCTTATTTAATTATTAATAAAGGAGTGCTAATGTGTTAATATAAGGGTTAAATTGCTTGACAATATGAGACCGTTCCATTGTAGTAAGTAAATATGTATATACCTGGTTTATATTGCTATAAAACCAATATTATGTTTATGTTTGATAAAAATAAACATCAATTTTATGTTCTGAGTTTAAGTATTTTTCATTCAAAAAAGGTACCTAAATGTCATGTTTTTAAGCTGCAATCTTTAAAAATGTCCCCCAGACCCCCCGGAAAAAGTAGGATACAGGAAATTTAATGCATGGTAAACTTGTTACTTGTGCCCCCCCAACATACAAGGTCTAACTACGCCCATGTGGTGGTGCTAGATCGATGGATATTACTCTCTAGTCTAACGTATGAAGCTCGCAAATACATCATCTCCAAAAAAGATCCATTTACAATTCTTCATATTTATATCAAACTCTCTTATATAATCTAGTGATGTGCCTAATTTAAGAAGGCGCCCCTACGATCTATGACTCACCCCTATTACCACAGATGTCTGAGCGAACCATGTGAGCAGGAAGATATTGGCTGTCAGAAGGTCAGGTGAGTAGGTAGGATATTCTAGCGTGTTAACGCTGTATTTGCTAGGTAGTTATGTACAAACAGGTACTGATGTGCAAGTGCTTTATCATGCATCAAAATACAATTGTTTTCTGCTCATTTTTCAGGCCGTTTCCTCCTAATGGCATCTCATAAGCACCTAAGAATGTCTGTGTAATGTTCTCTGTTCACCTTCATGTGAATTCAACCTTTGTTGTCAAAAAACCTCCAGCACAACTTTTCCCTTACTATCGTCCAAGCGAAATGTTTCCCTCCTTGGTAATGTTGCTTTGCATTCAGACTGGTGTTTTTTGAGGTTCATACAGAATACACCATGATTTTTCATCAGTATTGTTTTGTTTTGTTTTTTTTTTTCAGGATCTGCACCGGCCATATTCATAAACTCACCAGCCGTTGTCATCAGTTGTTCTTTATGGTCTGAAGTCAACATTATTGGAACTATTCACAAATAAACTCTATGCATGTTCAAATGGTCATGAGGAATGGTGCGGACACTACAATGTAATAAAGTTACCTCAGATGCGATTTCACAATCATTATTCATCTGTTTGCAAGGACAATTTGCTAAAATTGCTCAATATCGTCATTCTGTAGAGAGTCAAAGAGCATGCAGTACGAGGGTCATCTACAATGACTCTGCGACCTCGCAAAAACGTTTATGCTATTCGTAAACTTGGCTTTTCTTCATCACCTCATCTCCATTTTAAGTGTCTCAGAAGATGACTTTTGAAGCAAAACACAAAATTTAATTTTAGCTCGCTGTTCAACAAATGCAATTATTTTAAAGCAACAATGTAAACATGCAAAGGGAGTATCAGCTGCTACATAACAAAATTCCCACATGCAACCACATTATTTGTCTCTGAACATTAATACCAGGAAGTTTTTGACTCTACCTTGTATTTCATATATTTAGGGCCTTAGGTACAGTTGAAAAATGAGTATATCTCCATAATATTTCCCCCTTCTTTAAACTTCTATTTAAACAGGCCTGGTAATATTTAAATATTTTTCTCTTGTAATTAATATACATTTATACTTGTCTGGATATAAAATCACTTGAGGTACTTATATTTCATTCATTAGTTTTGTAGCAAATGTTTATTCATTATTCATTTATTGCATATTTCATATGTTTAGGGCCTTATGACCTTCAAATAATAAATAATAAAAAGGGAATAGTAATAAATTAATTGTTCTATCGAAATATAAATTGTGCACAGTGTACTTTATACCCTAACCTCATAACTTGACAAAACCAAATCGAGCTATGCAGAGTCAGTCTTGGAAATATCAAGACACTGTATTGTAGGAGCAACGTCCTGTCTGCCGTGGGCAGGGGCAGTCAACCAGAGGGAGAACAGATTGTATGTGTGGTAGTGAGGCAGGCACTTTGCTACGTGTGGCGACAGCTGTGGTGAAATGTAGAACTAAATTCCATCCAACACTCACTTGTGCCGGTCGGACAAACACCCTTGAAGGCTTGAGCACATTAATTGTCAAAAAGGTCCCCGATTTTGTTAAGTTTCTACAACCCTGACAATACCTCAAATAACTTCTGAACTACAATGAAGCAGGTCACTTAAAACCCTGTTTGGTGTGGTACAGAACTGAAAGGGATCAAAATTAACCTTTGAACATAATAAGACATCTAAACATTTAAACATAGCTTAATTTAAATAATAATTATTTTCAATACATTTGGCCTTATATTATAATTAATAAAATTGATTTCAAGGTAATATTGACTTTTCTTTTTATAGACATTCAACTACTTAACAGCATATTTCAAGTTAACATTTTTTGAAATGTTATTTTGTCATGAAAAAACGTGTGTACAGGTACAAATAAGACAACTAAGATAAGGACGTATTCCAAAATTGTTTCTTATATATTTTAATTGATGTTTCTTATATTATTTAATTCATCAAAACACACCATGTAAAAAATTGAAAAGCTTAATTTTAAGTTAACAATTTAGTGAATAGTAGTTTTGATCTATTCTAAGCGTCTTTTATAAGATTTCAGTTGATTGTGATTATAAAGGGTGTGAATTTTGCTATACATAAATCTAAAAAAGAATAACAAATTATCATACTGTCCATTATAAGAATATTCTATAGAGTCACTGCCACTATTTGTACTTCCACTAGAGCACTTGTCATCTGCTACACCACTATGCCTAATTTCAAAGCCGTCGTGGTTAACTTTCTTGTGGTCCAGTCTCCATTGGCTTGCGTCTAGCTCAATCAAGAACTGATGGATGGCTTCTATTGTTGCAAGGTACCATCGTGGACTGTCTGTTTGATGGCGCCAAAACTGTGATAAACGGGTTTTTAGCACAACACTAGGCAGTGCTGGAATTGAAATAAAATAACATTATAAGTTTCTTGATTAGCATGTTACGTGTTGGTATATATCATATAAATTAACATGTACGTCTCACAACACTATAATGACTAGTGTTGAGTCAAATATTTATATGGTGATCGATTTCGTCCATCTATGTGGACATCTTCGGACCGACTGACATCATCGGTCCGAAGATGTCCACATAGATGGACGAAATCGATCACCATATAAATATTTGACTCAACATCTAGTCATTATAGTGTTGTGAGACGTACATGTTAATTTATATGATAAAATAACATTACAAAACAATATTTCTAAACTTGTTGCTTGACTAAATATCGTCTAACAATAAACCTAATGTATTTTTAGTGTAAAACAATTGATACAACGTAATTCTATCCAATAGTAATTCTGATCATAAAATTTAACTTGCACATTATTTAAGAGCAATAACCATGCAACATAATAATAATCCATGAATGGGCCCACAAGAACTACGGAGCAGAACAGAGATTTTGCTCAGATATCACATCAAGTTAGCACATCAAGTCCTGACGCTGTTAGATCAAGCTTTTGTTACCAGGATCTATTCATTATTCAATAGTAAGACGTTGATCGTCAAAATACGGGCGAATATAAAGGGTGAGTGAAATGAGTGTAGATGAACGAGTGTAGTCATTGTTACTAAGATTGACTGTTCCTCAGAAAGAGCTATTTATTAGTAGCCCAATGGCCAAGGCAACTAAGGGATCTACATTTTTCCGTGCAATCCGAACCTTATGGTATTATCTGATTTTCAGCTAACTGACAAGCCTGACACTCTTTCTCTTCCCTACACAATATCTGAACACTGACTATCTTTCAACATGGACACCCCAGATTTCTCTGGTAGGGTCTACGTCGATGGTAACCATTGAGCAGACGTGTCGGCATTACAAGGACAGAGCATAGAACTTATCGCCTACAATATCCTCACACTTTGTCCCCAAGTAGCTGGGTTACAGCACTTTTTATTTATATGTAATTTATAATTCTATCCAAATCATAGTTCCAAATTACTTCATTATGTTGGGTTAGCACTGGAGGATTTGAAGTGAAATTTTTCATTCACCACCCAGAATAAAATAAAAGGTAAAATAATGTGGTTAGAAAAAGCAAAAAGCAGTAAGTGAACAACAAAAATGCACGCTGGTTGGGGGGGGAAAAATCACCACGTACATACTGGTTTTCTCATTACAGAACAATTACATTATATTATTTTCCAATAAAGTTTATTACAGTATTGTTTTTGAGACAAGTGTATCAGTTAAAACGGAATGTCGGATAATGAGGCTCCAATGTATATAATAGTACAAACTTTGAAGGCATTTTTAGGAACAGATTTTGTAAGTAAAACATTTTATACAAAATCATTGTTTTCATGCATTTTTCAAAACTTTTACCGAACACAGATAATAAATACTGCATACATCTAAACTGTAGATTAATATTGTAAACCAAAACATAAAATAATATTCTTACACTGACAATCTCAAATGTTTGCAATGACTAATATATTAGGAGAGATAGGATATAAGCACACTTACCTAAAAAGACAAGTCCACCAGCATCACAGTAGGAGTAAACAAATGCAATATCAACACATTTTTCAAAAATTGTCTGTGCCACTGGCACTTTCCTTAACTGAGTGCTAGTAGCACAGAAAATTTGTGCAAAATGTGTTATTATTGTATTTGTTTACTACTACTGTAGTGTTGGTGGACTTGTCATTTTAGGTAAGTGTGCTTATGTCCTATCTCTCTTAATATACTAATTCCTGGCCTAGTGTCCTTAAACCTAACCTAAAAATTGAAATAATTAAAGAAGTCTTACATCATTAACTACAAATTCTTATTATACATAGAAAAAGTAATTGTATTTTGTTACCAAATTGCAATTATAAGCAAATTCAAGAGGACTGCTACATAGCTCAAATTTGAAAAAGGAAAAGCTGATATAGTCGCAACAAAAGCCAGCTTCCATTAATTAAAGCATTAGTGAATTAGCTGATCGCTTTGTTGATAACAGAAAACAAATTTGTCTTATAGGAAATCAGTTTGTAAAAACATACATTAAATAGCGTAAAAATTTTTAAAACCAATATTCCCATTAATTTTTAATAAAAGATAATTTGTTTTGCATATAAATTGAGCCTTCAGGTGCTGTGAAATATTAATGTCACCTTTTATTCTGGGATCTTTGAATATTCCTCGGCTTTGATTCCATGTGGAATCAATGAATACAGCACGGTGAACTACGAAGTGTCTATTCTCTAGGCACTGTCTCTTGCTCACTGTCTCAAAGATTCTCCTGTCAAACACATGTATTCATTGTTAGTATAATTGCGCTGGAATTCATTAATAATAACCTTTGACAAGTCCAGTCCTGTATGCATTTTGCGAGCCTTTCTCTAGGAACTACTCAGTTATTTTGTTACTTTATTTATTACTTTTTTGATGAATCACATTCAAATATGAGAAATTTGTACATTATATATCATTGTAGGTCAATAGTTATCTAAAATTGTACACACTTATAGGCACCAAAAGCATCTGAAATTAAAGTTGGTAGGGTGTTAGTTATAGCCTAAATATTATGTAGGTCAAAGGTTATCTAAAATGTTGGTTACTTTCGGCCGTCCACTACATCTGGACTGAAAGTTGGTGATTTTGTTAGTGCCTCTATAGCCATCCAATAGTGTATTATTGGTTCTGAGATAAGTTACTTAAATGTAATTTTAATTTTATAAGAGTGTTTGTTTTTCAATAAGAGGTTTTTTAAAATTTGATTTTATACAAATAATATGTTTATGATTTCAGGTGAAATAATATACAAAGGAAAAATTATTTAGGCCTACTATCAGCCAATATTTGCAATAAAAAAATAAAGATAACATCAAAAATCAATTCTCTTTTAATATTTCATTTCTGATATGTTATTATTTATTATATGACTGTATGTGCTATTTCACTTATAATGATTGTAGCACTTGATCCAACTGCAAAATCCTCTCTGAAATGACCAAACTTCAAACAAAGACAAACAATTGAAAATGTGCTAGGCAAGTAAACCGATGCCCTCAGTGAAGTAGGGTGAAATACCCCAGTGAAGAAGGGCAATTCTGGAAGCAGGGTAAGAAAGGTGGGTACAACGATATAAATAATTACAAGTATGGAAAAGGCATGTCATATTTGACTCTCCTTGCTATAAGGGATGGGGTGGGAGGAGGTGTGGCATATTCACCTTTGATCTGTGTTTTTTATCACTACTATGAAGTTCGATGTAGTGACTCACTGACTGACTTACACTAAATGTTGAGGCACTTCCCGGCTTCCTACCCCATAAAGTGTATACTTAAATTGAAGCTCTCGGTCTGAAACCTCCACGAAAATTCACAACAGTTTACTTTTTTCACTCGTAAACAAGATGGCGGCCTTTTTTGCTCCAATATTTTTCTTGTGGGAAAATTGCAGAAAAGTAGTTTTTCATAACTTAACTTGAAAAATAAGTTGGAGTAAAATTTCCACAACTTAACAGATCTATATGTGTAGCAAATGCTCACCTTATATATATGAATTTCTGCTTAAAAATAAAAAAATGTGGGGTATCGGGGGCCCAGAAACTGTAATTTTTGAAAATATAAAATTTTAATGCCAATATTATCTGTTCAAGTGGGGTATAAAATTAAAACTATTTCTGTCCTGAATCCAAATATACCATCAGATTTTGGAAAGGGCAAAAACATTCCACAAAACTCAAAAATGAGTAACGTAAACCATCTGATTTGAGAAAAACTATGGTTATGGGCTCAACTATTCCAAAAACCAAAATTCATTGTCATACATACGAGCTTCCTCACGAGACCACAGGTCGAGATGCATCAATAGGGTTGTAGCAGAGTGTCTTGACAAGGCCATAGGCCGAGCTTTCACTTGAGGCTGCAAGCTGATTTTCACAAGAGAGGCTGCAGTAGAATGTCTTGGCGAGGTCTTAGCCCGAGCTTCCCCTTTAAGGCTGCAGACTGAGTTCCATAAAGGGGCTAAATGCAGAGTTCCCAGACGAGGCCATAGGCCGAGCTTCCCTCACAAGCGTATTGAGTGACAGGGTTGGAACGCAAAGCATACAGGGGTGTCCCCTAGTCAAATTTTATAAATTTGACCAAACTTCTAAAAGAATCCTGTGCTGCTACTAATTACTAATAATTAGTAGCACCACAGGATTCTTCTGACTGGTGTTTGCCTAACCAAAGCATTAGATTTTCTTTATTCAAGACTAGCCAGGTCATGTAACGATCAAACAATTTCTTAAACAGGAAAGGAACTGTAAAGGAAGCCTACTCAAATTACAAAAAAGTATAACTTATCCAGACGAGAAGGCATACATCTTTAAAGGTTACTTACCTGTAAAACTGATCACATACTTCTTCTACAGATGTAGCATCTTTATTAGGAAAAATCAAAACAACCTAAAAATAAATAAACAACCCTTTATTAAAGTAGTAACCCTACAAAGACACCAAGATCGATCATACCATCCATAAATAACTATCAGAAATAACTGTTTCTCCAATTTCAAATTCAAGTCATTTGTAGTATACAGTACATACACATATGTTTGTAGTGTTCAAATTAACAACAATTTTGTAGGTAGTTCTAAAATTAAAAAAAAATTATTTTATTTGTTATTCCTCACAACTTTTGTTGTATGAAACGGTGTGTATGTTCTTTCCTCAACTCTAAAAACTGTACACTGAAAGAAAAAAATGTTGTGTATCACATATACAAGGTATATGACAACAATATCAGAAACTTTGAATTTTTGGGATATCTAAAGTTATCAATCTTTGGAAGGTAATCAAGATTTAAAAAAAAAAAAACAAAATAATACAACCCATTAAACTAAATAAATTGAGTATGTTCAATCAATCAAATGACGATTTTTTTCTTTTAAGGCCTATAAATTATATTTTTGTACTTGCCAGACAAACAGTGCAGCAATTTATCTTTAATAAAAGCAATGTTGAGAACCGAATAAAATATTTAAAATATTACTTTTTTGAAAATAAATCTAATGTAAATAAAAGCGAAAATCTTTAAGATTTGGTAACACATAACAAAATGCGAATGGTAATACTTTAATCATACTAATAAAATTAATTTTTCTCTAAGCATAAAATGCAATTTCCACTAGAAATAAAAAGACATTAGTAAATAATTGAGGTCAGCTAATAAATACAAGTAAAACGCTTTTTATGCTCACTTTAGGTGAAAAGAAAGCTACTTGTCTGATAGCTTCTCAAGTAACATTAAGACTAAGGAAAAATACAAGTGCTAAGTGGTGGTGCAGTATAGGAGGGTCAGTACATGAAGCATACTATAGGTCACTTTAACTGTACATTTGTGGCCAAAGGCATATGTACAATTTGATGATAATGTAACCAAAGACATTTAACCCTTTGTGCTCGATTTGGTAATTTATAGTTTGTCCTCGGTGCTCGAATGGCCAGCTCTACTGGCCAACGCCATTTCCTTGGCAACCGGGAGCTCGCATCGTATGTGTAATGTCCCCACAGCTCGAATGTCCAGCTGTTCTGGCCAAGTCAAAATCCGGGTTATGCTCGCATGGCCAGTACCACTGACCGCTACAAACAAATTTTGTTTTCTAATACTGTATTTGATTAGAGTTGTCTGGTTAGTGCTGAACCCAATCGGGACATTCTTGAACTAAACAACCACATTTCATTCATAATTCTTTCCCGCCAAATACAATCCTGACAGTAAGGTTGCTCAGCAACGGCTCGTAGGTGGACAGAGACATTGCAGATTGGATCTAGGTTAGTTGTGTGTCAGTGATTCTACGGTTTTTGTATGTTTTTATTGATGATAATCAGCTGTAATATTATTATTTTGTAAATATTGTATATATGTTGTTAGTGTTATTATTGTTTAGAACTGTAAATGTTGTAAATAAATGTAAATAATGGATGATTATTTACGATCAGATGAAGTGAGAGACATATTGTTGGATGATGAATGTGAATATGAAGAGGATTACGGATCAGATCATAATAGTGACCTACATTCTAATGTAGACGAGTTTGAAAGTGAAATTCGGGAAGAATTAGGTGACAGTTATCAAGAACCTACTTATCATGAACTACAGAATGCCGCGCCTACAGGACATGAGAGCAGTGTGGAGGGGGATGATGTACGGGTAGAAGAGAGATCTGATGAGGAAGATGAAGATGTTGGTGGAGATGAACCATCATGGAGAGAATGGAAGGCAGGTGATACTAAGTTTAATAAATTTGTATGGACTAGTATAAGTGGCTATAAACCACCACAAGGTCAACAGCCCCAAACTCCATCCGAGTTCTTTCAACTATTTTTTGATGACAATTTGCTATCTGAAATTGTAAAAGAAACGAACAGATATGCTGCTGAAAAAATTAAAATGAATACGCCACTACAAAAAAGATCCATGTGGTGGTCCTGGAAGAACATTAATTTAACGGAACTAAAAGCTTTCCTTGGAGTTATTTTAAATATGGGGATCAATGATAAGCCTGAACTTGACGATTATTTCACTACAGATTGGGTAGACTATCAGCCATTTTTCAAAGATATTTTTAGTAAGGAGAGATTTTTCCAGCTATTCTGGACTCTCCATGTAAGTCCACCACCTTCTGGACCTGTAGCTGGTATACTCACTCGTTCAGGGAAAATACGTAATGTTGTGGCATACCTTGACCAAAAATTTAGGCAGTACTATGTGCCACAAAAGAAAGTAAGTGTGGATGAAAGTACTGTAGGCTATAAAGGAAGAGTGGTATTTAAGGTCTATAATAAAGACAAGCCTACAAAATGGGGTATAAAAGTGTTTGTCTTATCCGAATCACAAACCGAATACATATATGCAATGGAGCCTTACTTTGGGAAAATCACCACTGACAGAATGGCAAGGCAAGATTTGGGTGCAACTAGTCGCATAGTTTTACATTGAGTGAATAAGTTGAAAAATTCCTGCACTAACATAGAAGGCCTGCACGTATTTACGGACAGGTTCTATACTAATCTTGATCTTGCGGCAGCACTATACGATATGAAAATTCATATAACAGGGACGATTATGACTAACTGGAAAGGTTTACCGGAACAAATTAGGTCAAACAAAAAAAAACAAGGCTGGTAAAATTAAATTAAAAAGAGGTGACATACAAAGTTTCAAATCAAATCAAATCAAATCAAAATATCTTTATTACAATTTCTTCAAGAAATGTACATTCGTCAAGAGATACAAGTTTATATACAAAGAAAATGTTTTTTTAAGTTTCGTCTTGCTTTACAATGTCAGTCATCTTGTTTCAAAGTATTCCTTCATTGAATAAAATGGTCGCTCCATTAGCCAGTCTTGTAGATGGCGTTTCAGTTGTTGGCCGTTGAGGATTTTCAGATTTGTTGGAAGTGAGTTGATAACTTTCCGTCCGATATATGATGGTTTTCTGCTGTATTGTGTGGTGTGGTGTGCTGGAAGATGATAGTCTGCTGCTCTCCGTGTGTTGTAGGAGTGAATGTTTTCTCCTCTGGTAAGCCCTGTCTGGTCTGTGTAGGCAACTACTGAGTAAATGTAAAGGGCAATGACAGTCATAATCCTCAGTGATTTGAAGGCCTCTCTACAACTCTCTGTTGGAGTGAGGTTGGCGAGTGCTCTTATAGCTTTTTTCTGTTGCACCAGTATTCTGTCAAGGTTCTGTTGTGAAGTTCCTCCCCATATGGACAGGCCATATCTTATGTGTGATTCTACCAGCGCGTGGTATGCTGCTTTTGCAGCCTCTTGTCCAGCTATCCACTTTATTCTTCTCACAACGAAAATTCCAGATCCAAGTTTTTTGCTCAATGTATCAACATGTTCAGTCCAAGAAAGATTGGTGTCTATTGTCATGCCCAGTAATTTAGAATGATTTTCTACCAAGATGTTGGGGACTTCTGGGATCTGTTCATGTCTTCTACTGAAATTAAGCTGAGTGGTTTTTGACGGATTGATAGCTAAGTCATTTTGTAGACAGTATTGTAAAGCTTTTCTAGTTGATGTAGTGATTGTTGAATGTAGTCCCTGCGCTGTGTCATGTTGAAGAAGAAGTGTAGTGTCGTCTGCGTACATAATGGGGAGGATGTTGTTGTGGTTAATGAAGTCATTAAAGTCATTGGTAAACAGCACAAATAAGAAAGGACCCAGGACTGAACCCTGGGGCACTCCTCTAGTTATTGGCTGAGTTTGGGACCTAAAAGTGCACAATTTATTATTTACGGTTCTATGGATTTCTACAATCTGGCTGCGATCTGCTAGATAGCTTGCCACCCAATGCCTTGATTTGCCTTGGAAGCCTAGAATTGATAGTTTCTTCATAATCAAATCATGTCCCAAGCAATCGAATGCTTTGCTGTAGTCTAAAAGGATGGCTGAGACAAATTTACTATCTTCTAGCTGGTCTGTGATATGTTCTACTAAGCTTGTCATTGCAGTGATGGTGGATCTTCCCTTCAAGAATCCATGTTGGCAATTTGATAGCAGTTCTTGTTCTTGCAAGTGTTGTACCATCCTTTTTAGAGCAATTTTTTCTATAATTTTTGAGAAAGGAGAGATTAAAGAGATTGGTCGATAATTTTCAAGTTTGGTTTTTGATCCCTTCTTGTGCTTTGGGTAGACTTTTGAGAGTTTTAGTTTTGAAGGGAATTGACCGTTATCAAAGGATTTGTTAATTATTGTGACGAGTGGAGCTGCTAATTGGTGTGCACAATGCTTGACTGCCTTTGATGGGACTTCATCAATGCCACATGACAGTTTAGGTTTTAATGTCTGTATTACAGACAGTACTTCACTATCAGAAAAGAAGATAAGTTTTCTGTCCTCTTGTGGCAGGATACCAAATTAGTAGTTATGTTAACTACTTTGTATGACAACACGACAAAGACTATTCGGCGCACAAAGAAGAATGGGCAAGTAGAAGAGGTCGAAAAGCCGTCAGTTGTCAATAAATATAACAAGTTAATGGGGGGCGTTGATCTGGCAGATCAATATATTTCGACTTACTCATTCACAAGAAAGTCAATCAAGTGGTGGCGGAAGATTTTCTTCTGGCTCTTAGAAACAGCCGTAGTAAACTCATTCATACTGTACAACATGAATAAAGCAGACAACAATGTACGACAACGAAAATTTCGAAAAATGCTGGTCAAGGAGTTGGTTGGAAACACACGAAACACAGGAAAGCGAGGTAAGCCTTCAAATTTGGAAGAAGAAGAGCGACTGAATGGGAAGCTACACAAACCATATCCTCTTGATGGCGGCAAAACAAAGGATTGCAGTGTATGCAGTGACAGAAGGGCAGGAAAGGAGAGAAAACGCACTAAATTTTATTGTAAAACCTGTACAAATCACCCAGAACTGCATATGGGCCTACGTTTTGATAAGTACCATTCAGTTAAAAAACTTAAAGATTAAAAAAAAGTTAAATGTCCTATGTTATAGTTTTTACATAATTGTAAAGCCCTTTTTAACAATACTTTTATTTATATGATTTAGTATTATTCATTTACAAGTATGATTTCATAAATCTATGTATATCTTAGTGTTAGTAGCTTTCATTAAAAATTACTTTTAAATTGTCTTTTTATTGCCCTTTAAAACATTTAACAAAACTGTCCATTTAATCCAGTAGGCATTGACAACAAATACGAGTTGGGGAGGGAAGCAGAGGATAATGGCGGCCGTCCCGCCAGTGACGCTACGTCGGCCAGCTGTACTGGCCATTCGAGCGCCGAGGACAAATTATGACAAAACAAATCATAGCTGACTGCGACTGGGTGTGGCCAGCTGTACTGACCTTTCGAGCACAAAGGGTTAAACTACAGTATTTTTAAACTGAACATGAATTTTATGTACATTTTTATTAGGTTCTAAGTGCTGTTCAATTATGAAAATCACGCACCAGCCTTTGACCAAATATCTAGGATATTTAATTGTGTTAAGTTTTTATTCTTTACAAGCAGAGTACCCATCCTTCGTACTGGGTTCACGTTGATTTATATTGTGCATATTGCATTCAGTAATAAAAAATGTGAACGATATAATTTAACTCTAGGTTACTAAAACAATTTTGATTATAATCATGTTTATAAAAAACAAAGTTTTATAAAACAGACTTATAAACAATATTTACAGCTTTATTTTTCTTTGTGAAAATATGTAGTTTCTTTCTGCATGAAATACGCAAACGCAAAAATGTGTCGTGGTTAAGTTTGGTATGGTATTTATATCAGAACTACGTAAGTTATTTGTTTATTCCAACAGCTAATTAATGAAACTTATAAACAATTTTCAAATTGGTATTGCCATAGGGCTTGCATTGATACTTCTTAGAGCCCCTGGGGTGGAGCCCTGATGGAATTTCAAAATAAAGATGTGTTAACCAGAAACCCTAAAAATACCCATGCAAAATTTCAGGTAAATGGGTCCAGTAGGTTTTGCATGATTGAGTAACACAAACAGACAGACACAGTTAGATTTATATATAATAGTAAGATTAGCTAGTATATAAATGTGGCCCATATAGTTTCAGCATATGTTGAAGGAAATAGTATTTCATCAGAAGTGAATGTATTAATTATTCTCTCAAGTTCCCTAATTTTGTAGTAAATTTGGTTTAAGTTCATCATATATGTATATTTCATTTTCAAGCAAATGTTCTTTTATGACTTTTAATTAAAGATTTTAATGTCAAACCTTCCACACTAAGGTAATTTTTAGGAGTGTGCGAGCAGCAACTTTAGGATTTGAGTCGAGTTTTTAGATAATTTTGAGTTCGAGTTTTTTTCGAATCGAGTATTTAACCCTTAATTTAAAAAAATGAAAACACTGAAATGAAGTAAGCAACACACTCTAACACTATTTATTTAGTTCGCTTAATAATTAAAAAAGTTTGGATCACCTCAAATACAAAACCTAAAAGCGTCCCGGTTGGTGTAGTAGGCCGTAGGTCAAAGTGATTTGATGTTCAAATCACGGTTAGAGCGAAAAGAGCGGAATCACTGTTTGAAATCACAGGCCTTACAAGTGAGCAGGAACGGTTATCACTGTTCACTTTAAAGAACAGATAATCCCATCACTAACTACGAAGGAAACTTAAGACTCTTGCGTGTTACAGCTAAATTATCGATAACAGAACGAACTTTGAGGTAATTCTGTAATGTCAAGCAAAGCCGCAACGACCGTAACTCATTATCGTAACGTGACATACAGTATTACAGTATTTCAACTTCATAACCTTTGGTAACTTAAAACGTTATCAAGACCAGCCGTAACAAGGCTTCGAGCCGTTCAGTAACGTCAGGCCATAACAGAAACAGAATAACTGTCTGGAACGTCAACCCGTCGAGAGTAACAGGTTACAAAAATAACAGATTATTATATCACGTCACTAGAACATAATAGAATTTACGTAACAGGGTATCGAAAAAGTAACTGTAATTCCCATCTCTAGCGTAAACGTTAACAAAAACTCAAAACAAAATGGATAACAAATCGAATCCACGGCTAGCAGTACATTTTATATTGGGACTAATCGAGTCGATGGTGTACTGGTAGTAGCTACATTAATCGTTATTTTATTAATAACGGTGCAGGAACGAAACTGTTTCTGGCATTCTATCTCAAATTATTATAGCTTTTCAATTTCAATAGTTTACGTTCCATGCGTAGATTCTATTACAGATTGAACGCGATTTAATTAGATCTGTCTGAAATTGTCAGAACTTTTAGAGGATGGACCTGAAATAAATGCAACTGTTAATTTCAAATGTTGGTAAAAGTTATGTAATGAAGTTTTGAAACAGTTCAATAACTGATTCTTTGTGATCAGATATCAAGTTTTGTATAAATAACTAGTGACAGCTATTTGGAACAGCTTATGGACGTGCCTTCTTTATAAATAACGGGAATACTTTTCACCGTAATCGCCATGGCCGTACAATCGAAAGTTCGTGACAGGTGTGCTTGAATCGCGAATCTGAATACATTGTGAGAACATCTCTGGTTACAAATACGATATTATGATTATATTTTAAATGCAGTTGTCTACATAAAATACTTATCTTTAAATTCTATTATACAAATGGGACTTTTTTCTTGATTATAGCATTTTACCTCAAAGATATGGCAAAACTCGACTAGTTTTTTAAATCTCGAGTCGAGTTCGAGCTTTTTAAAAACTCGAAAAAAACTTGAATTTCGAACTAGTCGCACACCCTTTGTTATCTTTTAAAAATGCTGAATCATGTAAAAAAAATCATTCTTCAACATGCTGTTAAAATTAACAATTACTGTATTGTAAACTAAATAGCACTTAAAGGATTTGTTAAACTAGGTAATTTTAGATCTTAGGCTTAAGCGGCCATTGTCCTAACTAGAATCTATATTTTCTGGTGACAATTGGGTCAAGGTACTATCTACACTATTTACAAGATAACCAGACATTTGTTCATGCTGTTATGTGGCATTCTCAGTGGTATCGCTGAGACTGATATCTGAGATATTTAATTGTTACAAGTTTTTATATGGCAGTCTCAGCGATACCAATGAGGATGCCACATCACAGATGGGCTCAACGTCTGGTTATCTTGTAAGTAGTGTAGATACCACCTTGACACGGTTTTCACTGGAAAATATAGAATGAATGGATTTATTTCCAGAAAAATACAGAAAAAATAAATGATGCAAGAGTACACAAAAATAAATAAATAATAAAAGTGGCAATAATATAAATGAGAGTAGAAACTAAAATAACTAATTTGGTGATACTTGCATTTACTAAATATAGAAATAAGCCTACATGGTCTCGGTGGCCTGTATGTAGGTTTGAGTCGTTGATGTAAATACCAATTTTTACTGAATTTAACATAAAAAGGGAAAAATGATAAAATAAATTTAAATTAGAAGAGAGAGAGAGAGAGAAAAAAATGTGTACTGAGAAAAATTATCCAGATTCTGATAGTTTGAATATTAATAGCTAAGTCGAGTAGAGCTGAAGGGACTGGAGTAGGCGAGGGCCAGGGTTAAGGGTCAGATCTGCCCATAATCAGTTGATATAAAAGCCTCAGCCTCGTCAACATCTAACTCCGATAAGAACCTATGAGTTCGACCCTTAAAAGTAGAAATTGAAGGTGATTCAAATACATTATAATTACTAAAATATTTGCAAAAATTACAGTAAACAACATGAGTCATATAAAAGGAGTTTGTTTTAGAAACAGATTTATTTAATTGCAATGTGGCTATTCCAGTATTTGCGTAGTATCTAGTGTTATGCGAGTGGTTTACTTTAAATAAAATTGAGTTGGCGTACTTAAACAAATGGATAAAAATGGTTTTTTAAGTAAAGCTGGCGGACTGAAAGTAAAGCATATTCATTGAAAAGATTATTGGTAGGATACCGCCTTGGTTTACTGAAACAACTTTTAAAATGCATTTCTGAGTTTCAAAAAGATGTTAGAGTACAGATTTATGCGCTCCTCTCCAAGCTATATTTCTAAATGTAAGCAATGATTGAATGTAGGCATAATAAACTAATTTTATTTAATTTTCATTTAAGACGTCCTTTAAGTTGAAAAGCAAAAATGTTTTTACAGATTTTGTTTTAAAAAAAAGTGATATGTTTAAACCATTTTAATCTAATGTCGAAATACACTCCTACTTGAAAGATCTACTGATTCACATCCACAATTGGAGTTCAGGTAGTTTCCACAGTTGTGAATATTAATTTTTTTGTAAGGACAATCTGAATTAAGAGTTTAAAGCAATAAGTAAGAATTTTGTTTTAGAAACATTTAGTGAGAGAACATTTTGATCAAGCCATTAATTTTAAGACTACGGGGTCACTTTGGGCTTTGTTTTTGACATCAAGCCAGTTATCACTACATGTTAGAAGCAAAGTGAATCAGCTAAAAGTACTAATTTACTGTGCAAATCTAATCTAGAAATATTAAAGTGAATCAGCTAAAAGTACTAATTTACTGTGCAAATCTAATCTAGAAATATTATTAGTATAAATTAAAAATAGAAGTGGCCCAAGTGTACTGCATTGTATTACACCATACGCCACAGGCAAGGGGTCACTATTTACACCGCAAACAGAAAAAAAACCTGGTGCCTATCTGAAAGATAGCTCCGCAACCAATCCAGAGCATTACCAATCCGGAAAAGCCAATCGCTTCTAATTTTGTTAATAGTTTGGTTCTATCTACAGAATCTAAAGCTTTTTTTAAATCTAAAAAAGTAAGTATAGGGCGCTTGCTAAGTGATATGCACTCATTAATCTCTTTAATATTATCAAATAGTGTGTCAGTGATGTTTCTGTCATTCCTAAACCCATAATGATGCTGAGTTAGAATATTATAGTTATTTAGGCAAGACACAAGCTAATCTTTGATAATATGTTCAAGAACCTTGGAAAATACACTTAACAAAGAAATCAGTCAGAAGTTATTTTTGTTGGAGAAATTATTTGATGTGTGTAAAGGAACAATTTTTGCTAACTTAAAAACATCTGGGAATGTACCTTTAGCAATGCTCAAATTTATCAGGTGAGTTAAAGGACGAACAAGAGATTGTATTTTGTTTTTTAGGATGTGTAGGCTGATACTCCGTCCAGACCCGGAGCAGATCCTCCCCTCAGCTGAGTGGCATGGCGGACAATGTCAAGTACTGTTATTGTATTAAGAGTAAATGAAGTGTTAAGTCAAAAGTCTGAGTCTCTCACCAAAGGTTTTCCTCCTGCAATGATATTATTAGCCAAACGCTGACCTACAGAAGCAAAAAAGCTATTAAATTGATTAGCGATGTTTAGTAGTACATCATTGTTTACAAGTGCAGATCCTGATAAAAAACTATGAATATCAAAGGAGCTTTTACGTTTCGTTCTGCCGGCCAATTCATTAATAAAGCCCCAAAACAGTCTTGCATTCTTTCCACATTCATTTATTTTATTTTTGTAATATTGCCTCTTGACAAAACTTATAGATCTACTAAGACTTTGTCTGAGATCCTTGAATTGATTTTTAATTTTATTATTGAAAGCTTGGCTTTTAAACTTTTTACTTAATTTATCGCGTTGTCTTATTAGATTAATTAAATCTGCAGACATCCAAGGTTTAATTTTTTTTGTGCTGACTATTTTTGATAGTTACATGTTTTTTTGAGGATATAAGAGCAATTTCTATATTGTTATTGAATTGAGTGGCACAACTATTAACATGCCGACTATTAATGACTGAGTCCCATTTCAGACAAGAGATAGTTTCATTTCACAAAGATTGATCAATGTAAGATGCAGATATAGGAGTAGAAGTTGTCGGAGAGTTAGTTGTGTCCTACACTGTAATGGTCGGTAATACTTGTTTGGAATACAGTTGATTTTATATTATTGATTTTATATCATTGTTACCTAAAAATATGTGGTCCAAACATGTCTCACTTCCACCAGTCACTCTCGTCTGTTTGTCAATTCACTGAACTAGTCTATTTCCAAGTAAGCAGTTTAAGTATGTCTGTAGTAGCGTATGGGTCCATCAAGTCTAGATTCGAATCGCCAATAAGTACACATTTAATATTTTTATTAATAGAATTATAGTAGTTTTCAAGTGCATTTATAAAATTTTCGGTGTTGCTATGAAATGTTCTATAAATTGCTAAGAGATAATTTTTTTACTGTTAAAATAAAAGTCCAGTCCAATACCATACCCGTCACCTAAAGTTATCTATGAAACAGTTGCATTCAGTTTTTTGTTTACGTAAGTGATATCACCGTCATTCTGGTTTCTCTGTGTTGTTGTCAGTACAAAGTCAAAACCCTAGATCTCCACATCGAAGATTCTAGTTAAAACTAGGAAATTCTTTGCCCCATCCAATACTTGAGAGAAAGGGGGCTATTTGGATTTGAGTCTGAGAACTTCACGCATCAAATCTTGAGGCTTTGATTAGTATAAAAAAATTATTTTATTATGATTCTAAAATTATAAAAAAATAAAGATATTTCACATAAAGGCAATTATACTAATCTTATAATTTAAACAACTAAGTCAATAAAATTAATTGGGCTTACATTTTCTTTTGGATTATAATCAGGTATGCAGGGATAAGTGAATATCTGTACATCTTGAGAGGCCAACACTGCTGCATGAACAGCAGTACTCTTTCCATCTATTTCTTTTGCATGCTTGATTATGTCTATTTTAATAGGCAGCTGAAACAACAAAAATCTTAATAGCCTTTTCTGGAAATGAAGTTTCAATCTCAATAAAGTTACAGTAATAATATTCAATCAAATCATGTCAATCAATAATCAGTGATGCATTAAATGCATCAAAACAACACTAATTGTGAATATCGAGAGTGCAACTCTACTCATTCAATAAACAGGATTGTAAATTAAATAGCATTAGTTGTACATTTATTTGACCTTCAGCTACTTCAGGAACATTTTATTGGAGATTACAAATGTTACTTTAGATAAAGGTGGTGCAGCCGGCACTAGGGACAATTGAATTCCTCTGGATTGTTGGAGTGCGTCATTTTGCTAAGTTATTCTCACCACGTCTTGCCCCTCCTGCTCCTGTCTTAAAACTCTTCAACTCTTTCCTGGCTTGTTGGCAATAGAGCCTGTGTTCTGTTCATCTCGCTCTGCCTACGTGACAGTACAGAGCGAGAACCTGAGCCTGCTGAAAACAGGATGAATATCCTTCTATTTACTTTTAAAAACAATGACAAATTATAATATCTGGGATTAAATCTGATGGTATATTTGGATTCAGGAGATAAATACTAACCTCATTTGAGTGGATGTCAGTATGAAAAATTGTACAATTTCAAAAATTGTGGTTCACATGGTATGAGGGTAGGACACCAGAAAGTGTCTAAATATTTAGTCTGTCAATGAGACATTAAATTGAGCTTTATAGTAAATAGACTAGAGGACATCCCTGCATGCTTCGTGTGCCAACCCCGTCGCTCGCAATGTTTATGAGGGGAAGATCGGCCTGCGGCCTCATCTGAGAACTCTACTACAGGCCACTTCATGGTACTCGACCTACACCTTCCCCAAGACACTGCTATAATACCATTTGTGGATCTCGACCTCCAGCCTCACCAGAATACTTGACTTGTATGACCATGAATTTACTTTTTGGGGGGAGTGGTGCCCATAAATCATAGTTTTTTTCTAAAATGTGATGGTATATTAGTAATGAACAGAAGAATGCCTGTATTTGATACCACACTTGAGTGTATTAGTTTAACATTACTCATTTTCGGATTTGGATTTTAGAGATTTTTTTTTTTTGGGGGGGCACTGCCTGTAAACTTTGTCTCTTCCAAAATATCTAAGACACATTCAGATTTAGGAGATAAATACCTATAGTTTGATAACCCCTTTGGGCATTTTATTTTAGCATTTCCCTTCTTTTTACAGTACAAGTAAACGTCAAACAACACAAACTTATTACAATATAAGCACAAAATGCACAAATATATTTCAATAAAAGTACAAAATGCACAAATATTATGGTGATCGATTTCGGTGAACCACGCTCACCTTCCTCAGACCAGAGGGATTCACAAAAGAAAGAAAAGAAAGAAGGTGAGCGTGGTTCACCGAAATCGATCACCATAATATTTGTGCATTTTGTACTTTTATTGAAATATATTTGTGCATTTTGTGCTTATATTGTAATAAATTTGTATTGTGTGACGTTTACTTGTACTGTATATGTACCAACACGTATTATGCTAATTAAAAAACTATTCCTTCTTTTTAGTTTCGAAGATTTTTATTTGTTTTTGGAGCTGAAAACCCATAATTTTTGCCCTTTTCCAAATATATGATGATATATTCAGAAGAAAAATAGCTTTAATTTGATATCTCACTTGAATAAATAACATCAGTATTAAACATTTTTTGTTTTTAAGCTCCTGATACTCTGAATTGTTTTAGTTTTTAAGCTAATATTTCAGATATAAGATGCCCATTTGTTATGCGTACCTGTAAAGGTTTGAAATTTTTACCCAAGTATTTTATCAAGTTAGGTTGTAAAAACTACTTTTTTGCGATTTTCCTGTAAGAAATACTCTGGAGCCATTTTGAAGCCTAAAAAGGCAGCCATTTTGTTTATGAGTGAAAAAAGTGAACTTTGTTTCAGGAATTTGTTGGATGTTTCAGACCAAAAACATCGATTGAAGGATACACATGATGGTTAGAATGGCGGAAAGTGCTGCAACATTTAATGTCTGTCTGTCAGTCAGTCACTACATCGAGCTTTATAGTATAGATAGATATTCGTAGACATAAATGAATGTACCTTGATGTTTGGAACAATTTCCTGTATCTCTAGGACAGGCAAATAGCAAGTATAACAGAAATATTTCCTTGATTTTTTACATGTACCACATATAGTTCGATCTGCAATATTGTCTAACTGCTTCCAGTTTTCAGATATTTTTAAATCCTTAAATGGATTAGCATCCACTTCCAAAAGAACGTTTTCTTTGGATAATGATTCTTCCTTATAAGTTTCTGCTGTTGTCATCTGCAATACAAAATAAATGTATAAATTCTGTTCAGAATTACAAAATAAATGTTATTGTCAGATATTTACAGATTAAATATTCAACTAAATATTACAATGATCAAATAGTTTTTACATTTTACTGTTTCAAAAAAATTCATAACTTTTTTATAGGTTAGAAGAGAATTTTTAATTTGGGTAGGCCTACTAATGTATGTTTCTTGGACCAACGTACCAAAATGATATTTCACTAGCAAAATATATACCAATACCACTCCTTCCTTGATTACAACTGAACGAATATTCTAATCAATGTTTAAGAAACACAATTAAAATAAATTAAACTATGAATAAACCAATGTCAATTTACTTATATTTAAAACACAAATAAGTAAAACAGTAAAATGAAATGAATTGAAAATGTTTTATTATTATAATATTTACAACCTGGCTAAAAGAGAGTAGTTAAGGTTACTTGGCCCTCTCTTGAAACTAAAACTTAAATTTAATAAAATAAACATAATTACAAATATTAGTTTTAGTATTACATTAACAATAATTATTGTAAACTAAATAGCACTTAATTAAAAATATAATATTTAATTCACTATCTACTCTTTCCAAGTATAATTATATCAAAAAACTCAAACAAACCCTTTCACGGAACTTGATTCAAAAAAATGTAGGGACATTGAAATAAAACACCAAGTTCAAGACTATGATGAGTCAAGTTCAACTGCTCAAGTTGGAGCGGCCGTAAATAAGGAGCTAAGCTGCTGGCTTGCCATGCGCCGGTCAGGTTCGATTCCCGATGTGACCCCTAATAGATTTTGCCCTGTCCCTCCCGTAGTTCGGAAGTCACGTAAAGACGTTGGTCCCCAGGTTAAGTGTTAGAGAGGGTTCCTAAGCCCTAACTTCGCCTGGTTAAATAAGACAATCTTTAATTTTTTAACTTTCTCTTTTAACTGCAAATATCCCTAAAACGTAACATAAAGTCCAAGCCAATAAACAGTAAGCAAAGGTACACCTGTCCTGTGGGTATGACATGGTATATTCAAGTAATATTTAAATTGTTTGTAATTGGTTATATACTACTTTGAACTTGGAAAGGCACTGGCCTGTTAGTGAGTTGATTAAGTATGGATATTTTTGTTGGCCCATCGTGCTGCTATATTATTTCAATTCCTACAAATACCAATCAGATGATAGATGGAACTGACTACCTTTAATTGGTAGAAAATATTTGGATATTTCCAATGGTTTAAGTATTTAAATAACAACTTCACCAGTACAGGAAACTGGGTGCCTTGAATCACTATATTCACCAGATAAAAGTCATCATGAATGTCAAAGACGAACTGAATACCTGTGGTAAGTCAATCTGTGGTGTTGGGGGAGACTCCCTCCAAGCGATGCCAGGTGGACTGGGGTAGATTATTAGGGGGAGGGGACGTCTTGTAGTTGTGTGAAATATCTTATGTTTTTTTAATAATACTGTTGTGTTATGGAAATATGTTTTTTGTTTGATATTTCCTCAAGACGAGTCTCCATGCTAGTGTACCAAGAGGACAAGGTAAAAAATCTCCCTCCAAGCGGACCTGGGGGAGGGGGGCTCAGGGGCCTAATGGAAACTGATGTATAAATTTTCCATAGTTTTTTTGTAAGTTTAATGTTCTGGGACATGCCTCCAAGCTAGTATTCCTGTGGACAAAGCAGGAAGGCGCTTGGATGCTCCCTCTAAGCAGACCTAGGGGCACCAGAATCTCAGCTTCATTGGGTGAGGTGTATGTGTGGGGTCAGGTCTTGCTGTATGTAGTGTATGTGATTTTTTTTTGTTATCAAAATGAGACTTTGACAGAGGTAACCAAAGTGGTCTTACCTTTATGCTACTCTGGCTAGTTGGATCATGATTATAAACAATTAAAGTCTCTTTTATAAACTTCCTTTTATATTTGTGTGCCTTAAAGCTTTACCATCTCAGAAACATCTTTTATTTCATCTGGATTTTCATCTAAAATTGCTTATGATATAGTATTTTTGCCTCATTCCATAAGAACTTGAATTGTTCACATTCCCATATATGCTTAGCTAATTTAGAATATTGTTTCGCTATTTGTTATGTTGTTTATGTGTTTATCTATAAAGTACAATTGAACGTCACACAAATTTATTACAATATAAGCACAATGTGCATAAATATATTACAATACAAGTACAAAATGTGCAAATATTATGTTGACTGATTTTGGTGAACCATGCTATAACTATTAATAAATAGAATTTCTTAAATCCATTAGCAACTCTTTTAAATGGTCCATTATAGTGGAAGGATACATACTTCTTTTGTTGTGCGTGGAGATGAGACAATCCAGCCAAATTATTCTAAATTCTCAACCCCGAAGCTTATAATAGAAAATAAATTAATTGAAGACCCCTCATTACTGCAAATAAATTTAACGAATTTTTCTCATCAGTAGCACAAACATCCTGTAGCACAAAGATCCTTCATATAAAGGAAATTATAAAGGAAATGTTATACAAGACCTCTAACAAAAAACGTCTAGTGACATTAATAGAATGTCTACATGGTTGTTAAAGCACTGCTATAAGAGCATTTTGATACCAGTGACAAAATTAATAAATGTATCATTCACACAAGGCGTTTTCCCATCTTCTCTAAAAACAGCTAAAGTTGTACCAATTTTTAAAAATAATGATCCCTGCAATGTATATAACTACCGGCCAATATCAATTCTTCCAGTTCTCAGTAGTGTTTGAAAAAATTTTCCTTAAAAGACTAGACTTCCTTGAGAGATTTGAAATTCTTTCTCCCCAACAATTTGGATTTAGGAAAAACAAATCCACTATAGATGCCATCACAAGTCTCATCGACTGCGTTGTCAATGGCTTGGAGAGGCGAGAAAAGTGCTTACCATATTTCTTGACCTCTCTAAAGCATTTGACTGCGTGCATCATGCAACACTGCTGCACCAGTTGTGGACATGTGGTGTTCACGGTCTGCCTCACAAATGGCTCTCGTCCTACCTTAATGACAGATACCAATGTGTGCAGGTTGTGAATACTCTGTCAGGAAAAATCAAAATGACCTATGGTGTCACTCAGGGATCAATTCTTGGTCCGTTCCTTTTCCTCATCTATGTCAACAGGTTGAACTCATCGATCCAGAATGGAATGGTGATTCAATATGCTGACAACACGACTCTCTACGTATCAGATCAAAAACCATCAATGACCTTGAATTCCAAGCATTTATAGAGTTAAACTCATGCATTGAGTATTTTTCCAAAATTAACCTGAAAACTAATTTTTGTAAGTCAAATTTGATCAGATTTTGCCTCCGACAACAGGACCAAGACTATCGAACTGTTGTAATGGCTGGTGATGCTCCTCTGGAAGACAGAATCTGCCAAGGTCCTTGGGATGTATCTTAATCGAGGTCTGACCTGGGATCACCACATTGATTATATCTGCTCTAAGGTAGCTTCCGGAGTGTATGCTCTGCCTAAGCTTGCAACATTTTGTTCTTTGGGAGTTTTGAAAACTGCCTATTATGGACATATATACCCGCATTTGTCGTATGGTCTGCGATTATGGGGCAGCTGCTCTAAATACAAATTCAAAAGTGTTTAGAATGCAAAAGAAAGCTGTCCGAATTCTTTGAAAATTAAATTCACGAGAGTCGTGTAAAAATGCCTTCAGGGAGCTTGAATTGTTGACCCTTCCCTGCCTTTATATTCTGGAGGTCACCTTGTACTGTCGTTTCAAGTGTGATTTGGTCCAGGGTAGAGATGTACACCAGTACAAAACTAGGGGATAACTACCGAGCAGGGCAACACAAAATAATGCCATATGAACACCTGCCGTCACAAGCTGGAATCAAGTGTATTAATAAACTTCCTGAAGGCATTAAACAGATAAATAACCCCCAAAAATTTAAAACTTGACTAAGACACCTCCTGGTGTTGAGGGCATTGTACTCTGTTGATGAGTTTAATGATGTGTCGCTGGGATATAAATTAACAAAACCAATACTTAATTCCTCTGCTAATATCCAAACCACAAGCTTTACATGCTTAACAAAATATGTAATATGCTAATGTTAAATTTTATTTATTATTGTTGTGTATCTATTTATTATTGATTATTATTCATATGACTAGTTTATATAAAGAGTATTCTTGACGATTGTAATGCAATTATTGTTAATTGTTCTCTACAATAAAGATTTGAATTTGTTCTTTATCAGATTTTCTGTTTTAAGTGTTGTTCGTTTATCGTCTCAAACTTTATTTTCTTTTTTATTCTACATCCAAATTCATCAATGATTGATGCCTTCTATCCATTTGCAATAGCTATTGATTTTATTACATTTATTTTCTGTTTTCTTACTGCATTACTTAATGGTATTGAATACGCCCAATACAACATACTTCTGAAGCTAGCTGCATGTGAATATTTAACCATTTTTTGTGTTTCTCACTTGGTTTTTTGGATAAAACAGTATTTTTAACTGTAGAATATTTATTATTCTTTTGCAGGAATATAAGGAAAATGAATTGAAAAATAAGTTGAATATTTTAATTTTCCAAAAAATGTAAGTTTTCCTGTTATTAATGAACATTATTTTTTTTTTAGTTTAGAACTTAAGTTAGTAGGTAATCATTCTGCATTTTATTCTGAATGCAGCAATATAACACTCACAAATATATCTCTTCAAATAGTATTTTATGAACTGTTTTGTAGTACTTTGCTGGTTTTACGATTTTCATACATTTTATGGTAACGGTAGTGTTTTACTCATTTTTTAGTTCCTTACTTGTTTTTTTAGATAAAAACTGAATTATTTAGCAAACTGTTGAATAATTGTTGTTCTTTAGAATGGGTATGGTTATGTTGCAAAATATTTGGGGTTTTGTTATTTTATATCAACCCGAAAAAAATTTTTATTCATAGCTGAGGATTTATATGTTAGTAGATAACTAATCTATATTCTATTCTGAGTAAAAATACATAAAATTCATAAATATGTCTTTTCAAATAAGTGTTTTATGATTTTTTTTAAAACCTCTGCAATTATGCCTATATTAGTCTAGCACCTTTTGGTATTGCTAGAGACCATAACACTAAAAGGATAAATTTTAGATGCCTGGCCTGACAGCCTACTGGACATCACTCCAGCTTCAGGAATATAGGTGAATTCATATTTTGTGGTTTATAGTTGTTGTATAATATGATCATAGTGTAATGGCCGCTAATTATGATTTGCCGAGAAAGTCATTTTTCAGTTATATACAAAAAAATAATTGCTATAGGATCTAGACCGAGTTTTCAATTTCGTATTCAGTGCAAAAAACAGATCAAAATAAAAAAAATATGGGTAATTATGCACTTTCTTGCCACCTTTGAAAGTATGATGAAAACAATATGACGTAGTATGTTATTATATAGCGCAAAACCCTTATTTATGGCACTACTTTAATAATTTTTTTATATTTATGTTCAGAAATATGTGTTCTATAAAGGAGTGTTACTGTTCTAAAAATTCCCAAAAATTATTTTATATTTTTTATTATGTTTACAATATGTACTATTTTTCTAGTGTCAATTTGCACACGCTGACTTATGGTGCTATAAGTTTTATACTTTTTGGAATATTTTCATATATTTTACATTTTCTTGTAGCTAATAAATTATAGTAATATAGTACATGTAGCAAAAAATTATACATATCCCTTATTTTTAGACTAATTTTTTACTGAAATTTTTCTTTTCCGTAGTAAAATTTTTATTTTTCCCAATAAACTAAAAATATACAAATTTATGTATGGGTATAACATGACTATTTTTCCTAAACAACTTTTTCTTGTCAATTCAATGGTGATTTTTTTTTTAATTTTTACATGTACTATTTGATTAGCTAGTGATCATAGTGTATCTTTGCAAATTTTTCATTTTTACGTTTTATGTAAACAAACACTTCCAAAAAAAGCCTATTAGTTTATCTAAAATGTATAAGATATTATATTGTACTAAATAATAAACAATTTGGCTATCTTGGAATTATTTACAGAAACTTTTTAGTCCTCCCAAGGAGGTTATGAGTTATAATTTACGTACAACATTTTAAATATTTTTTTCAATCTTTTCATGACAGTAATTATTTACTAATTATTTTTGTAAGTTTTGATGGTAGTATGTGAAAGTACAGTTCTTAAGAAGAAAAACGATATGATAACATTTACATTTGGAGCATATTTAGTATTTTTATGATTTTTACAAAAAAAGCTTGCGCAGCGCCAAAAAAAGGACCTAGCAGTTGGGAGCATACATTGATTCACCTAGGTCTAGGGTTAAATAAAAAGAAATAGCCTAGCCTAGAAAAATAGGCATATACTAAAATGTCAGACATTGATGTAAAATATTTTGATAAAACATTTTTCCACGGGAAAGGAAGCATGTTTCATCAAAATACAGATATTCTTGACCCATTTTTTGTTTGGTGGGAACTGTATAATGACCATATAAATATTACCATATTAGGTATTTATGCAGTTTCTTGCCACAAAACAAATTTGGAACATTTTGCTTAAAATGGGTGTAAAATTGGCTGTATTTTCACAAGATATGCTTTTTATTCCACAGAAATAACATATTTTAAAGAAAAACCCAATGTCACAACTTTTAGTATTTTTGTCATATTTCCATTAATTTAAATGTTATTTTAATCATATTTTTTTTTCATTTTGATGTGTTTTTTTGCGCTGAATACAAATATTTCTTGTCATATAACAGAAAAACTACTATCGCTGCAAATCGCGATTAGCGGCCATTACATACAACTATTAATCTCAAAAACAAAATCACTTATATTTCCGGCTGTCACTCTGGCCGAAATTTATCCTTATCCTAATTGTGTAATTTGAGAAAATAGACAGTTAGGATAAGTTAGGTAGAGAAATATTTAAATCTCGCAACATTCTGACATTTCCATCTCTTTACACCTATGAAAGTCTATCATTTCTTAAACAAAATCTTTCAAAGTTCAGTAGTTCTCACACACATAATTACGACCTCTGTCCTTCGCCCAACCTTCAAATACCAGTACATCTCACAGCTTTCTTCAGAAAACATCTCTTCTTTAATGCAATAGTAATTTTGGTATTTATGCAGTTTCTTGCCACCAAACAAATTTGGAACATTTTGCTTGAAATAGGTCTAGAATTGCTTGTATTTTCACAAGCTATGCTTTTTATTCCACGGAAATAACATATTTTACCGAAAAATTTGAAAAAACCAATGTTACAACTTTTAGTATTTTTGTCATATTTCCGTTAATTTAAATGGTATTTTAATCATCTTTTTTTAATTTTAATGTGTTGTTTGCGCTGAATTTTGAAAACTATTTTGGTCTATTATAAATATTTCTTGAGAAATAACGGAAAAACTACTATCGCGGCAGATCGCAATTAGCGGCCATTACGCGATCATTATATACAACAACTATTAATCACAAAAACCGAATTCACCTATATTCCCACCGGAGTGCCAAACACTCGAATTTAACGCAAATTACGAATTTTTGTTGAGAAATAGAAAATTAGGGTGTTAGGTTATGTCAATAAAAAATGCAGTTTTCAAGTTGAACAAATAATTTAACTACAAAACCAGTTACATATTTGTGTTCAGCATAAAAAAAACATGAGAAATGAAAATAAAATTGTCAAAAAATAACGATTTTTAAAAAAGTTGGTTTTTCATTATTAGATAAAAAACTAGTTTTTCGATTTTTCGGTAAAAAATGAGTTTTCCGTGGATGAAATCAAACTCCTCAAGAGATAAATAAACTCATATTTATCATTTATCTGATAAAATCATTTTTCACCACTTTTTTAACATGAAATTGTATTTTCAGAGGTGGCAAGAAAGTGCATAATTACCGTAATTTTCAACAAACTCCCAACGACCATTCAAACCGAGTCAAACTACCTGAGCTTTAAAAACAAACTAAAATCCTTTTTGATTAATAAGTGTTTTTACAGCGTCTGGGAGTTCATTACTGACGGCGCTCAAGATTTTTGAAAAACATAACGAGAGTTTAAATTTGAATTAAGTAGGCTATTCATGGTCATTTTCAAGTTACATATTATTATGTTGTTACTATGTATATTTTAAGGCGTTATAATTGTATGTAAAAGTGTTATAATTCATGCACAAATGTTGATAAGACTAATGCATGTACATGTTGATTTTACATTCTTACATATGAGACGCCGACACAACGTTGTCGGTATTTTAAGGCGAATATGAATGATTATATGAGTGTAGGATGAGTGTAGTCTGGTTACTAACTGAGTTCAACTGTTCCTCAGAAAGGGAAATTTATTAATAGCCCAACAGCCAGGGAAACTAAGGGACATACAGCTTTATGTGGAATCCAAACCATGTAGTGCTGGTCTGATTTTCAGCTAATTGACAAGCCTGATCAGACCATTTATTTACTAATGATATATGAACATATTACTTTACATAAAACTAGGTACTCTTTTTCTGTAATTATTGAAAAAAAACTTATTATGGATTTTTCAATTTGATGTCCTCCAAATCCTCATAAAAAGGGCCATTTTGTAATGAAAACAAACTCAGTTATATCCCCCACACAACATCTGCACAATGATTACCACCTAACATGGACACCCCAGACTTCTCTAGTAGTGTCCACGCCGATAGCAACCATTGAGCGGACGCCATGTCGGTATTAAGAGGACCGAGCATCCAACCTATCGCCTACAATCTCCCAAACACTTTGTCCCCATGTAGCTGGGTTATAGCACTGTGCCACCAGTGCCTTTTGATTGAATAAATGAGTTATTGAGGTGATGTCAATAAAAAATGCATTTTTCAAGCTGAAGATAATTTTACTACAAAACCAGTTATATATTTGTGTACATCAAAAAAACACAAGAAAGAAAAAAGTTTTTGAAAAATAACGATTTTTAAAAAAGTTGGGTTTTTCACTATCAGATAAAAAACTAGTTTTTAAATTTTTCGGTGAAAAACAAGTTTTCCGCGTATGAAATCAAACTCCTCAAGAGATATAAACTCATATTTCACCACTTTTTCAACATGAAATCGTATTTTCAGAGGTGGCAAGAAGGTGCATAATTACCAAATATTATCAATGTTTTAAGAAATCATATTTAGTACCCTTTATGAATAGAAATATTAGCCTATTTTAATAATGAACATGTTACTTCACATAAAACTAGGTACTCTTTTTTCTGTAATTATTGAAAAAAAGCTTATTATGGATTTTTCAATTTGATGTCCTCCAAATCCTCATAAAAAGGGCAATTTTGTAATGAAAACAAACTTACCTTAACCAAACATAACCTAACCCAGCACTTTCCTGATGCTAACACGTTTAATAATAGTTCAATTGCAAAACCGTTGCATATTCTTGATCAGAACAATACTCTCCACTCAAGAGATTTGGCAGCAGCAGCAGCTACTTCCCCAAATTGTTCACCCCTGAGTTAAAATCACTAACTATACTGAAAAGGACCTTGCACAGGAAAACAAAGAGTTCAACAATCCGACTTTCTAAAGGCAGACGACAGAGCTAGTAAGGCCGGTTGAACCATGCACAGGACGCTAGTGTGGCCGGTTAACCAGTGCTCTGGGACACAAATTGAGTTGTGGTGGGGGAAACGGACAGAACGCTAGTGTGGACGGTTTACTAGTGTTGTGGGACCCATATTGAGTTGTGGTGGGGGAAACGGCGTTTAATGTCGTCGTTGTCAATTTGAGACGCAAGAGAGACAGTCAGCTGTAGAGGAGCTGTCTGGCTTTTGGTTTCTTATCTTGATATGCTTGTCAATTATTAGACCAGACCTACTGGACTTAATTTGTCTTGTCTATCTTATTTCTATGAATTTTAATTATAGTTAATTTATAGAACTAATGTACTTACAGAGACTGAAGAAACAGTTGACAAAATACTTGCAGCAAATATTTACAATTTGTTATTTATATCTATTTACAATAAAAAGGTGTATTATTTACATCATTTTCAGGATTATCTTAAAGCCTGAAAATAAAACATACATATACATATCCCACTGATTGACCACTTGGCATAGGACCAGTCATTCTTTATTCTTTCCTCGTTTCATATTAGGCACATCTTCTTGATGCTTGTCTTCATGGCAGAGATAATCAGGAGGGGGTAGGGTTGGTTGTAACCAATGCAGGAATGAGAGTCAGGTCAGGCAAGGTGGAATCTGATAGAAACACTGGTCTACAAGATATTTTTTAAGCTCATATTTAAACTTTTTAATATTATTAATCTGGACTATGTTGGGAGGAAGTTGTTTAAGTAGCTTGAGACCCATGTAATCCGGCTTTCTTTCAAAGAGCTTAAGATTATGATGTACAGAAGGATTAAAATTATGATTTCTGGTATTGTAAGAATGCTGATGAGCAGCAATTTGTTTGTGTTCTTTTACATAGACTATTGTTTCAAACATATAGATGCTAGGTACAGTTAAAATTTGCAGTTCTCTGAAATGCTCAAAACATGAGTCACCAGGTCTAAGTTTCAACATACATCTAATTGCTCTTTTTTGAAGGACAAATATCCTATTTAAATTACCAATACTAGAGGCACCCCAAAGGATAATTGAGTACCTAACCAGACTCTCAATCAAGCCAAAGTACACCAGTTTAGACAGTGATATATTATTTAACGAGGATATATTTTTCAGAGCAAAAATGTATGTAGCCAGCTGTTTAGCAAGTTTATCGATATGTTCATTCCACCTGAGACCACCGTCCAATCTCACCCCCAAATAATCGACATACTGGGTTTCTTCAATGATCGTTTCGTCAAGTACTACGGACGCAAGGATGGTTCCTGTTTTGACAAGACGGTTTCTTTTCTGATCAGTCATGAAATGTATGTATTGTGTTTTTTTTTGGGATTTATATGAAGATTAATGCCTGAAAAATACTGTGAAAGGATATTCAGATTGAAGAAAGTTTCCTGTTCTAGAATATTAAGATTTCTGTGGGAATTTAGGATTGAGGTATCATCTGCAAAAATTGAAAAAAGGTTACCAGGTAAGAAGTTTGAAATGTCATTAATATAAAGGAGAAACAAGATTGGCCCTAATATTGACCCTTGTGGAACGCCAAATGAAGCTACCTTTGGATTTGAGTTATTTTGGTTTTGTGAAGTCTATTAGAAAGATATGAGCTAATCCAGCTAAGTGCTGTCCCTTTGAAACCTATGGCTGCTAACTTTTTTAGAAGAATCTGATGAGAGACGCAATCGAACGCCCTGGACAGGTCGATGAAACAGCCCATGGCCGTCTCGCCACCATCAAGGGCGTCGATGCATGAATTAATGAATTTGACCAATGCCAGTTTGGTGGACTTATGCTTCTGGTAACCAAATTGATTTTTAAAAAGGATTGAGTGAACGCCCAGATAATTGACCAGTGAGTCACATAAGACTTTCTCCAAGATCTTTGATATTGATGGGAGGAGTGAGATAGGGCGGTAGTACTCAGGCGAACGGGGATCTTCCTTTTTAAAAATTGGCTTGATCAGAGCCACTTTAGCCGCTTCTGGAAATTCACCCTTTTCTATTGAATTGTTTATCAGAAAAAGTAAAGGATCTATCAACTCTGGATAACACTTTTTAACTATTTCCATTGAGATACCGTCATAGCCAGTAGACTTTTTATTTGGTAATGAAGTTATTACTTTAACAAGTGCTTTTCTATCAATGGGTGGAAATCTATTAAGTTCAAAAGTTGTTTGACTCACACTATTACAAGAGAAACTACTACTATCAACAAAAAGGTTACAATGTGGAAGATTGGAGAAAAAATCATTAAAACTATTACTTATGGCATCAGGATTACTTACAACTACATTATCTACTTTAAGAGTGATGTTTTGTTCTAATCTAGGTGTTTTCTTTCTTAATGAGTTTAAATACTGCCATGAGACTTTATTCGGGTTATTTGAGGTGCTTATCTCATACTTAATAAAACTAGATTTAGCAGCTGTAATAGCCTCTCTGTACTTTCTTTTCATTTGGTTGTAATGTTGTTTAACCCTTAAGTAGGCGCGTAGTTGTTTGTAACACATGTGGGCGCGTGGCGTCTTTTTGACCGCGCCTTTATTGTTCTGTATATTATCTAAAAACTATAAAGTATAAGTTATTTTATTAACTGTCCGTCCTTTCTCTGACATATGCAGTTCGATTTTTATCTATCCAGATATTTGTACAATCTACAATATGGTCCACCATTTCATCAGGAAAGAATAGTTTGAATGATTCAATTGGGGTGCGTACAACAGAAGCTTCACCTCTAGGACAAGGCAAACGGACACCGGATCTCTCCCCACGAATTATGTTTTGATGACGTACTTGACCACGTAAGTTGGAAATGTCCATATATGTGTATTCCACTTTGTATTACCATCCCTTGAAAGAACAAAGTTTGTATATACATTTTCTCTCACGGTTTCAATATTTGGCTGATTACCGTCATCATTGTTTTCTGTACCCACACCATCATTTTCTAATCTTCCATCTTCAATATCTTCCAAAGAAACTACAGAAGCACGGTCAGTGACATCTTCTTCTAAGTTATCATCAGAGTCTTCTGATCCTTCTCTTTCAACGGTTGGTTCGTTGTCTTGATTATCTTCCTCTTCGCCTCCAATAAAGAGTTGTCTCCGTTAACAATCCCTGTCTGCTAAAGCTCGATTCTCTTCTTCACGATCCTCTTTTTCTACACTATCCAATAGTTTTAAAAGTCTCATTTGCTCCCTTTCATCCATTATAAAGTAATATAAATGGCACAATATTAGTCGTCAGTTATCTACATTTAGTACAAAATTTACAATAAAACACAATAGAAAGTAAAAAAAAACACTAGAATTGACTGAAATTAATGTATTTACAAATATGTACAAAAGTTTATAAATTAAACTTGCAATAAGAATTACAAAATATTCATACACAAGTGGGCGCGTGGTGTTCAAATGACCGCAAACAAAATAACACAAGTGGGCGCGTGGCGTCTAAATGACCGCAGGCCGTAAACAGACGTCAATACCGGGGCAATGCTTGAGCCGAACTGAGTGTTTTCCGGTGCACAGGCGGGGGAGGGATTGGGGATAGATGTCCTAGACGCGGAGCGACAAGGAAGCAGTGCTACCAAAACTACAACACATAGTTTAGGTTCTGCGGTCATTTTGACACCATGCGCCCACTTAAGGGTTAACAGTGTTATCCCTTGTTGCTGTCCAAAGAGAATAAATGTCCAATAACTCTGTTTTCATTGACCGTATTTCATCTGTTATCCACTTGATATTTTTGGATTGTGCTTTTTTAACTTTTCGTAGAGGACAGGCTATATCTAACTGATAAGAAAATATTTCCACCAATTTCTCATATTGGCAATTAACTAACGGAGCATCATAAACCTCCCTCCAATCCTCTCTGCCTAACCTAAACCTAAGTTCCTTAATATTATTATCAGAATAATTTCTACTTAGTACATAATTAAAATGACACATGTCAACAAATAAAATGATATTTTGTAAATGAACAACTGAATTGGGTGCAAATAAGGACCAAATGATATTTAATGAATAATGACTGTATATATTAAAATTTAATGTGAAATGTCATGTTATCATTTCTCTTATAAATGACTTCCAATACAATTTTCTCTTTTGTCGCAGGAAATAATTGTGTGTAATACTGCAACAATTATTGCAAAGATATTAGTAATAAATAAGCCTACTAGTCTAGACTAAATATCTGATTGCGTAATGAATAAATCAATAAAATGCAAGTATAATCATCAATTTATTCCTAGATTATTCATTTAAAAATTGTTCCGACTCAAATTGATTTCTACATTCTTCTTCACTATCTTCCAAGCATCAAATTCTATGAATGAACGAAACGTATGATGTTCAATGTGTATGGAAATATTATGTTCTTTTTTAAAATGACTATATATGTTTTTGTTACTTTGACCTAATGATGCATGAGGGCAAAGAGGACATTTCTTCTTGAAAATGACATGTTTTTACATTATTATGGGTTTTTCTTTTGTGATGATTTAGATATATTTTTTTTAAAGGAAGCATTACATTCAGAGCAATTAAAGGGTGATATGGATCCAGGTTTGTGTAAACGTGTTATATGTCTTGTCAAAGCAGATTTGTATTTGCTTTCATAGTTACACTGGCTGCAGGAGTAAATTTTGTTTTGTTGCAAATGAACAATGTTAATGTGTTGATCCAAACTATGTTTTGCTGCATATACCTTGTTACATAAAACACATGTATATATTTTTTTCTCAATGTCTGGAAGTAATTCATTTCGTGAATTTTGTTTGTGAATATTTTTTTATGCCTACTGAAATTTTTTCTGTCACTAAACAGCTTACAGCAGTATTCACATTTATATTTTTTTGCTTCCATCAATAAAATTATTTGTAGGCCTATAAAAAAATATATTATTCTATTAGTTTTTATTCGATTTTATTGTTATATTATTGTAACTATTGTATATTGGCGGATGCCGTTGAAAGAATACATAAATAAATATCTAATTTAATATTTAGTGGCAAGATGTTGTGATAAATAATATCTGTTACAAGTTAAAATGCCTGTTACTCTAAAAACTATTTTAAATATTCAATCAAGAATCAAGATTTATTAAAGCCACCGACCAACAATACATGGCATAGGCCAAGTCAATTAATTAATTACAATATATAAGTGAACCCTTGCATTGAATAATTTGTAGACACATTATACATAAACACAACTAAATAAATAATGTGGTTAATAACAGCGATAAATTGTAAAATATTTAAGACGACAGAATAAAAAGTATGGTACAACAAAAACAGTATTATAATTATTGCTATTTAGTGTTTTTTTGAGTTTGTCAACTTAATTTACAAAATGAAACACTTTTAATGCCTGTAGACTATGGAATATAAACTTTATTTAAATTGAAACTTTCTGATTAAAGTTAGAGTTTGAGGCCTTTAAACATAACTGACAGGAGTAAATACAGATAAGTACTTTATGTTATATTCATAATGATAGTTTTGTTTATTTATTTATTCCAACGGTGAACACCATTTTACAATATTTTGACAGTGAAATATACATGCGACAAAGATACAACATTTTACATTAGCATGCTAATAAGTGTTGAAAGATGATTATGCCATCAAGCTAGACTTGATAATAACTTGTATAAATATTAAACAACAACTATGTACAACATTGATGAATACTTAAATAAATTAGACATGGCAATACTGTGTGGTTATGTGTATATGTACATTGATGGCAACATGCAACTTGTGTGCAAAGTGCAATGAACATTTAAAAGACCAACAGTCTTTTAGTTAGATTGATTGATTATGTATGTTTAACATTCTTTAAAGATAGTGATAAGGAATTAATTGATTATAATACTTACTGATTGATTATAACACTTATAATACTTTACATAAAACAATTGTGATCTGTAAAGCAGACGACATCACTCACTCATCCATCAATTCTGAATTCCCGCCATAGGGTTGGACCCCCACCACAACTCAATATGGGTCCTACAACACAGGTAAACCGTCCACACTAGCGTTCTGTGCGGCAACCGGCCACATTAGCGTACAGAACGCTAGTGTGGACGGTTTAACTGTGTTGAGGGACCCATATTGAGTTGTGGTGGGGGAAACGGCGTTTAATGTCGTCGTTGTCAATTTGAGACGCAAGAGAGAGCTTCTACTTGTCTAGACAGTCAGCTGTAGAGGAGCTGTCTGGCTTTTGGTTTGCTTATCTTGTCAATTATTAGACCAGACCTACTGGACTTAATTTGTCTTGTCTATCTTATTTCTATGAATTTTAATTATAGTTAATTTATAGAACTAATGTACTTACAGAGAATGCTTGAAGAAACAGTTGACAAAATACTTGCAGCAAATATTTACAATTTGTTATTTATATCTATTTACAATAAAAAGGTGTATTATTTACATCATTTTCAGGATTATCTTAAAGCCTGAAAATAAAATGACACATGTCAACAAATAAAATGATATTTTGTAAATGAACAACTGAATTGGGTGCAAATAAGGACCAAATGATATTTAATGAATAATTACTGTATATATAACGTGACCAGACGTCCCGCTTTCGGCGGGACAGTCCCGCTTTTAGGCATTATGTCCCACTGTCCCCAACATTCGTTGGGGGACGCGTAAATGTCCCGCTTTGAGTAAAATTCTGTTTTTGTTCTATGATTTAGTAAAAAAACTGTGATGTTAATTAAATTTATAAAAAAAGATGAACACGGTTTCGTATTTAAATCTTGTCATTAGCTCTACAATGATGCTTACTGGCGTTTACAAGCATAATGGCTAATGCAAAGAGACAATCACTACGTTCTACGTCTTTACACACTGTATTTCCTACAGCTGAGTGACAGGTGCGCGCGCAGTCAAGACCGCCACGCCGACGTCAAGCACTCAATCCAACCCCTCCCAACCCAGTGCACTGAGAGTGGACGGCGTAGTGTATTGTTCTATCACAACATAACCTAATACGGTAGTGTTTCTCCTTTTGTTATTGTGTTTGATACCTAAGTTTGGTTTTAAAACTAGTAGGCCTATTAAAAGTGAAAATGCCTAAAAGGAAGTGTTCATTTAATACAGACCTCCAAGCAAAATATCCATTTATAAAATTGAAAACTAACGCAAACAATAGTGATGTTGTGTGTCAGAAATGTCGTACAGAGTTTAGTGTTTCGCACGGTGGTTCATGTAATATTGAAAAACATTTAAAATCACAAAAACATTTAGCTTCAGATCAAGCTGCTTGCTCCAGTAAATCAATTCGGCAGTTTTTTAAATGCAAGGAACCAAACAAGAAAGATCTTGAGGTTGCTGCTGCTGAAGGGGTCTGGGTTTATCACACCATACGAGAGAACCATAGCTTTCGCTCCAATGATTGTTCATCAAAGGTAATAAATGCATGCTTTGAACCCAAGTTTCATTGTGCTAGAACAAAGGCACAAGCTATAGTGACACACGTATTCGCTCCCTTGGCTGAATCACAACTTAAAGAAAAGTTAGAAAGTTCTAATTATGTAACTGTAATGACAGACGCTTCTAATCACGGGGCACAAAAAATGTTTCCTGTCCTTGTAAGAATATTTGATAAGTTTGAGGGAGTAAAAGTAAAAATGCTTGACTTTCAGTCTCAGCCTGGAGAGGCGTCAGATATAATAGTTGAATATTTGATGAACGTGTTACAGAACCATAACATAACACAAAAAGTCATTTCTTTCTCTGGGGACAATACAAACACCATGTTTGGTGGGGCAGCGCGGAGGGGCAAAGAAAATGTATATTACAAATTAAAAGGAATTCTGGGAAAAGACATTGTGGGGATTGGATGTGCTTCACACATAATTCATAACTCTATTTTGGCTGCATCAGATTGTTTTCCAATAGATGTAGAAGTTGTAATTGTAAAAATGTACTCATTCTTCTATCTTTATACTGTGAGAGTAGAAGCATTGAAAGAAATCTGTGACACTGTTGACGTTGAATACCAAAAAGTATTGGGATACAGCAAAACTCGCTGGCTTGCACTAATGCCTGCAGTAGAGAGAATTTTAAAGCTGCTTGTTCCACTTAAACAGTACTTTTTAAATCAACCAAAATGTCCTGCTGTATTGAAAGCATTTTTCGAAAATAAAGACTCAGAAATGTGGTTACTGTATATTTTATTCATAGCCAGGCAACTATGTTTCAACAGTCTGTCTTAAAAGTAGAGGGTCAAAACGTTTCTGTTTCAGTGGAAATTAAGAAGGTGAAAGATAACCTTCAAAATAAGATAAATACAAAGTTCATTCCCCATGTAGTTCGTAACTTAATGACAAAAAATTGTACAGAACATGAAAAAATAGATTGTACAAACACCATTGTGTCATTCTATGAAACTTCCCTACAGTACCTTATTCAGTGGACAGCACATTTCGAAAAATTAGAAATTTTCGAATGGATGACCCTAAAAAAAAACACCTGTTTGGTCTGATATCCAACCAGTAGTAGACTATCTGATTGATAAACATATTTTTGATCAATTATCTGACAATAAGTTGTTTGATGAAATGGTTTGTGTAACAAAATACATAGAAAATCATGTATCTGAATGGAACGAAGTTGGACTAGACACTGACAAACGATGGGCTCAAATGTTTCAACATTTTAAAGAAAATTCGATCAACGATGAGCAAATAAGCAAGTTAGCAGAGTATGTGTTAGCTCTCCCAGGAAGCAATGCAGCAGTTGAGAGGGTTTTCTCTGCGATGAACAAGATATGGACAGCGGAGAAGACACAGCTTTCCGTTCCCGTCTTGAAATCAATTTTAATTACCAAATTGAACTTTGAGATGAACTGTATGGATTTTTATTCCATGCTGTTATCAAAACCAAGGCTGCTGAAACAAATCAGCTCTAATGATAAATATGAGGATTAACTCTATTAGGCACTGAAATATAAAAATATACATACTGTTCAATTAAAAATATGTTCAAAATAAGGTAGGCCTAATGTATTTTAATAAAAATATAATGTTTAACAATTTTAATTATTCTTAACAATAAAATGGTTTTAAATAACGTTTTGTAACATTATGGTATTTTTTACTACCCCCCCCCCCCCAATAACAAAGTGTCCCGCTTAATAGTTTCTATTTAACACACACACACACACACACACACAAACACACACACACACCACACACACACACACACCACACACACACATACACACACACACACCACACACACACACCACACACACACACACACACACCACACACACACACACACACACACCACACACACACACCACACACACACCACACACACACACCACACACACACACCACACACACACACCACACACACACACTACACACACACACCCACACACACACACACACACCACACACACACACACACCACACACACACACCACACACACACACACCACACACACACACCACATACACACACCACACACACACACCACACGCACACACCACACACACACCACACACACACACCACACACACACACCACACACACCACGCGCACGCGCGCGCGCTCGCACGCGCGCACACACACAATGTTAAAACAAGTATACCGATTGTAATATTACTCTAAAAACTATTTTAAATATTCAATCAAGAATCAAGATTATTAAAGCCACCGACCAACAATACATGGCATAGGCCACGTCAATTAATTAATTACAATATATAAGTGAACCCTTGCATTGAATAATTTGTAGACACATTATACATAAACACAACTAAATAAATAATGTGGTAATAACAACGATAAATTTTAAAATATTTAAGACGACAGAATAAAAAGTATGGTACAAAAAAACAGTATTATAATTATTGCTATTTAGTGTTTTTTTGAGTTTGTCAACTTAATTTACAAAATGAAACACTTTTAATGCCTGTAGACTATGGAATATAAACTTTATTTAAATTGAAACTTTCTGATTAATGTTAGAGTTTGAGGCCTTTAAACATAACTGACAGGAGTAAATACAGATAAGTACTTTATGTTATATTCATAATGATAGTTTTGTTTATTTATTTATTCCAACGGTGAACACCATTTTACAATATTTTGACAGTGAGATATACATGCGACAAAGATACAACATTTTACATTAGCATGCTAATAAGTGTTGAAAGATGACTTATGCCATCAAGCTAGACTTGATAATAACTTGTATAAATATTAAACAACAACTATGTACAACATTGATGAATACTTAAATAAATTAGATATGGCAATACTGTGTGGTTATGTGTATATGTACATTGATGGCAACATGCAATTTGTGTGCAAAGTGCAATGAACATTTAAAAGACCAACAGTCTTTTAGTTAGATTGATTGATTATGTATGTTTAACATTCTTTAAAGATAGTGATAAGGAATTAATTGATTATAATACTCACTGATTAATTATAACACTTATAATACTTTACATAAAACAATTGTGATCTGTAAAGCAGACGACATCACTCACTCATCCATCAATTCCCGCCATAGGGTTGGAGGGGCCCCTCCCCTCCAACCCCCACCACAACTCAATATGGGTCCCTCAACACAGTTAAACCGTCCACACTAGCGTTCTGTCATTAGCGTTCTGTCTTCTATGTCAACTTGAAACTGTGTGAAATGCAAGAGTCTTCTGGATTTATATAAATTAATTTTAAAAATTATTTTTTCACTTATTGTTAGGAATAGGAAGAGACTTTCGAAATAAGTTACTGCAGTCGCTGAACATTTACTCACAAATTAAAATTTAGTAAAAATGAATATACTGACGATTTTAACTAAAGAAGATTTTGAAAATATTACAAAGTAAGTAAATTATATTTTAGAGGTTAGTTTTAATTTATCAAGTTGGATTGTTGGAATGATATTTATTTTAAGTATCAGTTTATTTGGCGGACAATTTTTCATGGTAGAAACAGAATATAAGGTGTTATTCAATTGAAAAACGAGAAAATTATGTAGGCATAAACGAAGAAGAACCAAAAAATAGTTTTAAGTTATTTGTGAAATGTAGTAGCCTAATGTGGCTACTTAAAGTGTGCAGAATTTCGTTTGGATCAATGTTAAGCAATATTAACTTAGGTAAAGTGCAGTTTTGTTTGTAATTGTATGCTTTGTTTGGTCATACTGTGTTTAGTTAGGTTAGGTTTTGTTAGTAAGGTTGGATTTTAGGACTCGCTGAGGAAATACATATTTGTGAAACCTTTGGTTTTTAAGTTTATGTTCAAGTGCCCTCAAAGCCTGTACCCTATAACTGAATATTGCAGTATGATGACAGTTAGGCCTACTCTGAAGCCTCCTGTGAAAATTAACGCTAAGCAATCAGGTCCCGAAAGGATTGCACCCAAGTGTCACTGTCCACGACAACGCCTTTCTTTTCAAGCTCCTCAACAGCCTTATCTACTGCCCGTACCTACTTGAAAAAAATCACTTTCCATCTCCCCAGAAGTACGAGGCAAGTGAGGTTGTTTGAGCTCGATTTTGCTGCTACCAACTACCTCCGCTTCTGCCCTCTGCCAAGACTGATGCGCTCCAGGAACGACGTCTGTGGTGTTGTGGACTTCTTCTCTGACAGTTTGGCGGTGGTGAGGAGGGCTGCTGCTGCTGATTGAGGACGTTCTACATGAGCTGGTGCAAGTCTTCTGGGCCCGTCTATCTTGTTGTTATGCTGTCCATATTACTATAATCATTTCATCATTGTCATTAAGCATAGTATCACATTTTTTATTATATATTTTTTAAGTTTTCTCTCTTTTTCACAATCTGAAAATTTTTTTGCTAGGCTGCCTCATTACTGCTGGACTGGTGGGTTGTTAGTTGTTGTTATATATTTCAGATGTTATTAATGTTTTGTTAACCTCATAAAATAGTTTGTTATTTCTTTTCTAGTTCATATTGTTACCATTGTGTTGTTATCTTATTGTTATGGTAATAATGTTAATGGATTATCTCTGATTTCTTGTTAATGTTTTCAAATTTTATATCTCGTTACTCTCTCTGAATATTACCTTTAGCTTTTCAACAAATTATGTTTTTTCACAGTGCAAGTGAATGTATAGTTGTTGATGTAGACTTTTGATTGAGAATCATTGTTTCTTCTAGCCTTAAGTCATCTATTCTTATAACAATGTAAATTGGTGTAATGCCGTTGGTATAATAAATAATAATAATAACGCTAGTTGAAGAAGTGGAGCAGTAATAATGTTCTGGTCATCCCTAATCGTTGTACTCTGAAGTTAAGAAAGGTCCCAACCAAGAGCCTAAAAATCAAGGTTAGTGATGAACAACTGCAAAGGCGTTGGACTTCAAAGATTGTTATGAGTATTGACACTGGGAAATATTTCTTAACAGTTGAAAAGGCTTTGTTTATTACTTAGGTTTAAACCTAATATTATCAAAAGGACATTTTTATGTTAATCACTAGCCTTAACTGGTCTCTACCAGACAAGGCAAATTTCTATATTGGAATCAGTGTAGAGGAGTTTCTCAGGATGGTTGGTGTCAAACTTTATTTCTAGTAGATGGATACGCAAGAACTGCAACATTATTTTCAGCTGCCCACCCTTTTAACTGAAATGATAAAGAAGAACATGGTCTTCCTGTCTAAATTGAATTGAACTCAATTTTTGAAATTGAGTTGAAAAAAATTGAAATCAACTACTCCGTGAGATTCTTAATCCTTGTTTCTGTAGAGCCCGACACCACTAGGTGTTAGGCAGAGGCATTACCATCCAACTAATTACCTTAACCACAATATACCAAGGTTGTCGAGAACATGTAAAATAGGTAAATACAATTTGGAGAACCATTAGCAATGTGTATTGTTCTTATAAAACTATATTCCTAATTATTATGTTGCAATTATTCTGAGCCAGAATTTGTAGAAATGATAAAAATGGGTATTCATCTCTAAGATAAAAACAATCTAAGTTTAATGGGACATTTTTATTACTATGATTAGTTACATCAGCTCATGCCTTGGGGAGGGGGGATGTTGTTTGCGTCCACATGAAATCTTCAAAGCTATAAGTACCCCCTGGGTAGTTCTTAATTAGCAACAAATCTGATCTGGTTGATGTACTGTCATGAATCTGTGATCTCCCAGCTATGGTAGCTACCACACAAACTCAATATTGTTTGTTGTATAATGAACTCAAAATGTATTTTATTTAGAGTTGTTGATAACAGAGTATTATACTTTTGTCCTTTCAATTGTTTTGCTACGGTTTATTCAAAGCACTTTAAGTACCACTATATATTAAGTGCTATATATAGTTATGTATAGTTTAAATATTATTCTACCTTGCTTTTTTTTCTTTGTTAGATTATTATTTTAGTTGGCTTTAGAAGTAAACATTTATCTTTTTTTCCTAAATGTATATATCAATTGTATCTAACTATTTTCAAAATAATATATGAAGGTGTGTTGCTGTAAAAATAAAATAAGCTCTTTGCCAACTATTTTAAAATATCTGTACAGATCACTGATACAAGAAAACATTTGGCTCTCCAATAATGCATTGATTCACCTGTAATGTGAGGTAGACAACCAAATGTCACTGAACCTCAAGAAAGCTTGAACGTGTAAAACTAATCTGTCACTTCCATTATGACATCACATTAGTGGCTGTAAAATAAAAAGAGAGTCTGCTGTCTGCCATCTTGGCATATTCATAAATTTAAAGTTGACTTTCTCCGAACATGTAAACTGTTGTTTCAAAACTAGGAAGAACTTGGATTTTGTTATGTGTATTGCCCAGGTATTTTAAAGACAAGCACACTTATTTAACAAGTCCTTGGTTCAAAGTTACCAATGCCACTGTTATTTGGATTAGTGACTGATTTTATACATAGATCCAGCAGTCGAGGCCATCATTTCATTCAAAGTTAAAAAGAAATTCAGGCTATATAAATGTTAAGTACTAACAAGCCAATTAATCATTTCCATTGGTGAATTGATTTAGTGAGTTAATTTTATTTTTCAAGATAACAATTTGTTTTGTTCATAATTTAATAAATAAAATGTTCTGTGTGTTTGAAAAATAGTTTTCAAATTAAATACAAGCAGTAACTATTATTATTAAGATTAAGAAGTTAAGGGCAAATTTCTTAATCAATTATCATGATTAATGTTTGTCTCTTGTACTTTTAAACTTATTTTTATACAGATTTAAGTACATGTCTTTTTTGATTAAATTTAGTTTTTTTCATATAAAATGGGCTCATAAGATTGTAAAAATTCAAGTAGTCTGTGCGGGCATAGTGAATTAATTATACTTGTGGTGTAACCTGTTATATATGTTAATATAAATTATTACGCAGTGTTGCTTTTACAAGTTTTATTTTAAAGAAACACCAAAAGATAATTTTAGTTAACACTCACAAAAATAAATTATTACTGTTGTACACACACAACCCAACATTATACTTATTCAGTATTCAGATAAAAGAAGGATTAACAATACAATCAACAGATGTTTTTATTTTGCTACTACAGTATAATGAAAAACATAGAGTACATAATATAAGAATCTGCAATATTTATCAGAGATTGTTAAAATTATTTACATAAACTTTATTTAACACCTCCTCCTAATTTTAACATTTTCCAAAAAAAACTATAAATATATTAAAGAACTATAGCTATTTACATAATGTCATGAATGTCATAATATCATATCTTTCAACATATCAATTTTTACTTTACTAAGGGGTTTGGTTAAACAATCTGCTATTTGTTTGTTTGTAGGACAATACTTCACTGATATTTCCCCTGAAACTACTTTTTCATGTATAAAATGATACCTAACATCAATATGTTTACTACGTTTATTGACTACTCCAGATTGCATTAATTTAATTGCACTCTGATTGTCTATGTTCAAGTTTGCTTTAATAGGTTTATGGTTTAACTCTTCTATCAAGGATTTTTAGAAACAATACCTCTTTACAGCAGTCTGCAGCGGCAATGTATTCTGCTTCTGTCGATGACATCGCAACTATCGGTTGTCGTCTGGAACACCAACTGATAAGTCCTCCTCCGTAGAATATGATGTATCCTGTGGTACTTCTTCTTGTGTCTACATCACCAGCATAGTCTGCATCGCAGAAAGCTTCAATTTGATCATCATTGACCGCCTTGTTATAAATGACACCAATGTTTTTGCTTCCAACTAAGTACTTCATGATCCTCTTTACTCGGACTACATCTTCTTTTGTAGAATTTTCTATGTATCTACTATTAAGGTTAACCGAGAAAGCTACATCTGGTCTCGTCTTTGTTGATAAATAAAGTAAACTACCAACTGCTTCCCTAAAAGGAAAATTCCCTATAAGTTCTGAACGTTGTGTCACTTGTACATCACATGGTGTAGACATTTGCTTTGAATTATCCATATTAAATGTTTTCAATATAACTTACTTGAGTTATTTTCAGACTGTTTTCTTCACGCCTTATTTCCATACCAAGGAAGATTTTAGGATCTTTTTCTTCTTTTATTTCAAACTTATTCTTAAGTAAATTTACAATTCTTTTAACTTGGTCTTCTTCGTAGCTTACAATAATGCCATCATCAACATATAATGCCAGTATTATTGTACAATCTTCATTTACAAACACACATTTTTATATTCTGTTTTTCAACTGATGATAGTCTTACGAGACTGAAATCGATCTTGAAAATTAAAAACACCAAAAAGATTGCTAAGTGTTGTTATTTTTATATATATAAATATATTAAGCAATCTATAAGCTACAAATGTCAAACACATTTCTCATTTTTTGTAGGTTTTAAGCTTTTAAGTACTTGCGTAAATGTCCGATTCCATGTAAGAGGAGCTTGTTTCAACCCATAAGAGGGCTTTCTTCAGTTTACAGATTTTCCCATTATCTTCATAGCCTTCTGGAATCCTCATAAAGACATTTTCTTTTATATCACCATACAAAAATGCTGTTTTTACATCAAACTTCAGCATGCTGTAACTTTTCTGATTAGCTATTGCAAATATTGTACGAAGAGAACTCCCGCATACCACTGGACTAAATACTTCTTCATAATTGAACTCAATTTTCTGTTCACATCCTCTTACTAAAAGTCTTGCTTTATATCTGTTATTTTCTTTCTTTATGAAAACCCATTTATTGGACAGTACTTTACTATTACCAGCTTCAATTTTATCTACTAATTCCCATACTTCATTTTTATTTAACGATAATTTTTCTTCTTCAATCACAGCTTTCCATTCTTCCTTTTCAGGACTTGTTACTGCTTCTTCATACGTCATCAAAGCATAATCATTGAGTCTCATTGGCAGTCTTCTTTCTCTCATCAGTCTTTTGTATTCATTTTCTCTGTCTCGATTTTCAACGAATTCATATACTTCGTTATCTTCTCTTTCTTCTAACTGATTTTCTTGAATAGGATCTCTTACTTCAGGTTCATGGTAAACGTTTACTTTACCTCCATTTATTACTTTATCTGTCTTGTCAATACACTTCATTGAAATACGCCATTCATCAAACACGACATCTTTCAAGATTATTACTTTCTTCTTATGTAAATCCCACATTCTGCGCCCATTACGTGCATATCCAATGAAAACCATCTTCACACTCCTTGGATCTAGTTTTTTATATTGGCCTAATACCTTGACATATCCATCACAGCCAAATCTTCATATTTGATACATCTGTCCTCTGGTTGTGCCTTTCTTCTGCCGGAGTAGTTTTTACAGTATCAGATGGGGTTCTATTTAAAAAATAAGTCGCAGATCTGATGGCTTCTCCCCAGAAATCTCTTCCTAATCATGAGTTATAGAGCAAGGCTCTAGCTTTTTCTACTAGCGTATGGTTCAAACGTTCTGCCTTTCCGTTATGCTGTGGAGTGTAAGGAATTGTGTAGTTTAATACAATGCCTCTACTTTTACACCAATCTTTCATTTCATTGCTTGTGAATTCCCCACCATTATCACATCTGATGACTGATACCTTCAAATTTTTCAATGCCTCCACTTCAAGTACAAAATCTTGTATGAAACCAAACGTTTCATTTTTATTTTCAAGTAATTGCACAACTGTATAGTGAGTAAAATCATCCATTAAAGTAAGAACATACTTTTTACCATCCCAAGTAACAGGATCGATAGGGCCACATAGATCTGTATGTATAATTTGATAGGTATTTCAGCTCGCCTTCGTTCTGTTGAAAACGGTTGTCTAGTCTGTTTGGCCTTAATGCATATTTCACAAATTTTACTAACTTCTTCGCATTCTTGCTCTGATAACTCTATACCTCTAGCTATTTTTACCAGTTTTTTCATGTAACTAACACTAGGGTTACCTAATCTAATATGCCAATCATTTCCAGATAAGTTATTTTTATTTTCTACCAATAGGCTACTAGGCTTATCTGTTTTTACGTCTACTACATATAAACCGTTGGGTTGTTTAGTTCCTTCACACACTGTGACATTATGTTTACTAATTATTACTTTATCTTTTGAAAAAACAACTTCTCCTTCATTTTCTGTTATTGAATTTACAGATAACAGATTTGCTGAAAGTTCAGGAATAAACAATACATGCTTCAAATTAAAATCTTGACCTTCAATTTTACCCTGACCCTCAGACTTCATGGATTGATCACTTTTGGCAACCATGATTTCACTTACTTTACTATTTAGTTCACTAAACAATGTAATATCATTAGACATGTGATTTGTACAACCTGAGTCCACTACAAAAACACTTTTTTGAGTTTCTAATTCGTTACATGTTAGAAAAGAAACATTATTTTCATTATTTTTATTTTTCATAAAGAAACAATCTTTGTCAGTATGATTTTTCTTTTTACAAGTAGAACAACCTGATCTTTGATTATTTTTATTTGGACATGCGATGGCCAAATATCCGGGTTTGTTACACACAAAACACTTTCGCATACTATTATTTTGCAAAGTGTTTTGATTAAACCTACTAGATTTCTTATCAAAATTACTAAATCTAAAGTTACCTTTCTCATACCTTTGTTCTTTGGCCTTAAAGGCAATTCCTGATTCATTTTCATTACTGTTTTTACATCTAGCCTCTTCAGCTATCAAGCGTGACATTAGGTTAGATAAGGTACAATCTATTTGGCAGTTGACTCCCAAGCAGTAGCAAAGTTCTTGTATTTGTCTGGTAGAGACGATAATAGCTTAGACATTATCATTTCATCATCAATATTTTGACTCAAACTCTTTAATTTTACTGCCATGTTCTGGATATTTGATATAAAATTTGTCATGTCAGAATTTAACTCATACTTATAATTAAAAAACTCCTGCAGCAAACTGCATTTTTGTTGCTCAGCTTCCTTTTCAAAAATACAACAAAGCTTAGAATACATACCATAAGATGTTACTTCATTTATAATATGAACCAAGTATTTCTTATGGTTACTTGATCCACAGAAGTTACAATGATCTTTTGGGCTATTGCATCCTTCTTCCACTCGTTTTTCTTTTTATTATTGTCGTCTATTGCTTCTAATTTAACATCGTCATTTACGATATCATACAGTTCCAGAGATTTAAATATTACTGTGGTCGGAAAATTCCAAAATTTAAATAATTCCGAATCATTTAGCTTCTCAATGTTATCCGTTCCACTTGCCATAACTCTTACCGTTTTTTACGCCTCAGATTTTTAATGCTTGTCTGGGCCCATAACCTGTTAATGTAAATTATTACGCAGTATTGCTTTTACAAGTTTTATTTTAAAGAAACACCAAAAGATAATTTTAGTTAACACTCACAAAAATAATTATTACTGTTGTACACACACAACCCAACATTACATTTTTTCAGTATTCAGATAAAAGAAGGATTAACAATACAATCAACAGATGTTTTTATTTTGCTACTACAGTATAATGAAAAACATAGAGTACATAATATAAGAATCTGCAATATTTATCAGAGATTGTTAAAATTATTTAAATAAACTTTATTTAACAATATAACTATAAACTAACTAAAAGATGTATCTCATAACCTATTTGAAGATAAAATAAAACAGTTATTTAATATTTCTTGTACGTATGTCCTTACGGACTGGAGAGGATACCTCTTTTGTTAATTCTGTATTTGTATTTAGCGATGTGAATAATATTACAAGAGATAAATTAATTTCAATATTGATAAAATGTATAACTTTTAGAGTAGGAAATAAAATTACTTTATTAGTAACTCTATTAAAAATATGCATCAGTACAAACATGTGTTTGGTGTAGGAGGAATGAACTAGTTGTTGTACACTTCTATGCTGACTGGGCCAAGCAATGTGAGGACATGAATGGAGTGCTGCAAGAACTTTCAAATATGCCAGAATTAAAGGTAAGGCTATAAATTTTATTTATTCTAAATCACTTGATCTAATTATATGTATCTCACCTTAATTCTGTATTTTCTTAGTTTATTGTAGATCTTCGTGCTTGTTAGTGTTGTTTAAATTATTTCTATATCTTTCTAGTTATTATTCTTACACGTTTGCTTGTTAAATATTTATTGCTTGTTAAATATTTATTGTTTGTTGCATGTTGTCGCTAGTTTAAATTATGTACAATAGATAAGTTATTTTGCTAGTTGCTGTTACATGTAAATCTTATGCTTGTTAGTTATTATGATAATTATTTATTTCCCTCTAGTTATTTCTTTTTACATGTTTGCTTATTGATTAAATTGATTGCAAAGTTATTTTTTTATGTTGCCGTTTTTTACGCCTCAGATTTTTAATGCTTGTCTGGGCCCATAACCTGTTAATGTAAATTATTACGCAGTATTGCTTTTACAATCATTTAGCTTCTATAACTTTACCTTTCTTTACTTTTACTTTCAAAACAAAAAAGTAATTTATTGCTTGTTGCCAGTTATTGCTAGCCTGAATTATGTATGATTGTTATTTTGCTAGTTGCTATTGCATGAATTGTTGATGGTTGTTACCTGTTATATATTATGCTTATAATTATTTTTGCTTGCTTAGTTATAGCTATATTTAAATTACTGTGTCATTGTCCATATTTCCACAATTATGCCATCTCATATGTATTCATTGTAAATTGGCGTTTGCCGTAAATAAATAAATAAATAAATAAATTTATAAATCAACAACCAAGATGTTGTAGAAATGATAAATTTCTCTCCATTTCAAAAGTACGTAGACCCGAGTTTACAAAGACACTGTACCTAGACGAATAATGATAAGTACACGATTCTTTTTTTGTATTATAGAGAATTTAATTGTGCTTTGAACCATACCTGTCAAATAATTTTCATAACTCGTTAAACACTTTATTATTGATTGTTTATAAAAGTAGCCGACTGGTTTTTCGCAATTTCTAACAAACCATCAACTTTAAAAAATCATAAACAATTGAATTAACGTTTGATGAAAATGAAACTTTTACCACCCCTTTGTCAGTAGTTTTCAAATGTTACTTTGAAGTTTCAAAATTTAATTTAATTATTTTTGAAGTTCTTGTAATTTTTGTGGATTAATTTTTATTCGCTGTGATAACTGGTACTAAGTATAATTTGGTACTGTTGGTGTCGGCTTGATTCATGCAAACCAAATAAAATGGTTTCCAACCATAAATGTTGATCAGGGATTTTAAATTGGCGTTTATTTAATATTGCCTTCAAACACCTCGCCAGCACAGCATCAAAACCCCGCGACGTTGCCATGTCTCCGTTCCAACAACACGTCTGATTGCCGCTGTTAAAACTCCCATTTGCTGTATACTTTTAAGTTTCATCAAACACTTTCCATCACCATTTTTTCATGAGGGCTTAGGACCGTCAACGGCAGGTTTAAAAATGGTAGATCCTGTTTTATAGGATTGTTGATTATTTAAATTTCATTATTTGGAATAGCGAAAAAGACTATTGAAATTAAGAAGTACATGTTGAGCCTGTAATAGTAACTCTTGAAAGCTCCCATTCATCAGATTTTAGCGATTTTTCTAATAATGATCTATAGACTGTAAGTAAATTATGTTGTATATACGCCTGGGCCCCCCTGCAAGATATCTACCAGCAACCCACCCCTCCACTCAGTGAAAGGGCTTTCGTGAGGGGGCGTGAACTTGGAGATGTATTTTACATGTGAAAGGGTAATCCGAGGCTTGCTCCGTCGACAATTTTATTAAATTTAGTCTCTAATAACACGAGACAAAATTGGAATAGTCAGTACAGTATCACATTTCGTTCAGTTTCAAACCTAAATGTTTACAAGAATAATTTATAATGCAAAATTCATTCTTCAAGCTGGATTTATAATTAAATGTTATAGATGAAACAAACACTCCAGTACAGTAGCCACGGAATATCTTGAGCTGTCGAAACTGTCTTTTTAAATGCTTGGTGGTTAGTGGAGGGAGGGATATGGCATACGTATGCGTGGCTTTGTACTAGCCTGACATTCAGACGATGGCTACCCCTGTTGATCAGCTGATTGGAGAATGGATTATTGCTGCACTTCTTTTTGTAACGAAAGCGTTTGTTACTGAAAATATTAAGTGCAATAATTTTGTTTATAATATTAGTTGTTATGTATTAATAACTCAACCACATATGTTATAATTTAAATATTAATTTAATTAGAACAGCTGTCTATATTTAAAGAGGTTAAATTTAATATTGTTCACAAAGTTATTCACAAGTATGTATTTCCTAATATACAACTAACCCTCCATTGCACGCGCCGCTGAGTCACACTCCACAGCTAGGGATTTTTTGTTTCATGAGGTTGGTAGCACTGCGATGTCCAACAGCTGTGATGCCCCAGTAGCTTCACAGTTGGTCCTAAGAGTTAGGAGACGTCTTTATGATTTACTAAGGTATCTCCTGGCACAAGGGGTAACCAAGCAAAGAGTGCTCGTAATCCAGTAGAAGCCTAAGCCTCTTTATTTTGGATGAAATGTTGGAGGAGATTGTAGCTTGCATAAATATTTATATTGCTAGTATTCGCAATAGGTATGCTAGACAGATGCAGCAGACACAAATTTATTAGAATTAAAGGAATGCTTGGGGCTGCTTCTCTTAGGTGGAGTGATGAAAGTGTCACACACTAAACTAGAAGATCTATGGAAAACAGACGGCACGGGTATACAATTATTTATTTTGAAATACAGTACCTAAGATTTGATAGCCTTCATACAAGATCCGAGAAAAAGTACAAGACAAACTGGCTGCTGTTAGGTTCTTAGTTGATAGTTTTAATGACAATTGTAAAAAGCACTACAGTTTATCCGAAACTGTTACCATAGATGAGATGTTAGATGCATTTCGTGGCCGCTGTGGATTTAGGCAGTACATCTCTAGCAATCCGGCCAAACATGGGCTAAAAATATTTGCCTTTAGAAATGCTAAAACCTACTATACAAGTAAAGTAGAAATTGAGAAACGAAGATATTGTGAAACGTCTTGTAGAGCCTATAACAAATAGTGGTCGCAACGTAACTTGTGATAATTGGTTTGTTTCACTACAATTGGCTGTAGACCTGGTCCAAGGACACAACCTAACTTTGGTGGGAACGGTTAAAAAAAATTCAAAGGAATATCCGAATTTTTAAAATCAGCTAAGGATCGTCCAATAGGATCAAATATTTTTTTCCTTTAGAAAAGATTTGAATTTGGTATCTTTCAAACCAAAAACGAACAAAATTGTTTTGGCGCTGTCAACCCTCCATAATGAAGACCCCAGTGTAGAAGGTATTGGAAATTTACAAAAGCCCTCAATAATCACGTTCTACAATGCCACCAAGTCTGGCGTCGACAAAGCTGATGAAATGAAATGTGCTTATTCTGTAGCAAGAATTACAAGGAGGTGCTTGTTGCTATTTTCTCATTCCTAAATATTGCTTACATAAATGCATATGTAGTATTCAAGAACAACACCAATTCAACTTTGGCTACAAATGACTTCTTGACGCAGTTAGCAAAAGAACTCATTGATGGTGTCTTGAGAATGAGAGTAACAATGACAAACTTACTAGTATCAATTCAGCCTGTGTGAAATTTTAGGCCTTCCTGACCTACCACCACAATGGCCTGGCAATCAAGAGAAAAGAACATACGGACGGTGCAGTTTTTGTGATCGGAAGAAAAATAGGCCAACTCGATTCACTTGTAAAGGCTGCAACAAATATGTTTGGGACGTGTTGTTGAACACATCTGCAGTGAGTGTGACGAAAAAGTACAAGTTATCCAGGTTGATAATGAGGCACACTAAAAGTGAACGTTATAAATAAAAATTTCATTGTTTTCATAAGTAACATAAATGTACTAATAAATAAAATTTGAATTTGAGAAATTTATATTTGACTTTACATTTGAAAATGTAAGTAAATTTTAAGTCTAAGTTTTATTGTTATAATACATTTTTTTAAATGTAATCATGTTTTTATTTACCTTTTTATTAAAGAAGAAGTTAACTATAGTTAATTTATATTAACATTAATAAAATAAACTAATTTTATTTTTATTATATTTTCAATGTTCTTATAAAATATTAGCAACTATATAAAAATAACAATATAAATATAGGTAAATTACTACTATAATACATCATAACCAATAACGCATTCATATTTATGCATTTAATGAAGTAATACAGTAAAAAAATACGTTAGAAGTGTAAAAATCAAAATGCAGTGATTAATCTGATAGGAGTTGTGTTATAAAAAAGGTAAACTTGTGGGTGACTTGATGTTTACAGCAATGCTAGTAGTACAAATAAACAGCGTAGAGATCCCCCTCCCCCAGCACTGACCGTGACGTAAGCCACTGCTCAAGATATCCCGTGGCTATTGTAAATAGTTTTTAATTTTGTTAGGCCTTTCGGGAACAAAGTTACCATCTTCAGACACACAAACTATATATTGTTTATATTTTTGATTGAAAAACACACGGTAAAATAAAAATAAAACATATGGAATAATTTAAATAAAAAATAATAAAAAATTTTATAAATTAAAAATAGTAGTGGTAAAAAGAGAGGTGGTAGTAGTGGTGACCTGATCATAAGCCTATCAGGTATATGGTTAGTAGATTCAGTTCTGAAAGGTTAACCTTAGACTATCAGACACCTGTTTGGTAGATTGAGTTCTGAAAGGTTTAACGACATGCCTATTTTGAAAACGTTTTCCTGATTTGTATGTTTCAACACATATTTTCATTCATGTCTTAGGTTTATACTTCAGTGTTTGAATGATTTTATTTAAACTATTCCTTCATTTCTATAGGAATTGTATATCAATATAATTTTACTATTTGCAAAGTTTGTAAAATACAAGAATATATTCTGTTTTTAGAATGTTGCCTTTGCAAAACTACCTGCTGAAGACCTGCCAGAAATTTCCATGGCTCACAAAATTGCTGCGGTACCTACATTTCTCTTACTCCGAAAAGGTCAACAAGTTGATAGAATTGAAGGAGCAAATGCACCAGAGCTCACTCAAAAAGTTACAAAGCAGGTATTTAACATCCATCACGTAACTTTGTAGAATTGCTACTTTAGTATTATTATATATTGTCAATAATATACAAAAGAATAATACATATTACCAGGATCAAAAATAATTTTAGTTTGTTAGCGGTTAATTCAGCCAAAGGCTTGGCTTTAACATATGTAAAATATCATTCTCTACGTACCAATTGGTTTCATTCTTTGCCCAAAATTTAACCTGTACATTTTAAAAAATTTTTAATGTTTATCAGTGTTAACAACTAAAATACTCGCAGAAGAAATAATGGTGAGTATAAATAAAATTGGTTACGTTTTATACTTAATATCGTTTTGAAAATGAAAAAAAAAGAAACTAAAATAGATGGAAACTAACTGATATTAAACTGAGTTTATGCTGATTACAGTTGCCATTAATCAAAATATACAGACCAGAATGATGAAAATGTAAAAAACTCAAATTACTCCATATGCTGAAAAGGAAGTTTACATTTTAAGCAGTATTGTAAAATTTTTAAGTTGTAAAAATTTCTCGGTGCTCCATCAAATACTTTGGTTTTTTTTACGCTGGTGAAACTTTTGTATGCCAAAACAATCAATTTCCTCACAGCTCGAATATTCATATTAAATTTTTCTATGAATTAAAACTACATTTTCATATAAAAGCTCATGTAAATTCATGTTTGTAAGCACAGTTCAATAATTCGGTACATTTACCCTCGATCTGGGTATGAAATTTTCCATTTCACTGGGTATAAGTGATTTTTACCAATTTGCAAGTGTTTGTTACTAAATTCAGTTATTGAAAAATAGTAAATTATAATTAATATACTTATGTTTAGTATCAATATGTTCATAAGGATATAGGCTATCATATAATGTATGAAACATAACTAAACTTATTTTATTTTTCACGGAATGTAACATTTGACAAACACTTTTTTTTTATTCACGAGAAGGGGAGGGGTACCCCATAGAAACAATGTTGAGATAATAAAATAAGAAATGTGAGATAGCCTAAATGTCCTAAATGTTATATAGTTTCAGAAAATATGCATTATATATAATATAGGCATATAATAAATTTACATAAATAAATTTATGTGGGAATTTGCATAAATAAATTTACTTGAAATTCATAACTGCAACCAATACAGAAACCTAAAAATGTATTACCGCAGTAACGATAATGTTAAAAAATATCATACAAAGTTTCTATCAACACTACACAGTTCATTTTTGTACTAGAATTCAGCTAAGAACATGCTCTATCAAATAAATACATTCTTTGTAAGCCTACGTCAGTAGACTAATTAGCAAAAATAATAATTAATTATGTACAATAACGAGATTCTCAAGCGAACGAAGCAATAAGGCAATATGGCGGGACTGGCCTAGGCTGTTGACCTATTAGTTGGCAATTTTCAAAAAGCCGTATACAATATCGAACACCGAGCAATCGATGAATGATGAATATCGATGTTTTCAGCATCTTGTGTAGTTTCCATGTATACAAAAAATATTGCCGTAACTTATAAGGTATATATTATAACAACATTTCTTTCAGGCGGAACAAGGAAGGCGTAATTACGCCATGGCGCACTGACAAAGCGCAAAATGGAGGCGCAGTTACGTTGTGGTGCAAATTAAGAGTAATGTCCTTGTTTTTTTCCTTTATAAAATACGACGTGCCTTACAATTTAAAATTTATTTTTCTTTTGGCAAAGTGGAATTAAACTGTTCTGTTTGGTTGAGTTTCTCATGCTATCCTCATGGGATTTTTAATGAGGTAAATTAGTTCTGAATTATTTTTCAAAATACAAACATTTAAATTGTTATGCCAGAGGTTGAGTTTTTCCTCGTAAGGTAGTAATAGATCATCAAAAATTTGCTTTGTGAAGAGCTTTCACTTTGCAACCAAGCAACAAAAATTGTTTCAGTACTAAAAGTAAATAATACTTATTTTGTTGGAAAACCATTTTTGTAATTAAAACATTTTGCAACTAATTGGGGAAAACATCGGTATATACGAGGTGCGGCTGGAAAAAAACTGGACTGATGCTGGAAAAAACATTTATTTACAATTATTTACAATTTCATGTTATCTCCTTCAATGTACTCTCCTCCTCGGTCTCTACACCGCTCCATACGAATTTTCCACTGTTCATAGCAATGCTGCAGATCATTTTCGGTAAATCCATACATTACTTCCGTCGCTTTTTCTTTTACTGCTTCAACAGTCTCAAATCTAGTTCCTTTCAAAGCTGACTTGACTTTAGGGAAAAGAAAAGTCACAGGGGGCCAAATCAGGTGAGTAGGGTGGATGATCTAAGATGGGAATGTTGTGTTTTGCCAAAAACGTCTTCACTGACAATGCACTGTGAGCTGGGGCATTGTCTTGGTGAAGGATTCATGACTTTTTTCTCCACAAATCGTTCCGTTTTCTCCGTACTCGCTCACGTAGGGTAGCCAGGACGCTAATGTAGTAATGCTGATTCACTGTTTGTCCCTCTGGTACCCAATCAATGTGCACAATCCCTTTGATGTCAAAAAAAACAATCATCATTGCCTTGAATTTCGATTTTGACATTCGTGCTTTTTTTTGTCGTGGAGAACCAGGAGTTTTCCAATGCATCGATTGGCGTTTAGTTTCGGGATCGTAAGTAAAAAACCACGATTCATCGCAAGTAATAACATTTTGTAAGAAGGTGGGATCACTTTCAATGTTTTCCAGGATGTCAGAACAAATCATTCTTTGGCATTCCTTCTGTTCAATTGTAAGACACTTTGGAACCATTTTTGAACACACTTTGTTCATGTTGAAACTTTCATGAAGAATCTGCCTAACTGGCCTAACACTTTCCTTGTCAACTCCTGTTAACTCAGACACTGCTCTGATTGTTAAACGGTGATCTTGTCGAACAAGTTTACCGATTTTTTCAATGTTTGCATCAGTTTTTGCTGACAATGGTCTGCCAGTGCGAGTGTCATCACTGGTGTCTTCGCGGCCATCTTTAAATCGTTTAAACCACTCAAACACTTGTGTTCGCGATAAACAATCATCGCCGTACACTTGTTGTAACATTACAAACGTTTCACTTGCAGATTTTCCTAGTTTGAAACAAAATTTGATGTTAACACGCTGTTCTTTCTGTACACTCAACATTTTCCGACGCACAGACAAAACGTCAACTACTTAAAACAGACGCCACGGGCAGACTGAGTGCAGGAGGCAGATGAAACTCGAGCAGTAGGCGGAGCGAGAGTCACGTGACAGGCCACGCGACTTTCAGCCTTATTGCATTCGTTTTATTGTTTCACCAGTACTAGTCCGGTTTTTTTCTAGCCGCACCTCGTATGAACTAGGGCTGTTTGTTCTAATTCTGAAAAATCATATTGCTACTAAATGTATCAATAGAAATCATTTATTTTGATTGATTTTAATGTTGTATAAGCCTGACTATTAGATTATGCTTTTCAAAATATACTCGGTAAGCTTTGTTCCTTTCAAATCAATTTTTCAATTCAATTCAAAATTATCTTTATTTCACAAAAACTACATGTAGAATAGTACAAAAATAACCTAACCTAATAAACAATAAATTAAACTGTCTACTTTATGTAAACTAAAATACTTTTTGTGAAAAAAGTTCGGCACCCCGAAGGAAAAACCTGTGTTGGGGTTACCTGCATTGTAGAAAGAAACAAATTAATTTGCTCTGAAAAGAAAGAGTTTGCGCCGGCCAAGAAAATAAAAGTTTTCTTATAATATTCTTAATAATATAACAAAATAATTAAAATAATAATATACTTGTGTGTACTACAGCATGAAATATTATTGACAGATATACTGACAATTACATCAATCTTTACAGCATATGTTTCCAAGCGCATGCACACACACCACCTTTTGACAGTTTCATAGCTAAGTGACAATTCTTAAAAACTCCTCACAATACTGTACAGTAAACAAAAATTGTTTCAATGTTTTACAAAATTGATTTAAGTTGTTGAAAGCACTTAACCGTACAGAAACTAAATTATAAATTCTAGGAGCATTCCAAGTAAATGAATGCTGACATACAGTAAGTCTCGTTTTAGGTACTTGGAATAGTAAATGCCGAAAGTTATATCTATTGTTATCTTGAATAATAGTTGTAGAGCTTCGAATAAAGAAAATTTTTAAAACTGTACCCGCGGGGATCACTGTTGTGTCAATTTTGGAGCAATAGTTATTGTTTGTTTTTAAATTGTCTGTAGCACCTTTTAATAGGAAATCAATAAATATGCACGAAAACTAACATATTGATTACTCACATGAAAAAAAAAAAAAAACATTAAACCAGATGGTTTTTTTTCTCTTTTTTAATGTTATTTAGCTCGATATTTTTTTGCTACTATTAGAAAAATATTTGTTAAATGTACAAAGAGATATACAGTTTACAACAAATAAGTAATATATTAAAAATAATACTCGTAACTTTATTTCAAATAATCGGCAATGGCTGACAGAGTTTCGATGGGAGCCAGTCCTATACTGATTCCTACCAGCCGGGTCTTCCCAATGACTGCAAGACATGATAATGGCATTTTGTACTTAGGCCAATGTCGGTGGAATTTCTAATCACAATAGCTCCATCATATCTGTCATAAATAATTATGGTCAGGTTGTACAAACAAATTTTTATTGATTGTACCGTATACAATTGAGTATGTTTATGATAATAAAGCTCTAACATACCAGTCGTAATCCAGAAGAAACTTAAATAGTGCTAAAAGTACCTGGAAATTAAAAAATTGAAATTTATATTAAATTTAAAGGAAGAAGTATTTAAAACTAAAAAAATTGTTTTCTACCTCTACAATCTGATTTATTTATTTATTATTTAATTAATCTGTTAGATTAAATGTAAATGTTATTTGTTTTCCTTTTGTTTATAAAAAATTATAATTTTTCAGATCTTTGAGAGTACTTGTGTATTTATATATATAAAAATAACAACACTTAGCAATCTTTTTGGTGTTTTTAATTTTCAAGATTGATTTCAGTCTCGTAAGACTATCATCAGTTGAAAAACAGAATATAAATATTTGAAAAACAGAATATAAATATTTATATTCTGTTTTTCAACTGATGATAGTCTTACGAGACTGAAATCGATCTTGAAAATTAAAAACACTAAAAAGATTGCTAAGTGTTGTTATTTTTATATATATAAATATATTAAGCAATCTATAAGCTACAAATGTCAAACTTGTGTATTTATTGAATATATTTATATTATTGCAGTTATTATTATTTGTTACTGTTTCAATTTGTTGTTACCATTACATTTATATAATTTAATTTAGTTTATCTATTAAATATCAGTTCTGCTAAAGAGATTAATATCAGTAGCAATGTAAATGTAATTATCAAGAAAATAATAAACAAATTTTGAATTTGAATTTGTAGGCAAGTAGAGTTACAATAGCTCCAACATCTAAGAAGCCAGAAGAAGGCTTGGAGAGTCGATTGAAAGCGTTAATCAACACTTCATCAGTGATGTTGTTCATGAAGGGGAATCGACAAGAGCCCAGATGTGGGTTTAGCAGACAGATAGTTCAGCTGTTAGATGAGCAAGGTGTTTCCTACAAGACATTTGACATTTTGCAAGACCAACAAGTGCGAGAAGGCCTAAAGAAATTGTCCAATTGGCCTACATATCCTCAGGTATTACTTATTGCCTATTATTGGTATACCTATATAAATTAAGAATATATTGATTATGCTTAGTATTAAACTGGTTAGCTACTTTTTACACATAGTTTAGCGCTATGCGGCTATTTTAATTCAGTGTCATAATCAACTGAATGAAAAAACAAGGATAAGATCAGCTGGTTGACTGCCGAGGTCAAGGGGGCTTACAAACCAATATTATTATCGTTCCATAATTAATTAGTTGGTAAAAATTATATAAAGGGGGTGGATTCGAAAATTAAAAGGCAATTTCTATTGACTGGAATGGGGTTAACCATATGATATGTTAAGTAGTTGGTCAGACTGCAACAGAGGAGTGGCAGTGCAGGTCTGTCTGTCAGACAATCCACTCCTGTGACCATAGGAGTTAGGCGGAGATAAGTGGAATGGACAGCGGCGAAGAACTTGATGAACTCCATGAAAGGAACTCTGATCATCATATAAATATAAGATATAGGTTTAAATTATACAATAGTCTCTCGTTTTAGCAATAAATCATTAAAGTTAATAAAGCTGGCTGCAAGTTAGTCATCAAGTCAGATTCAGGACTTCTGGGTTTTCCATTCACAATCAATTGGCTTTTAACATTAAGTATTTCCAACAACTTTCATGAAAATTCCAAATCACAACGTGTAAAGCCCCCATTTTCACCACATCGCAGGAATTAAAAAAAATTACTTTATTAAGATTTATAAAATTGTTTTCTACTAAAGAACATTCAAGATATGTATTGGAAATGACCTGAAAACAACATAATTATGTTTAGTTTTGTAAAAATATTTCAAGTTATTTCAAATGTACTTGGAAATATACTGTATATATATACATTTTCAAAAATATAGATACAATAAAATAAATGGATATAAAATCTTTTTGTATGAATATAGCATGCAAAACTAAATTTAAAAGTATTAGTTTTAAATTAGTAAATTATTTGTTAGTTGGCAGTGTGAAATAATATATTAAAAATGTTCAACCTAAACATTATTGATGTACTAACATAAGCCTGTATTTAGATTGTTTACATGCTTACATGTGTATAGTTTACAAGCATGTTGTCAGAAGATGAGGCTTTTGTACTGGGAAAAAGTTTGTTTAAAGTTATTAACCATAGGTTCTAGTACAATAATGGAATAGTGATTAAATTAATATTTTACTGACAAAAAAGAAAACTGAGAACATAAACAAATAATTTCCTTATCTTCTCCAAGAAATAGAAGCAGTATTACATATTTCCAAAACTGTCCTTCAGTTTTCTATTACATCCTGGATAAAATAAATCCATTAAAATAAAATTTTAAAGTTTGTGTGTTGTAAGAAAGAATATTTTTGTACTGATGTAGACAAAGGTCTAATCTTAATGTACAGTTTTATTTAAAAGTGAAATTAAAATACAGTAAAACTTGACATTCAATAACTCAGCGGTCAACAGCTGATGAGGTGCAAACCTAGCTGGCTTTGTATCATACATATTTCAACTTCACTAGGCTTAAGAGGATGTATCAAATTCATTGAAGGAACATTGCATTTTTTGCCACAACAAGAATTTGTTGGCAATGGATATTTTATTAGCACATTTAGCTGTACTGGAATTGTTGGACATTTGAGACTTCTTTGCTGATACAATAACTATATAGATGCAAGAATTAAATTTATGATGTTACTCAAGTCTGCCATATGTTCTTTTACTAAATCCCATTAAAAATTCAATGTTATTGATAACTAAACAATTGAGTGTTACTGTTTCATATAGTGGGGTTTTACTATATTAATTGATGAGAAAGGTAACATAATTCATTTTAAAATTAGATATTAAAAATTACTCAATGATTGTTGGATCTGATTCAGAGTTACTTTGGATCAGATGCTTTTATTTGGTGTACAAGCTTTTCTCTTATACATTGCTATGGTATTGGAATACACCATTTAGTAATGTTTAGACTCTCCCCTATTTCAAAGTAATTAAATTTTAAAATTCAGTATTCCGAAATATTTGAAGTTACACCAAAATAAATAAATGGCATCAGTAAAATCAGAAAACTTGCCTATAAGAATAACTTAATTGACAAATTCCAAAGAGCCTTTAGCCTTGACAATATCATAGTGCAAAGAAAAAAATCATTAAAGCTGTACGCTCATCTTCCTGTAAAACATGATTAATGGAAGGGTTAGAGAGAATATATAGATACAAATTGAGATAACACTCTTTTAGGATGCTCTAGTGTATAAAACGTGAATTTACATTAAAATTACTCAATTCAAGGTAATATTCCGACAACACTCATATTTTATTTATTTATATAGTGAATTTGTTTGAAAATAATTTATTAGTAAAGCTTAATAAATCTAAAAAGTTTTACAAATTTTGTTATTTTCTCCTCTTATTAAGTGTCTAATTCAAATAGTGATTAAATAATAAACCTTCTTTTTAAAACCTTTCATTTTTGTACCATTTTCCATTAGATTTTCTGTGACACTAATACAAAATTAAGGTAATTTTAACTATTTCCCTAGAATTTGGTTACATTACATATATGAATACAAAATACAAAAATATATTAGCGAAAATAAACAAAATTTGAAAATGAGATCAAAGAAACACATGAGGTATTTTAAAATTAATCCATCCAGAAAAATCAGCTATTGCCAAACGCTGGTTGAGACTTGATCACTCTTTTTCAAACATCAATTTATTAGGAGAAAGCATAAAACTAAATTATCTTGATGCATATGAATCATATTACATAAATGAACAAAAATTATTTAGTGAATAACAAACCAGGAATTTTCCATGTTCCCCCCTTTCTTAAATTATTAATATTTATTTTATACTGTTATTTTTATTTAACTCTCCCATTGTTAATTGCCGACGCACCTGCAACTTTGCAGACCTTGGTTAAATATGATATGATATTCCTTTACTATTACTTCGTTAATAATACTCTGCGGTATAGATCGAAGCATCGGATGTTATGGAATTGTCGACAATTGAATATAATCTATGTGTATGCATCGAGAGTATTATTATTTGTTTACAAAATTGTTGTTGTGCCTCATGAACATACGTTTGATTTTTCGTTCTTGTAATATTTTTCTGTAAATATTGTATATAAAGTATTTATTCGTAAAATGTACTAAATATGGAACAAAATGGCTATTTTGATTTTCTTTATTTCAAGAAATTTGTTTCCATGGTAAGTGTGATAAATTTTTTTAAACAAAAGAAACAACCTTCTTAATTTTGGATGCACAGCTTTTCTTTGATTCAAGGTATGCATATGAAAGTTGTATAATTATAATTGTTAAAATAAATGTATAGTAATTATTCTCTGTAATAATACAAATAAAATGATGTATAATTATGTTTATGTATCATTAAAATTATTATTTTCAATATTTTCTAATTAGAAGTCTATAAAACAAGTGAAATATGCCTAACTTTATCAGGTTACACAGTGAACATTAGGAGTGTTAATATTTACAAATTATGTTTTGGTTGCTTGTTGTGTTTAATAATGAAAACTTTATTTTTGAAAGGCCTCAAGCATAAATTATAACATATTTTTTATTTATGTGAGTGTTATTTCTACAAATTATATATATAAAATATCTAATAAGTGAGTTTTCTTCATCATGATTAAGGTAATTTAATTACTAATGTCATAATACAAATGTGAACTAAAAGTGTCTAATTGATTATTTGTTGATTTGTTATCTGAGTTTCAATCTGTCCAGCTGTACATCAACGGGGAACTGGTGGGAGGTATAGACATTGTGAGAGAACTGATTGCTTCTGGTCAATTTAAAGATATGCTACCAAAATCTTTGGAAGATAGGTAAGTAAACAAAACATTTAAAAGAAAATTTAACAATTTCAATTTAATTTAAACATGACATTTCATTAGAGCTATATATGGTTTTAATAGTTTCTCTCAATTGTAATTGCTAACAACTTGGTGAAATTCTTTATTACATTTAACAAAATTATATGAGTGTATGTATAAAATTTTATGTAAAACAAGTTTCTTTTTATGTCATCTTAAACTCACTTTAATTATTACATCTTCTTTATATTAACCACGTAAAGCAAATTAAAAATTTTCATTTTGTGACTGTAGATTAAAATATTTTAAAAGTAGGAAATCACAAATACTTTCCTTACTTCTCTTTATTATAAGCTTATGATTAGAATAAATCTGATTTGGAAATTAGAATTTGGTTTGAATTGTTAGAAAGTTGAGTGTGATTTTTGTTCTATGGCATTGTCTTTTTTTCTAAAGTTTTTTGCGTCTTTAATTCCTATATTCCTTTGTGATTGCATTATTTTTAGTTTATTATGTTTATATTCTGTGTAAATATGTGTTGTTTTAATATTGGCTGAAAAATGGAAGAAAGTTGTAGTTACATTTCACTATTCACCTGGGTCACTGATTCTGACTACTGGTGACAAGGTTACTACAAATAACATTGTGTGGGAAATGTGGTACCTAATGTAACATTCTATAAATATGAAAGGGGCAGGAAATGTAATGTTAAGCATAATAAAGGAATCGAGAACTGAACACGCTTTTATTTGAAGCACATATTTACCTGTATAATCTTATGACATTAAGATCAATGTGGCAGCGGTTGAGTAGAGTTGATGTGGTGAGTGAGCTCCGATGTTGTATCTTAATTAAATGTGTAATTATCAAGTGTGTACTGTGATATATAATTGTAGTGTAAGCCTATATATACTAAACGTGTGATAATAAATAGTGAATCATCTACATTTTGTAAGTAATTATTATATATTTAGAAACATAACCTCAAAATGTCTGCTTGTAAAATCAGTTAAAATTTGTTCTGACTATCAAAAAGATCTCTATGAAAGCTGTGCTAAGTTGAATAGAGGCAGGTAAAGAGTATTTAGCTTCTGAAAGTAATATTTGGAGATTTGGCTCATGCAATGTAAATCAGCATCATAGCCTAAAGTTGTATATGCAGGCTTCTGAGGAAAAACTCTTGCTAGCTGATATCATGAAAGCAATTAATGAATTATCGGATAATCACAAACCATTTATTAAAGAACTAAATGCATCATATGAACCGTTAAATGAAAAAATTGATGAAAATACAAAAGTAATGAAAGAGCAAAACGCAAAGATATATGAGCACTTATAAATAATAGAGGAATTAAGAAAAGAAAATAAGCAGTTGAAGGAAAAGCTGGTATCACTAGAGTTAAGGGTGGAAGAATCAGAACAGTACTCGAGGGTAATTGCTTAGAAATTCATGGAGTACCTGTAACAAACAATAATGTGATAGAAGCAGTTAAAGAGTGTGGGGAGAGGACTAGATATGAATATTAAAGAGAATATGATAGATGCTTGCCACACTCTGAAGAAGAAGCCTGATGCTGATGGGCCACCAGCTATTACAGTAAAATTGTTCAGAAGAATTGATGGAGAAGAAATGCTTAATGCTTATATTGTTAAGAGAAAAAGAAGAAACAGCTTTCCACAAGACATCTGAATCAACCAACTGACAGTGAATGTCAATGAATCATTGTCCCATACTCGGAGGCGGTTGCTTGCAGAGGCCAGGGAGGCGAGAAGGTGTCTGCGTTATAAGCGACTCTGGGTACGTGGTGGCAAAATATTCATGAAGTAAGAAGATAATGGACAGGTTATTCATATCTAAACTCAGGCTGATCTAAGTTGCTGGTAAGTAATCATTATATAAATGTAAATACATAATTAAATTTGCTGTACTTTGTTTTAGTTTTTCTTGTATTGTATTAATTTGGAATATTATATTACAAATGTGTGATATATTAATAATCTATTTTGAAACCCATGGTTCTAGAAATCTCAAACAATCATTAGTACTAATTAAACTATAGAATTTTTAGATATGAATTTCTATAGTTTATATAAATTCTGCTAAATTTAAAGCAGGAACATTAAGTTTTATAATGGCAGGAGTATATAGAACTCCTCAATTTAAAAATAAGGAATTTTTAGAAAGTTTAAACTTTGACTTAGAATTTCTTAGAGGAAAAGAAAAATATTTACTCATTACAGGAGATTTCAAAATTAACCCGCGATCTCTCGCGCTATTAGATTGAATCTAACATTTTTAATTTCTCTGAAGACAATTTTTTAAATTATGATTGTGATTGCGGAACTGTCAGTTCAGTGTTTTAAATTAATAAGTGGAAAATTACTATAAAACATGATGTTGCGTGATTTAAAATGTGTTAATGATTTATTTATCTCCTTTCCTATGTGTATATACAACATGTACTTCGAATAGTAAGAGGATGTCAAAAGTTAGGAGCGCCCTAACGGCGCGAGCGATCACAGAAGTTTCAGTAACGCGAGTGATCCCGGGTTAACTTGTTAAATGAATCTAAAGAGAGAAGAGATCTGAAGAACATTCTAGATCGCCATGAAATTAACTTCTTAACTAACTTTCTAACGAGGGTAATACAAACTTCTAAATCATGAATCGAAAATTTCCTGACAATATTAATTCAGTTCAATTCAATTCAAAAATCCTTTATTCATTAGATTGTACATTGCACAATGAATAGCGTCAACATCAAAAATCAGTTCTTATAACAATTATATTACTACTTATAATAATTGATACATAAATACCATTGTATACACAATAGAAACTTAAAAAAATTAGCTTAAAATTAGATAAACAGGTAACTAGATAGAATACATAGATGTACTACTTTTATCAGAAGTTGCATTCCCAGAACTCCTCCATTGAATATGGTGCTAGTTTAATCAACAAATCTTTTAGCTCTCTTCTAAACTTAAATTAAAACTAAAATTAAATGTTGTTCTATCAAAAATTTTCTTGGAAGGTGATACAGTAGTTTAGTGCCTAAAATGTTGTTTTTTTGTATAAAATTTTAAATTATGAGGTTCAACTTGTCTATTTGTACGAGTATTATAATTATGCCTACTAGTTTCTTGTAAAAAATCTGTATGTACTTTTGTGTAAGCTACAGTTTCCAGAATATATAATCCAAAAACTGTTGGAATCCCTATTTCTACAAATATATGTTTCACTGATTGGTCCCTTTTTAAGTTAAACATTATTTTAAGTGCCCTTTTTTGTTGAAGCAGTATCCTATCAAGATTCCTTTTTGTCGTGGAGCCATACACACTTATCCCATAGGCTAGGTGTGAATGGACCATAGCATAGTAAATTTGTGTTTGAGTTTTTAAATTGCTTATTTTAGACATTTGTCTTAGGGCATACAAACCAGATGACATTTTATGAACAACATGATCAATATGTTTATCCCATGAGAGATTTTTATCTATCACTAGGCCAAGAAATTTTGTATGATCAACTTGTTCTAATGCTGTGTTGTCCAATAAAATTTTTGGTTGATCATTTCCTCTATTTTGTTTTGTACAAAAATATATCAAATTAGTTTTGTTTAAATTTATGAGGAGGTTTTTGCTATCAAAAAAGTCTTTAATGATCGAAAGGCAAATGAAAGATGATTCTTCAATACATTCCATGGTCTTTCCAGATATCATTACATTGGAGCCATCGGCATACAAACAAATATTACTGCCCCTAGGGATCAGCTCTGGTAAACCTTTCAGGTAGCAAAGAAACAGTAGTGGACCTAAAATAGATCCTTGTGGCATCCATGTAGTATTTCTAACCTATGGGAGTTAAACTTCCTCAAATATATGTATTTATCATTAATTTCCGACTCAAGATTTTCAATTTCCACATATTGTTTACGATTAGCTAAATAGGACCTAAACCAGTTTAGTTCTTTACCAGAAATACCCAAAATAGATAGGGTTTTTAACAACTCTTTATGAGAGTTACAAATCGAAGGCTCTACTGAGATCCAGGAAAATACCTACTACTTTTTCTCCTCTATCAATTGACTCAATTATTGAACTAATGAAGTCAATTCACACTGTTATTGTTGATTTTCCTGATTGAAATCCATGTTTCTCCTTATCAAATAAACTATTTTTTTCTAAATAGCTAACTAATTGCATGTAAACAGTCTTTTCATAGATTTTTGAGAAAATTGGGAGCAATGAAACTGGGCGGTAACACGAGGGATCATTCGCTTGTCCCTTCTTAAATACTGGTATGATTTTTGCAATTTTAAGTTCATCAGGAAAATAACCAGTAATTAAAGAAGAATTAATTAGATGAGTTAATGGTTTTATAATCGACGGTAGAACCTTTTTAACTATATTTATTGAAATGTCATCATATCCAGAAGACAGTTTATTTTGAAAAGAGTTAACTATTTTTTCTAGATCTTGCCCTGTTATTGAGCTGAAACTAAAATTTGTATTTATAGTATTGACATTGCACTCATTATACCCTTTACTCTTATCAATTTTAGGTAGTACTGTACTACTTGGTCGACCACTGAAATGAAGAATTTATAAAAACATTGCTAACGTCAATAGGATTACTTATTTTTTCCCCATTACTGTCAATACTTATATTTGAAATTGCATTTGAAGGCTTTTTGACTTATGATTTTATTATGCTCCTTGTGAATTTTGAGCAATTTCCAGAGTTATTAATCTTATTGTCAAAGAATTTTTTTTATCTTTATCCATTCAAGTTTTTAGATCCTTCTTCAAATTCTTTATAATTGTTTTTAAATCTTCGTTTTTGCTTCGCCTAAACCGAATTTCTAACTCATGAATTTCATTTTTCCTAACTCTTATTTCTTCAGTTATCCAACTATGAGCGTTATCTTCCAGCAGTGAGGTAATGTGTTTGGGAAAACAAACATTAAAGTGATGAGAAAAAATCTCTAAAAATACGTTATATTTTAGATTTACTGGGGCTTGATAGACATCCAACCAAGATTCTTTAAACAGATTTTGTAGAAACATGCATATGTTATCTTGTGTTAATTTCCTAGAGTATTTTTTGTTATTTTCTTATTATTATTCTTTATACAAAATATTTCCAAAAGTTGCGCATAATGGTCAGAAATGTGCGTTATTAACCCTGTTACTTTACATTCTCTATCCTCAATATTACTTATAATATTATCAATAGCACTCTCCGACTCTAGTTGGGAAATCTACTCTGTAAGTTAAGTTGTAAAGTTTCAAAATACTAACAAATTTATGATAAATTTGGTCCTTTTTTTAAAACATCAATATTATAATCTCCAGTTAAAATAACATGCTTATGTTTGTTACTTAAAATACTACATAAAACTTCAAATTTTAGTCAAAAACTATCTACTAAACTTGGCAAAGGTGACCTGTAAATACAACCTAAAACAAAAGTAAACCCAGATACTGTAATTTCAGACAGACAGCACTCAAACTCTTTTTCCACTAAAAAATTTAGTATCGCCGGCATTAGTATTCTCTTACTTGTGATGTTACCTCGCGTGAGGATCATGACACCACCTCCCATAAAAGTAGATCTGGTATAATAGCTTATATGGTAACCAGGGATGTTCAGCAATGAAAGTTCGGACTCTAACATTTTATGTTCTGACAACGTCAAAATATCTGGATTAATTTCTGTCAAGTTTAGTTTTAAAATTTCTAGCCTTGAGCTTAAATGTTGAACATTTTGGTGAAAAATTGAGCATTTATTAGTTTGTGTGCTATCTGGATTATGATTAATTTTATTCACAGTGGTGGAAACAGGCTTAGGCCTTCTAAAAAAGATTGGTTAGTGTCAACTACAGGTTTTTGTTTAGTTTGTGTAGACATTTGAGTATTAAAGGAAGACAAGACTGTTGGAGCTAATATTGGAGTCTGAGAAGAGTTGTCAGTTGCAAGTGGTATGGTAGAGTTTGATATTTGTTCTAAACTACTTACAGGAGATGTATTCTGTAAATGTTGATAAGCAATGAGATAGTTCAATTTTTTTTACAAAGGAGTTGTGTGAAAGTCCATTCCAGAGAGATCTTGCTGAATATTGGTTGTAGGATATAATGTTCACGGTGGCGCCATTAGCTTCTTGGAATTTAGTCAGATTTGCGATGAGTCGGTCAGGTGAAACCATGTCTCTTGCACACCCCATGGCAGAGCAGACTAGCCTCTTTAGCCCCTTTTCTTTGAAGTCCTTAGTCAGGTGTTGAAACGCCAGGTCGTAGTCTAAGTTTGTTGGCTTCCCGTTGTACTCCAACTTTGTAATAAGACTGTACACGCTTGCACCACTAGAGGTTTTTTGGTAAGCCACTAATACAGTCCGTGCGCTGTGGTCTACCGAATTCCTCTTTAAACACCACAGCTACACCTGCTGTCATATTTCTTTTGTTACCCAGGTCAGATGAAATGGTATGAGCAAAAGCAACAGTCTCATCACTCCTGAGGTCCTGGATTGCGTTCTTCATGTTTGTCTCAACTACTGATATAGGTTTCTCTTCATTATACTTCTTTAAAAAATCTTGAAAAGTATTCAGTTTGTACTGGGTGGGTGTCAAAAAGCCCTTGAAATCCAGAGAGGAATGTTGCATATCAATTTTGGAACGATACTTGTTGTTCAGCGGTATAGATGAAAAAACAGTTGTAGTGTTAGTTGTTGTTGTTTTAAATGCAGTCCTATTGTGGCATGTAGGGCAATCGATGTGCAAAGGACTTCTTTGCCTTGCTTGTTAAGGTGTAAACCCTCCTTTGTAAAATGTTCTCTAGTGATTAAGTTATTTATGGGTAAAAATGAGCATTTATGGTGAACAGCAGTTTTATAGATCTTTCTGTTTATCTTATGGATTGTTGGGTTTAAGTAAGGTTGATCAAACGGGGAGGGATGGTAGTCAGCACAACATTTGTCATATCATTTATTTTAGCTAGCAGTGTGTTTAAGAGTAGTTCAATTTTTCCTTCTTCTTCTGTATTTATGCAATTTGCGAAATGCACAACCAAAAGACTTATGTATGACATTTGCGTTTCAAAACTGAAAGGAGCTTCTGATTAATTGTAATTTTATCTTGTAAATAATTTTAATTGTTATCTACTTGCCGAACCGGATGACACGGACTGCCGGATAAAGTGAGGCAGTATACCCGAGGTTGTACTGTAATTGTCTTTTGATGTATGCTTTATTATTCAGGGAAAAAAATTTATCATTATGTTAGCCTAAGTATAAAGAGACAATATTCCTTTACACATGTGCAATGAATAAAGTTGTTTGATAATATTTGCCACAATTTCTCCACAGTATACTGTAAGTCCATACAGAATTATTGTTTGAAAAAAGTAAAGTACGCTGTTCTACATTAAGATTCAGGGATCTTATTAGTGAGTCGCCTCAAAAGATAAATTACCCTGCTAAGCCTAGAGTTAATTAAATCTATATGTTGGTTTTAGGAGAACACTAAGTGCAAGAAGAATATGCTTTTTAAAAATCTATTGTATTGCTTAAAGAACAGTAAATAAATGTTTTTCAGATTAAAGCAGCTGATTAGTCAACAAGATGTGATGCTTTTCATGAAAGGAAATCCAGATACACCTAAGTGTGGATTTAGCAAGCAAATTATTGAAATACTCAATGCCACCAAGTAAGGAGAATGTCTTTATGTGTTCAATAAGTTATATCCAAGTATCCAGAATTTACTAAGTCTTGCTAATAAGTGACTGAAATAAACCTATTAGCTTCTTAACAATTGACACTTGCTGAATTGGAAGTAACATCTGAAATACCATACTAATAATCTCGTCAGTAGTTTTCATGTTAAATTTTGAATCTCAACCAATTGGTGTAGGGGCCAAATTTTCTGCTAATTTATTGCAAGAACAATCCAAGGTAAATGAAAAAAAATAATAATAAAAAGTTTTCATAACTTATAACAAATGATTTAAGTGCATGCTGTTGTCTTTAGTTAGAGTTGTTTTTAAATATCTTAATTGCTTTACTACAGGTAAAGAGACATTTCAAACTGCTCTTAGTGTATCAGTAGTGAAAAAGTTGACAGTCTGTTTGTAGAAAGAGTAAATGAAATATTTTGTTTCTTTTACTGTGCATGCTCTTGCTTTAAATTGCAGAACAAGAATTGAAGACTTCTGTTTATTTATAACTCAGAGACCTGGTAGTACCTGGTATGTCGGTCGACCTCACCAACTTGATGGTGAAAAATGTAACACTACTATACTTTTACATCTGTTAACTTACAAGTCAGAGGCCTGGCAGTACCTCTTTGGTATCAATTTAGTGGAATATGTTCAAACCAAGGCTCTGCGGTAGACCGTTTGAGACTGGTTGTGTGAAACTCCCTGTAGACCTGTGGGTTACAGTGACAGATTAGTTTTTATTATTTGCGTATTTAACCCTTGTGTTGTATAGAACATGCACAGTTTGCTTTTATACATTTAAAGCAAAGTAATAATAAAAAAACATGATTAAATTGAATGTAAGCAACTACTAACATAGATAGGCCATGTAAAGCTATATTGTTAAATAAAAAAAAAAAACTTATACCAATTTTGCCGAACCGCCAATATTTTACATAATAAAGTTGGTTTTTCAAGTTTTAAAGTAAAATGTTTGATTTCTCAATAAGCATTGTTATTTTTCTTTGAAATGCTGATCAAAGTCAATGCCTCTGGAAAACCATACATATGAGAAGAGAAATTATAAAATCAATAATAATAGCAAGATAGCTTGGAACCAAGAAATTAAAAAATAAGAATAAAGTTTTATAGTAAGAAAAATAGTTTTTGAATGTATTAATAGTAAAAATATTAGGATAAAATATTAACCCTTGCAACGCGGGAAACGGATATATTCTCCCAACCCTATTTTATAACTTTTAATAAATTTAGTTACAGTGGGATCCGCTAGAGTTAAGGACAATTTTGAAAAGTTTCTAAACAACGGTTTTGTGTGATTTGAAAGTGATTGGTCAGTGTAGTGGGAGGGGGATTGGCTTTGTCAGCTAAGGAATGCCCGATTGCCATTCTGAGGTTACCCATCACACTTGAAACAGATATATCTTTGACTTGTTATTTTGGTTTGTGATGGAGATTTTCTAGTGTATAGTTTTATTATCGTTCATGTACGTGTCTTACATCAATTAGTTCCGATTTATTTTGTTTTTATTGTGTGAAATGTTATCTATCAGCATCAGTTTTATTGGCAATATTGTATTTTTACTATTTTTATATATTTTTCATTTTTATTTCATTTGTTTGCTTTATATTTTGATCTTGGCTGAAAACTGAGTTTGAACACACCAAAATTATAAACATGTATATTTTAATTTTTAAATTTGTTTGTAAATTTAAAAAAAATTTTTAAAATGTTAGAATTGTTTCATAATACTTTGGTATTTTTTACCTTATTGCATCATCTTGCTAAAACAAAAATTTGCATTAAGAAAATTACACTTTTATATATTTAAATTAAATACTGTAATTACACTTTTTCAGTAAAATAAGAACAATTTATTCAGCGTTGCAAGGGTTAACTGTGGCACTAATTCCTGTCAGCATCATATTTTTACTTTCTATAATTTACTATTCAAATTTCAGAAAATAATATTCTATATAATAAAATATAATAACTCTTTCAAAATTAATTATATAACCATATTAATTTATAAACTGAAATGCATGTACCTGATTTACTCATTTCAACATGAATATAATGTAACTTATGACATTTATGTTCAAAAACGGAAATCAGATGCCTGTTTTAAAATCAGTTTTGAGGTAAGAGACTGCTAAACCATTACGCTCGTCATTAAAAACATGTTACTCTAAAAACAATTTCTCTCAAAAAAAAGAATTTGCTGTTATAAAATATTTGTTATTTTATTGTAAAATTAGTTTTACATTTGGTTAATTATCTATTATTAGTTCTTTGGAAAAATGATAAAAATTTGTTTGACTTTTTAGGATTATATTAGGTCTTTAACCTTTTGTGCTCCATAGGATATCTGAGTTCGACATCGATATTTTCCTGTTCCACTCCATAGGCGGACTCAGTCAGACATTGGTTATCGATCTCTCATTTCATTTCCAGTTCTTTCCAGATATTGTTTTAAGTTTCTTTAGTTGCCATGGTAATATTTACTTGTATTTTGAGTCAGTGTTTGATTTGAACTTCGTAGTATTTTTTTTTTTTTCGTTTAAAACCAATCAGCTTTAGTCAGCTCCAGCTGTCGTCTTCACATTGAACATTCATTGTTGAGCGATTAGGTTATATTTGTAAACAATATTTACATTACTCTTGTTTTTATATTATGTTTTGTTGTTAGTTACTATTATTAATTTTTAGAATATATCAAAGTGCATATAGTGTAAATTTGTGTAATATTTTCATGTACAGCTAGTATTATGGCATCTACAAGTAGAGATAGTTTAGATGACACAAACATTGAAGCTATGTTTGACGAATGTTTACGGTTTTATATTCATTCGCTTCTCGCGTTGGGGGCTTCACCCCCAAACCCCCTTTAAAGTTCAGACCAATTAATTGAATTAAAATGTATAACTTGTATTTTATTCAGTTAAGATTAACATTAACATATTCCGTTTAGTATTCATGTAATAATCATAGATATTGACTAGAAAAGAAAACCCCAAACCCCTTATGCCTTTAAGCATCAAAAGCTATCAAGATCATAACCGTTGGTTACCGAAGCTGATTGCTACCCAAGATGATCACAGTTGCTAACCAAGCTAATCACAGTTGGTACTCTAGTTAAATCACGGGAAGCTACCCAAATTGATCATTAATACTACCTACGTTGTTTATGGGGGCAACCTAAGTTGAACTTGGGTGGCTATCCAAGTTGATGAAGAAGAGTTGTCCAAATTGATTACGGGATATTCCTATTATGAAGACTGAATATTACTCACGTTGATTACGGGCTCCCCAAATTATTTGCGGGTGCCAGCCATGATGATCAGGGGTGGTACTTTACTACAGTTGATAATGAGTGCTATCAAAGTTAATAACGGAGAGGGTGTAACCCAGCTTATCTTGGATGCTACCCATATTAATCACGTGGAGTTACCCAAGTTGATTAAGGGAGCTAACAGTGTTGATCATAAGGGGCTACACAAGGTAATCTTGAGGGAAGAGGGGACCCAAGATCATTACGGTGGGTTACCTAACTTGATTACTGTAATTACCCAAGCTGATTATGGCTGGCTTCCTAAGGTATTCACAATAGGCTACAAACATGTATCATGGGGACTAACCAAGATGATCACAAGTGGTTACAAAGTTTTCCGGGGGAATATACAAGATAATCACTGTGGACTTCCTAAGTTTTTGACGGTTGGCAACCCAGGTTGATTATAGGGATATAGACGTAGATCGCGAGGGGCTCCCCAAGTTAATCACGGAAGCTACCCAAGATGATCACGGTAGGTTTCACACGTTGATGCATGGGTGCTATCCAAGATGATCACGGTGGGCTACCTAACTTGATCACTGGAGCTACTAAGCTGATTATGGCTGGCTTCTTAAGTAAATCACGGTAGGCTACAAAAGTTGATCACGAGGACTATCCAAGATGTTCACGGGTGGTTACTACAAAGTTTCCCCCAAGGAATATACAAAATGATCTCTTAGGACTACCTAAGTTTATGACGGTTACCTACCTAAATTGATTATGGGGCTACTGACGTTGATTGCGAGGGCTCCCCAGGTTGATCATGAAGGCTATCCAAGAAGATCACGGTAGGCTACCCACATTGATCCAGGGGGTTACCCAAGATGATCACGGTTGGCTACCTAAGATGATGACAAGATGCTACCCAAGTTGATCATGGTGCACTACCTGAGTTAATAGGTAGCCCCTTTCATGCTTAAACTATTCCAAAAAAAATTACATGTTTTCGACAAAACTCAACTTTACCGACTTTTTGTGAGGAATCTGTAGTACATACCACAATAATATACATGACACTTTTTTCATTGGGAGTTACATAAACTAAAAATTACAGCTTCAGTAAAAGAAAAGCATATATTTTGCAAACATGTCAGCATTTTCATGTCAGCCATTTTGAATTTTTTCTAGGTTATGAAAAGTTAAATTTTATAACAGTTTTGATAGCCGACTAGTGAAGGTAAATAGTGTGTAATGTTTTACCTCCTACAATATCTTAATAACAAAGTAAAATACAAAAAAACCTAACAAAAATAACATTTTTTGAACGATAATTAAAATTTAACGATTTTTTCTACAGTTATTTTAAAAAATACAAAAGAATTATACATAACCAAAATTGTATGAAAATTAATCACAAATCTGGATTATTCTGTCAGATTTGCTCTACAACCAACTGTTTGTCCACAATCTTGCCGTAAGTAAATCTCTACAAACAATTAAAAATTCCTGTCCGCCATTTTGATTTTTTTGGGGGTTAAAAATTATAAATTTTCAGAATTTTCCCATCAGTTGCTTTGTAAAAGATACAAGTGTGCCAAATTTCAAGTTTCTAGCTCATCTGGAAGTGGGTTAGAATTTATATACGTGAATGAGTGAATTACACATACAGCTTTATATATATATATATAGGAATTGTGTGAACAAAATGCTGTTACCAGTATCAGTCCTATTTGCATGTATGTCAAGTGTGACTACAAAACAGAACTGCAGCAGTTAAAAAATTGAGATATACATAACATGAAACTTTAGAATTTTTTTAAAAGGATAATTTAGTAAAGTGATTACGCTTTGTACTGTTTTATGGAAAATATGCTAGAAATGTTTTAGAAACCAAACAAAATTAGTGTTTTTCTGTCTAGAATTAAATGCTTGTTTTAATGATGTTCATGCCAAATAATTATAAAATATATAATTGATGCTAAAACTTAATCAAAATATCAGAAATGTTTATAAGTATTTTAAAAAAATTTTTATATTTATATTTTTATATCTGAGTAAATGGTGCAATGGTGCATACATTACATAACAATATTCTTCAGATTATACTGAATAATTTGGTATATAATACTTAGTACCTGCTTACATAATAGGTCACCGTGTAAGCAGGTGAAAAAAATTAATGGATCTGGCAGGGCACCGTGTGGCAAAATAAATGAAGTGCAAAAGGTTAAGGTTGGCTCTAAGGTTATTTTCAAAAGAATGAACAAGTTAATACATTTTTCTTCCAGAGTGAAGTACGGCACCTTTGACATTTTGGAAGACGAGGATGTGAGACAGGGATTGAAAGAGTTTTCTAAGTGGCCTACATACCCTCAGCTTTATGTCAAAGGTGAATTGGTTGGTGGTTTGGACATTGTCAAGGAGCTTAATCAGACTGGTGAGCTAGCGCAAGCTCTAAATCCATCCTCGTAGTCATTTTATATTGTACCTTAGTTGTGAAATAAATATAAATTTAAATATCTTTACAGTTTATTTTTATTCACATGGTTGTTGATCTCCTAAAAGATTAACTTAGTTTTTTCATATGTGTGTCTAAACTGTTTAAACTTTAGGGGTTGACTCTCAGTTCAAAATTAACCCATTGCCGATCAAAGACGTGGCTTTCACGTTCTGCGCCAAGTGGACCGATAGCTTAGTGACGTGATTTTGATGTCGCGGCACTGGTTGTTTACAGTTGCATCACTCGGCCCTTGGAGTCAGTGTTGTCGCTGTTACAATGCACCTATTTGTTTTGAGGCGCTTATCTGTCTGTCTCTTTATCTTTGTTACTGTTTCCTGTCACTGTTGTCTCGACTAGTTGATTTTAATTTGGGGAATTTAGTCCTTGTGTTCAGTCTTATCGTTTTGTCGTGTTTATGATTTCCAGCAAAATGGAGGATAAATTGTGATTGTCCGAATTAGATAGACTACTAATATGGCCAGTGAAATGTTTATGTAACATAAATAACATCATAACGAGTAGAATTTGTGAGTTTGTTAGGTCGGCAAGGCAGGTGTAGTGCCGTGTTGCGAATTTAATATGTACCGTTAGACCCGGCGCGATCTGTAATGGGTTAAAAAGAAGACTATAAACGTAGCCCTAAAATGCTTTGTTTGTGTCTGTTTGTATGCAAACAAAAATTAAATTAGAACTGTAATTGTTACTATGTTCACATTTAATTTAAACATACTAATGATGTTAAAGATTTTATTTAGTGAAAATAATTTTATAATATGTTAAACCTAGATGATGAATACTAGTTGACCCATTATGAACTCCCAACTGCAAATTGCTTCTTTTCAGCACTTCACAAGCTTTTTTTATAAAAATCATAAACATATGTTTTATTGCTTGATGATAAACATATGTTTTATTGATTTTTACAAAAGAGCACCCAACGTGCCTACTTCACGATCACGCACTACTCTGAAAAAAAGCATGCAGAGCGCCTGTTATCGCGATCCAGGGTTAAAGTCTTTCAAATCAGTACTTCAAATATTTTTCCTGCAACTTATTCAAAAATTTGTCCCACACAAAATTTAGAAGACATAGAACAATGTGAATTGCACCGTGTATGGCATTATAAATACAGACTTTACCATAGGTAAAATAACTAAATTAAAGTAAGTTGTGTGTCTTCCAGTGTTTGGATCACTAAGAGTCCTTGACGCTGTAACTTGAAATTTATTTTACAGAAATTAATGTCAATTTTAAGGATTATTAAGTCTACCAATTTATTGATTTCAGTATCTTTTATTTGACATTGCAGATTTCAATGAGGTATTTACCCTAGATTATTAACGCCTACTGACTGTACGCAACTGGTTAAAGCTTGGTCTCTCAAAATACTATGAGAGAAAAAATATTCAAATGTTCAACAATTTATTAATCAAATCTTAATAATTAAAACACAAATGATTTTATTTACAACATATAAGATATTGTTTAATGTTTTAGTCCATTTTAGAACAGTCTGCACACAACAATGTTCTAAACAATGTCCTCAATGTTCTAAGCAATTTGCTGGGGAACATACACAATTCTTTTGTTTCTTCTTCTTCATCATCAATATTTTGAGCTGCAAATAAACCAGTGATGGTGATGATGGATGTTGATTCATCTTCAGGGTTGCGTTTGAGATCCGTTGATATTTGGCAGTATATGTTTCCTCTGAATGTGCAGACTTGCTAGATCAACATATATATTTCTTTTGCAAATGTCCTTTTTGCCATTGATTTTATTTTTTTGACATTGCTTGATGGACATGAGTGAATAGAAATTCCATTTATCTTAACATTAAAGATGCAAAATGGCTATAATAAAGTTTTTTATGAAAAAGACATTCATTCAAATGTTACCCTTAGCATAGTAATAAATTCAACAATAACAGAGTTTTCACTTGGTGGAAAATCAAATGCATTACTATTGCATTTTCATAATTTGTGAAAAGGGAAATTATTTGTTTAGATTTTTTGACCTCGAAAGTAATCATTTCTTTTGACCTGTATAAGTAAAGTGATAATTATAAGTATGAAAAAAAAATTGTACATTGAACCGTTATTGAAGAAGGAGTTTGTAAAATATTTAAAGATGATGTTTATAAATACATGTATTATATTTTTGAGAATTTTTTATGAAGTGTCTTATGTTAAAAATGCATTGGCATGTTTAGATATTTTTTAAATGTAATATATAGCTACTAAAATGTACTTAGAAAAAATATCTTTCTTTAAGAGTACAGTATATTAAAAAGAACATACAATGTTGCATCATAAAATACACAAAAATTATATACAGGGTGATTTACGAAGATATGCAGAAACTTTAGGAGCTCTTTATACACGTAAAAATAAAGATAAAATGTCATATAAACATAGGTCTGGAAACACTTCGTTGACGAGTAATGGCTAACGAAGGAATTTTCCCAGAATTTGATATCTTAGGAATAAATATGTTAGGAATGTCAAATAAGGGCTTTCTAAATCTCTGATAAGATAAATTAAGGGCCGAAATTATTCAATTCTTATAGTTTTAAGCCCGAAAAATTTAATAAAAAATGTCTATGGAATGTAAGTTAAGTAGTTTTTGGATAAACCAGTGTCAAATATAAAAAATGTAGTGAAAAAAATAGGTGTTTTTAATTTTTTTTTTATTTTATTTCACATAACGTTTACATAATTTTACAAAATTTTATTTGTAAGTAAACAGGTGAAGAGTCAATGTCCTAAAAAACTAAAACTATCCTAAAACTTATTCTAAAATTACATATCAATGATCAAAGAGTTATCACTTAAAAACTCTTCTACATCATAATATTCTTTCTGAATCAGGAAGTTTTTAACAATTTTTTTTAAACTTAATAATATTTAGGATTTTTAGATTAGACGGAATTTTATTGTAATACTTTAGACCAATGTAATGAGGGGAATTTTCAAATAGTTTTAGCCTATGAATTAGATATTGGAGTTGTTCTCTGAATCTTGTGTTGTAAATATGGCTGTGCTGTTTATTTAAAATTAAATCTTTATTTTTATGTACAAATAATAAACATTTGAAAATATACATGGAAGGAAGTGTTAGAACATTCAGCTCTTTGAATACAGATCTGCATTTAACATTTAGCCATCAATAACTTTGTTATAACTAGGGGTGTGCGATGCAACAATTTTTTTAATTCAATTCAGCTATACGATTTAAAGAATTTCAATTCGATGCAACTTGATTTGATGCACACCTAAAGAATTTATGGTTTTATTAAGTTTTAGAAGCGGTTGAGTAACAATAATACCTTTTGTTACATGTACCGTATCTTGCTAGTACAAAGAAAGATAATTATTTAAGACATACATTTTTTGATCATATAAATGTTAGCTAGTTTTTGTTATATGTATGCAACAAAAATATAAAAATTAACTTTATATCAAAATCAAGTAAGAAGGTCAATTTAAACTAATATAAGGAATGCAAGAGGAAGGAATTCACAGAATGCACAATAAATCATAATTATTTTGTAATACAATTTTAGGGCTTAATAAATTTGTTTAGCACAAGCATGCTTATTTAATTAAGTAACTTAGGACAAATATAGGAAAATCTAGTAATAAAGAAATTTGATGGCTCTGTATTAAATTCATTAAATCTAAATGCCAATAATTGTACTTTGTTGTTGTTGTTGTAGAAGAGTAACTGGTCAAAATCATCAAAATTTAATTTTTTACAGTTAAAGTAATATATGTCACAAGCAACAAGAAGAATGTAGGAAATAAATGGAAAACAACTTAATTATTGTTATTCACTATCATAGTTAGAAAATGATGACAGCCATATAACTGATTCCTTTTTCACTTACAATGAGTTGACTGAAATAAATATTGATGCAAAGTTTCATAAGTATAGATAAATAAAGGTATTATATCACAGAATTTTTTAGTAGAAGCATAATTTTGATTCAAGTATAACAATCTATTATTGGTTAGCCAATACATTAAAATTAATAAAACAATACCAACAAATGCAATAAAATGTAATTTAGTCAATATGTTAATTGAGAGTTTTTATATCAATTCTAATTTAAAATATTTTCCAATATAAAGGTTGAAAATATGTTAATAGAGTTGTTTATAATAATTAAAGTTCAATTATACTTTTTTTTATACAAATAATCTTGAGTAAAGTATTTTAGAACACAGTGCCAACGGACTAACTGAATTGAAATTGATGAACATGAATTATTGTAAAAAATGCAATAAGTTTGAATTTATAAAAGGAAACAAGATAATACTGTGTTTTGATTGGGAAATATTTTGTTAGAAGGATGGATAGGCCAGGTACCCTATCAGACAGGAAGTGATAACAAAAGTAATGATAAGGAATGGACAGATGTTATCTGCAATATTCTACTGTCATCTGCAATATTCTACTGTTTTTAAAATTTGTTAATGATGGAGTATCAGATGAGGGAGACAAAGGTAGTTGGACATTTGCCATCATTACGTGAAAACTAACAATCACGACGTTTCGATTTGGTAAAACCCAAACCTTTTTCAAGTGCTAAAAACTAAATTACATCTACACAAACATGTTATAAAACTACGTTCTTAAACTAATAAACTTATCTACTTTAATAATTATCTACATTTTAACCTAGGTCCTAGAATGGGGTACAACAAAATGAACTTCTACTAAATATAAAAAAATATTAACCTAGGGTTAAATTAATATAACCAATTAGGCGCTGTCAAGGTCACGAAAAATGTCAAAACACAATTAAAATTAATATTCAAATCAGACTGAAATAAGATTACATTAACTAATCATAAATATATGGTACCTGAAGAACACTATTAATTTAAAATAACATTCAACATGCACAAAAAATTATACATATATATATGACTCGGAAGGACTGAGACTACTATTACAATTACATTTTAACCTGAAAAGACAACAATTATTAGGAATAAAATTACAACAATAATCAAATATTACAAAAATGATGAAGTCTTACGACCCGCAGTGACGATGGCGTCTAGACGTCCCAGGCACGAAGTGAGGATGATACAATCCAAATGCAGTGTCTACGAAGTTCCCTCCAAGGTGATAAACACGGGGACAAGACAAACATACACACTACACTTCACAACAACCATACACAGACTGACGAGGTCAGGGACGTACGCTCCGAGATCACCAAAAATGCAGTGACTCAGGTACGGGGACGTAGACTCATGGGGTGTTTAATTGTTGTAGGTGCAGGTGGTGTAGAATTCTGGTTAGATGATGTCATGAGTGTATTGAACTTTTTATCAAGTGTGTATTTTTAAGTAAAGGAACACACATGGGTCTAACTTTTATGCTACTTTGACTGATTACTTGTTCATTATTTAGTTTCATAAATGCACCTTCGATGAATTTACGTTTAAAAAAATGTGGTTCCCTCTGAAGTATTTTAGTGTTATCCCAGTTAAATCTGTGTTCATTGTTCCAGGCATGTTCAGCTAATTTAGAATGTGTAGTGTTTCCTTTTTTAATGTTATTTTTGTGTTCTTTTAGCCTAACTTCCAGTGGTCTCTTTGTTTCCCCTATGTATTTTTCATTGCATTCACAAGTAATGCAATAAACTAAATTTTTGGAGGATTGCTCCAAAAATGTATTCTTGGATTCTTGCATTCTTCGGTTTAGTTTTAGTTAAAGACTGTCTTAATGTGTTTTGTGTGTTGAATGATGTTCTGATTTTGTATTTCCTAGCTATGCGTCTGATTGAAGACAATTCATTTCACTATTCCAATTATCTATGCAACAATTTGTTATTAAATACAGATACCAAAATAATTTCCGACTAACTGAAATAGATACACTGTCTGTAGAGAATGTTCGACGATTCATGGTACACTGCACACACATAAATTACAATACCCATAGGCATTGCTTGATGAACTTTTATCATGTTGAAATCATGTGCAATTTATTTCCCGGTTTAACTCCATCGAAGCTTATGCATTGTGGAACTATCGATGCATCGAAACGAAAGTAACTCGATGCATTGACATTTTGACTAGTCGTGGATCAAATTTTTGAAATCGCATCGATTTTTCGATGCATCGCACACCCCTAGTTATAACGCTAATGAACATATCAAAATCTCAAATAAAATTTGTAGAAAATTTTATTCTGAACAAAACTGTGTGACTAACGTACACAGAAAGCAAATAGATGCTTAGTTAAATGAAATTTTATTCATTACAAAACAAGTAAAATTAACGGGAAAAGCATTACGTACCAGTGCATTTTTCAAATAAAGTTTTTCCAACTTGAATCAACAGTTTCCAAATAATTGGATAGGTCTAGTAGGTCCTTTACACTGGCCGCCCAGATTACCAGATCATACTCTATTGGATTTTTGCTTATGGGATGAAGGAGAAAGTTTACGAGGTCAAAGTAAATTCGTGTGAGGCACTACATGGACGTATAAACGAATCTTTTATGTAGTTAAAGGAAAGCCCAGTTGAGTTAAGAAAAGCATCAAGCTATTCTTAAACAAGCAGAAAAATGTATTGAAGTTGATGGAGATACTTTTGAATATTTATTTTAATAAACTGTCTGATTAAATGAAATAGGTGAGATTAATGGAAATGACCTATGTTTATATGACATTTTATCTTTGTTTTTATATGTATAAAGAGCAAATATTTCTGTATATCTTCATGAATAATCCTGTATATAGGCAAAAGTAGTCAAAATATATTTAAAAATTAAAATATTTAACAGTTAGTAAAAACTGATGAAAATAAATTATAGAATAAATCTGAATGTAATGTTTACCACCAAAAATGTATTCTTTTAGTCAAATTAAAATGTATGGTGTTTCATAACATTATTAAAAACTGAATTTATTGCAGTGTAAACACTCGCACATTCTCTATTTGTCCTTTTGTATAATACGTCTAGTTGTATATTTTGGATTTTTGCCATAGTTCACACAATATTTTCATAAACTTAGTCTCAGACACCGTAATGACTGTTAATGGAACTAAAATCTCTATCTTTAAAAAGAGTTAATTTATTTATATACCTGTTAAATTTTCTCAAATTTTACAAAATCTCAATATACCTTTTCTCTCATTGCGTTTCAATTTTAATGTAAATTATAAAAACTTAGTAGATTTTGTAGTCGAAACTAGTTATTTTAACAACATGTTATTGCAACGTTAAATATATAAATTTCAAGTAACATTATTAAAATATGAAACTTATTTACTTATAGTGTTCTAATTTTGGTAATAGTTGTTAACACGGGAGTAGTCGCGCCCGCGGCAGATTGCCGCACAATAATATATTTTGCTCGTAACTGCGGGAATTTTTTTTTCTGAGGTTGGCAGCCCGTCTAATCCTCGCGGTGACTGTCTCCTACGTGACCTTGGGTGGTTCTGGCCGCTAGTGTGTGCCTGGAGCTTGCCATGAAGTGATTTCTAAGCGTTTGTCAGTTTTGTGAGCAATTTGCTCACGCGCGACTAGTCTCGTTAGTCGAATATCAAACTGTTGTCTGCGCTTATATATTGTATATTTTGTGTCATTTATTTGTATATATGTGTTTTTTTAATTATTTAGTATATTTAATTATTCAGTAATGAATTACGAAAAGGAGCAGGAACGAATTAGGAATATCCAATTTGCAAAGAGCATACATCATCAAGGTGTACTAGATGTGCTGAGGACGGAGGAATGGACACTGACTAACTTTGATTTATAATCTTTGCACACATACGAAAGTAACACTGTAACAATTTTCATTCCACCTAATGTCCACTAATAAATAAAATAGAGTAAGTATAACTCTTTCATTGTCTTGCATATTATTTACCTCTTTACAAATAATAAAATGTAATAATATATGTACTATAGTATAATAACATGAAAGAAGTATGATTATAAAAAGATAAATATTAAATATTTAAAAGCTAAAACAAACTGTTTGCAGTGAAAGAAGCCATAAAATGCGTGTGAGCAAATTGCTCACACGGGACTACTGGTGTTCTGCATGTGGCGCGACTACTCCCGTGTTAATGATATACAGTACTCTTGAACTGTTTTATATTTTCTAATGCATTTTAATTTTAATATAATTTGTCAAAATATTTGTAGTTTAAGAGAAAACTTTGATAGATTTATAGTTGAATTAGCAAATTTAGAAAGATCTCCAGACCTAATTATTTTAACAGAGATTCGGATTTACGACAACGAAGCTAGTTTGTATAAAATAGATGGTTATTTGACGATAGTTAAGTGCAACAATGAATATCGGTCTGGAGGAGTTGTGGTGTTTGTGAGGCAGGGGCTTTCATGCGACGGACAAGTCTTATCAGCTGTCCGATTGGCTGATTGTCGGCTGTTATCACTGACCGTCCTTAGGACCAAGTTGATGGTTTTGGCTGTCTATCGATTGCATAGCCAATCAGTGGATTTATTTATTGATGATATTGAGGATGTTTTTTTTAAATATAGGAATAATAATTTTATATTGATAGGAGATATTAATTTGAATATTTTAAATAATAGTATTAGTACTTGTAAATATTTAAATCTGATGGCTAGTTTTGGCTTAAAATCTTTAGTAAATGAAATCACCAGAGATACAAGTGGCTCATGTATAGATCATATATTTCTTAGAATAATGAAAAAAGACAAAATTCTAAATTATGAGTCACGTGTTTTTAATTTGGCTATAACTGATCACTCATTAATTTCTGTTTCAATGTTACTGGTTGAAGGAAGCAGAGAGAATCGGATAAAAGAACAAATTAGGATAGATTATACTGGATTAAAAATTAAAGTAGAAAATATTGACTGGTCTGTCATAGTAAATACTACATGTGTAGACTTGGCTTTTGAACAGTTTCTGAAAATACTTTCAGGAATGATTGAGGAGTCTAAAGTAACACTGGATGGTTGTAGTAGATTTAAACGGCTGAAACCCTGGATTACAAATAAGCTATGTGCGCAAATAAAAAAAAAAGACAAATTTTATATAAAAAAGTAAGAGCTCAGCCATATAATATTAGATTACAAAGATACTATGAATCATATTCTGCAAGAATCAAACATGAAATTAAAGTTACAAAAGAAACCTATTACTTAACAAAGTTTGATGAAGTGAGAGATGACACTAAAAACAATGGCAAGTTATTGATGAAATCATAGGAGAAGAAAAAGCAAAGAATGTAATAAATAATATATCTCACAATGGGATGGAAATTTCTGATAAAAGACAAATTAATTGCTTTTTTGTTCAATGATTACTTTCTGAATATAGTAGATAAACTTAGGAACAAAATACAGATAAATGTAGCTAGCTATACCTGAATATGAAAAATGTTTCCAGAAAGTTCATCAATTAAACTCAATGTTTATTCTACCTACCACGAAAAATTAAATAAAAAATATTATTCGGGACATAAAACTTGGAAAAGCCCCAGGATATAATAATAATATTGGTACAAAGATAGTCAAAGAAATTTTCTCTGACAGTTTTTTAACCATTCTTGAGTACCTTTTTAATTTAAGTTTTAGTTTAGGAAAATTTCCAAATTGTTTGAAGTCTGCTGTGGTTATTCCTTTATTTAAAAAGGACAATAGAAGCTCAATAAGTCATTACAGACCTATTTCTCTACTGCCTGTATTTTCAAAAATACTAGAAAAACTGATGAAAAAAAGACTTAAGACATTTTTAGAATACAATAAATTTTTCAGCAATAACCAGTTTGGTTTTCAAAACAATAAGTCAACAGAGCAGGCACTCATCTCTTTCCTAGAAAATATTTAAAATTATTTGAATCATAAAAAGAAGTGTTCAGCAATATTCATAGACATAACCAAGGCTTTTGACACTGTGGATCATTGCATATTAAGGAAACTATGGGATGCTGGAATTAGGGGAACCACACATACTTGGTTTAGGAGTTATTTAAATAAAAGAGAACAATATGTAAAAATTGATAATGAAGTATGTGGCCCTGGTGAAATAAAATATGGAGTACCTCAAGGCTCAGTGTTGGGCCCAATGTTGTTCTTAATTTACACAAATGATCTATGCAAGGAATTTTTCCAAGGTAGATTGACGGCTTTTGCGGATGATACAGCTCTGACATACTTTGCTGACACAAATGAATCATTATTTATTAAAATGCAATCTGATATTAAGGCAATACGATATTGGATGAATAAACATTACTTAACATTGAGTGAAAAAAGTAAATACATGATTTTTATTTAGCTAGTGATTTTTAATTTTTTTAGATAGCAAAAATGAAAAGATATTAAAGTACCATGATATTAACTGCAATTTAAATTCAAACTGTCATTGTCTAGAAGTAAAGGAAGTTAAACATTATAAATATTTAGGCATTGTAATAGATAGTAAATTTAATTGGAAATTTCATATAGATGACCTAAGAAAAAAAGTTGCTGAATGCTACAAGGAAAATGTATCTTTTAAGAAATCTTTGTCACCTGGAAATAATGAGAATGGTTTATTTTGCAACGGTAGAATCTCAAATAGCATATGGACTCAGTTGCTGGGGAGGCACATATATAACTAACTTGATACCAGTTTTAAATCTACAGAAAAGAATTGTCAGAGTAATGATGCATAGAAATAGATTTGAACATACTGAACCACTTTTTAAACAATTAAACATTCTACCAGTAAGAATGCTTTATGTTTATATAAGCTTCTAAGAAATCAGTTTAATGTACAACAGAAAAATGCAGAAAATACAGTTAATACAGAATATAATCGTATGGGCCTTAGGAATCCTAGAGTAGTTACAGTGCCACAGTCTAACCTGACATTGTTCCAGAAATGCTTTTCTTTCAATGCTCCTAGAATTTTTAATGTACTACCTGTGGAAATAAAAAATACTACTTCTAGGACAAAATTTAAAAAAATGGTTAAGAAATGGCTCGTGTCTTGCCACAATATTGAAAACATATTGGCTTAGTTTGCATATAATTAATTTGTTCATTAAATCTACTTTCCTAATTCATAGTGGTAACAAATATTTAATTTACTGAATTTACTAAAATTCTAATATTGCTTGAAAAATTTAGAACAAATTTTGTATGTATTTTTTGTCTTACTAATATTGAATCTGAATTTCAGTCAGCTCGCTACCTTTAGTTTTAGTTTATTTAAGTAATAGCAACCCCAAAACAGTTTTACTCTGGGGTGCTTATTTATTTTACCAAAAGTTGTAATTTCCATGTAGATATTTGTTTCTTTTTTTTGATAGATAAGAAATTGTATAAACAATCAAATTATACTTTCCAGTTGTATTTCAACAATTTGTATATGTACAAAGAAATGGTAAAATAAATTATTTTTTGATTTAATTTGATTTTACTTGCAAACTGCATAAATGTTTATAAAAATCAACAACTTGTAACGAAAAATATACTTAACTAGATTTTTTAAGGATTTTTCATTAGCAGATATTAAAAAAGAACATTTAATATTGCATCATTACATACACAAAATATATATATATGTGTGTGTGTGTGTGCGTGCGCGTTTGTGTGTGTCAGTCATTTGAATTGCAAAGTAACTAATTTGAACAATATTATTTCTCTGCTATCTAATGGTAAATTATTCTGATCAACAATTGTACTTTATGGAACAAAATAATTTAAAAAAAAATAAATTATCTATGGAAAAAAATAACATTGTTGTGAATGTGTTTCCACATTTTTTCCACCCTGCATATTAGATGGGGTTTCTTGTTCATAAATGATACAATGACTGGTCTCGGTGAATAGTTAAATATCTGTCCTCTGAAGTGATTCTGGATATATCCTTTTACCTATATTACATTAGTCTTTGGATGTTGACAATGTGTGCAATTCAGTTGAACAAAAGTACACTACATTGGTTGTCCCTGACTTCTTCACAAGCTATAAAAGACTAGTTAACTGCTCACACCTTCTTAATTGACAATGCCTGTGCAAGACATCTTTGGTACAGAACTGCAACAGTTGGAGTGAAGATCAGCTTGGAAATGAGAACTTAAAGAGTTTGAAGTAAGTAAACCTCCAGACAGTCAAAATATCTTTATTTATCTACGCACAATGTTGCATAAATAAAATATAATACTGTCATAAAGTAAATATAATAATAATTACTAAATTCATCTTAATATACTAAACTTAATAATGGTTACAAAATATTTCTTAATACTAAAAATAGGAGTAAAACTCATCAGAATCTTTCAGTAAGATATTCTCTTAATTTTCTCTTAAATATTGTATCTTTTTGTTCCTTTTTTATGATTCTGGAATATATTTAAAGAATTTACAGCCTTAATGTAAGGTAGTTTTTTTTGTATAGTACTCAAGACGGTGATGATTAGGGATGATCTGATACTTATATCTAGTTTTGTATTCATGTATTGAAAAATTTTCTAAATCAAATTCCTGTATAAAATTATTATGACATAAATGTATTGTCAAAAGCAGTAATGATATTTAGTCTTCTGAAATGTTCTCTAGCAGATTCATTTGCCTTTAACTTAGGAATAATTCTTAGAGTTATTTTTTAATTTTAAAATTTGATCAAGATTTGACCTTTTTGTTGATCCATATAAGCAAAGGCCATATTTTATGTACGAGGTCTGTCCAATAAATAAGCGAACTGAGGCCTTAAAAACTTAAGTTTGCAAAATTTAGTCTACATTGATTTTTTTCCCCCTTCAATGTACTCTCCATTCATTGCTATGCACTTATTCAATCTTTTTTTCCACCTTTTAAACCACCCTTGGAAGTCCTCAGCAGTTAGGCTGTGTAGTCATACACAACACCTTCAGCCATGACAGACACAGCTGTGTTCACTTGAAAAGAAATATTAATACGTCAGCTGTTTTTTTCGCCAAAGGGAGCATACATAACATCACCTCCATATTCTAGAATCTAGTGGTATTTGGTTCATTACAATTTAGATAGTAGATGTTAGATAAAAAACAACGGGAGTGTGATATTGATAAAAATCTATCAATTGGCACCTGGAGGGTTAAAGTGTATACAACAGAATTTATGTTAGGTTGTATTATTTCAACAATTTCATCCCATTGCAATTTATTATTATCAATTACCAATATTAGGAAATTTGTTTTGTTTATTATTTCTATTAATGTGGAATCTATTACAATATATAATCTACTTACTTTTTAATCTGAGCTGTTTTGAAGTTTACACAATTTCTTTTTCCAGAATTTAATGCAAGATTGTCGTTAATAAGGTACTGAGAGGTATTACATAATACAACAAACGAAAGAACTCTCACCTGCTCAACAGAGCCTGCTGAGATCTTGATGTTTGGATCATCAAAGTAAAGATAAAGATTGTAATTTGGTATTTTAGAAAATATTTCAGTTATATTCTTTATATAGCAGCGGAACAAAATGGACCTAATATAGATTCCTGTGGAATACTAAATTTTATGAGTTTTTTAAAGCTATTTTAAACAATCTGTTTTATTCTGTAATATAAATAATTTCAACTTATTGAATAAGATTTAAACAAGTTCAAGAAGTTGTTCACTACACCTAGAGATTTTAGTGTCGCGAACAACGGAATATCATCAAAGCCACATGTAACTTTATTTCTTAGAGATATTATCCCTTGTCCACCTCTTTATCATTAACTGGTTTACGTTGGATAAATCTTTTTTCAAGCAAACTATTGTTCAGACTGAAATCTGCTCGAATGGTTTTCACACTGTCCATCTGTTTGTCGATGAGGTTTCCAAGTGCCATCAATGTACTGTGATCTTTTGTTAGCATTCAGTACTATGTCGATAAAGCAATTTTATCAAGTTGCAGTACAAATTACAGTCGCCTCTCTCTAGTTCGATACCCCTAGTAATCTAATGTGGCCCTACTGGCCTGAAATTCTTCGGCAGGTGAGTCACATGAGACACATTTTCGGTCTGAATGTGCACGCAGATGATTTGTTTACTGTCTCAAGTGCGCCATATTTGTTTTGTTATTCAGTGTCAGTAATGTTGTACCTTTTCGAAACTGTTACAGTTCGATAGATACATCAGAGTATTATAATATTGTTTTTTTTTTCTTTTTGTCGTTAAAACGTGTGTTCAAAGTACAGTACTACAAAAAACTAATAAAGATTATTATAATTAATAAGTACTGTGGTGTACTGTGAAATATTTTACATGTATATTATTTGAGATATTTTGCATTAACATAAGGTATTTTTTAATTTAGCACATGCGTTTTGCCTACTGTATTGTAATATTGTAAAAAGTTGTTTGTCAGTTTCCTTACCTTTTTAAAATTACCTTTACTTTTTGATACCATATGTAATTACATTTTCCATGTCATAAATACCTTTAATTTATACTTTAAATTTAAGTAAGTAGTGTACTTTTCTATTGTAGACCTACTCATTTCTAAATTAAGTTTTCATTAAATAATTCAAACATTTTTGTGGAGATTGAGGTTTTTATTTGACCTTATATAATCGGACACCTAAAACCCGACAGAGGTTCGGTCCCTTAAATTTTGATTATTGAGAGTCTACTGTATTACAAAGAAGAGTAATTTTTTAACAATTTCACAGCTGATCTGTAGGCTTTCTTTGCTTATGCTCATACTGTCAGCTGTTATGCGTTGTTACTGGTATTATTATTTATCCTGATAGTTCATTTGAAACAAATTTAATGTTCTCTAACCTTCCTGGAAATATTTTTCAACAGGATGCTTAGTTATCAAGTTATTGGCTACAAATAAAAAAGTATGGAAAAATTGTGGATTTTCAGCTTCCCTGAAGTTTCCACAAAGAATTATATGTAAAAACTCATATAGTACATTCTTATAAAACCCCAATTAGCATAAAATATGTCATCAACTCTGAAGTTGTGTCCAGGTAAAAGTACCTGACTGCTGGCTTATAAACAATACAAAATATGTCTTTAACTCTGAAATTGTGTCCAGGTAAAAGTACCTGACTGCTGGCTTATAAACAATACAAAATATGTCTAACTCTGAAATTGTGTCCAGGTAAAAGTACCTGACTGCTGGCTTATAAACAATACAAAATATGTCATTAACTCTGAAATTGTGTCCAGGTAAAAGTACCTGACTGCTGGCTTATAAACACTATAAAATATGTCTTTAACTTTGAAATTGTGTCCAGGTAAAAGTACCTGACTGCTGGCTTATAAACAATACAAAATATGTCTTGGGATATATTCAGAAACAATTTGTGAAGAAGTAGACGCTATATATACCATTCAAAAGATTATTGTCTTTCAAACAAAAATATGTTAAATGTGTTTTCAACTAAAGATAACAGATTTCATGGTATTTTAGAAAAATGCATTGAACAAGTCTAAAATAAAACAGTTGCTTGAATAAAGCCACAAATATTTCACATACAGTAAAAGAAAATACTAATGTCATGTATACAGTTTAAAAGTGTGTTTTATAATTACTTAATAATTACTGATAATATAGGTTAATATCTAATTCCAAAAAAGAGTTATATAGGGAAATGTACAAGCATATAACAAACTTTTAGCAGTCTAATTAAGAAGAACTTCATAAAAACCGCTAGAGGGGCAGTAACATTTGTGTCCCAACACTTTTTAGACTCATCTTCTATCTCAGACCAATGGGTTGCATTAGTTGCCAGATGTGGAGTTTTGGCATAGTTTTAGGATTCTCCATCCCACTATATTGATATATTGAGTAAAAAAATGTTATCTAAAATAAGATAGTGTAAGTAGTAAAACTAAAGAATTATCAGAATACAACATAAATAATAAGCATATTTATAATTATTACCACACAGATAGTAGAGATAAGATGAAGTGTGAACAGCATATTCACACTTTACAGAAATGGAATTGGACGAGGAACAAAAAAAAGGGTAATGCATTGATCTAAAATAGAAATAAACTAATGTAAGAGTTATCTTAAAACTTGAATAATTGTGCTAAATATTGTAAATTTTCAACATTAATTGAATAACACATTTGCTATATTCTAAAGTTATATATTTTAGACCTGTAATCACTAGTCACTAATCATTACAGTGATCTGCTATGCCAGTGCTTTTCTGCTCATTAGCTCAGAGCTGTATTGGAACAGTACAATCTTTTCCCGCCAGTAACACGTCACGTCATACAAAGCAATAATTTTGACTTGCCCAGTCACTTTGATCCTTTCCCACGCTTTTATTTAAATGAGTTAAAATTATTATTGTGATATTGCTTAGTCATTATTATTATGACTACTTCTTGTAGTAAAACTTCCTTGCTTCTTATTTGTTTAAAGCCATTTTTTGTTAACCTACAAAACAGTAATTCTTTTGTTTTCAATGCGGGTGGTATGTGTTTTTAAACTAGGCTCGAAATTAATACAAATAATTTGACATAAAATGAGTATTTAAATTCCTCTCAGTTTAAATCTTGTTTAATGATATCATGGAATCATCTCAAATTACATAACCTCGAAGCGTCACAATTGGTGTAGTAAGCTGTAGGTCTAGGTGATTTGACGTTCAAATCATGGTTGAAGCGAAAAGAGTGGAATCATTGTTTGAAATCACAGGTCTTACAAGTGAGCAGAAACGGTTGTCACTGTTCACTTAAAAGAACAGGTAATCCCATCACTAATTGGGATGGATATAAGAAACACATGTCGATTTTCAAGGAACTTCATTATATATATTTAGATTTCGACAGTTGGTCCTCTTTGTTAAGTGTGTATGTTAATAAAAGTTATTTACTACTGTTTTAAATATTTTATGTCATAGTAAATAGTGTAAACACACAGTGTAAAGTTACCATATTAAAATTATGAAAAAAAACAATTAAAAAGGAAGATATAATCAGGACTGGAATAACACTGAATTAGCTTCCATAAAAGAATATTTCTGTTTGGATATAAATTAGTAAAATGTACAAACAAAATGATGAAAATATAAAAATTACGTTAATCTAAGAAAACAAAAGCATACTAAAAGACAAAACATTTAGCTTTAGTTTATGTAAAACTGTACATAACAAGATATTAAAATAATAACATAGTAATACCACTTTCAATGCAGTGCTAACATAGACCTTCTATTATACCTATGTATATAATATAAGGTACTAGGGGACACCCCCTGCACGCTTCGCGTGCCAACCCCGACTCACTGCACTCGATACACCTTGGTATTCGGCCTCGGCATGAGACTTTGACTGCAAATAATAGTAGATTATCTGTATAACGTAAAATTACAATATTAAATTATTTAATATGTGAGTATTTCACTCACACTACTTGCGTTGCTGCCTATTTATTAGTATAGGGTATTACTTAGCCTATTTCAAACGTGTTTATTTCATTTATGTTTCTTTTTTAAGCTGAAGATTAAACTTTTAATGCATCAATAGGGTAATGTCAAATATATAAAATAAACATGATTATTTATTTACAAAACAGCTGTTATTAATTTACAGTGGCGGCGGAAGGAGTTTTGAGCAGGGGGATCAAGCGTGACAAAAGCGAGGAGGGGGTCACCCCCCCAGGAGTTAACTTTTTGAAAATGAACACACCCGGAAATCACATTTTACATTAACCTAGCACTTAAACTTAGCATTCTATGGTAATAATTTAAATACTATAAACAATATTAGATAGTTCATATTTTATATCTTATCGTGGATTGAGTATCTTCTTGTTAGTCCAACAGAATAAATAATAGCCTAATAGTCCAAACCTAACTGTATTGCTGGAGCAGTACTAATGAACTGTCAGAAAACAAAGAAAATGGAAATTACATACAAATATTAAAAACATTTACTTTGTGTTAAATTGTCATCAACTAGTGATAAGTTTTGTCATCAACTTTTCAATTTTTTTTTTCTTTAATACTTCAGCTATTTGGAAAATAGTTGACTAATGTAATGTGGTACTGTTATTAACATTATGTAAGGGCAGAATAGGGTCTTGGAGAATGTCTTAGTGGATTCATTACAACTTCAATTGACTGAACTGGAACGAAACTGTGGAGCAGAAGAAAGACTGCAGCATATCAGACCACACAACAGAGGGACTCATAATTTGTGGCCACTTACTTCTATAAAATAAAAATAAATAAATATCTTTATTCACCATTGACAGATACATTTGATAAACCACGCCCACTGAGTTATTTTTAAGGACGCACATGAAGCTATCAACCTGTTTAAAGCTTTCTATTCTTAGCTGCTTGCAGATTCATTTCCTAATCGAGTCATTCGCATCTCCCATGATCGTACATTGATGGAGAGATCACACCTTCAAAAGCTCAGAATTTCACTTGCTGAAAGAGAAAAGGCTGGTGAAAAGTGCCTCAGCATTAAGTACCAGAATGGTATACACTCAATTGTAAAAAAAACCAAAAAACTAGTTAAATCCAACGGGCATCTAGTATTCAATTATCAAAATGTAAATAGCATGAGCAGTAAGTTAAATGATTTTAAATTGTCTATGAGCATGTCTATATTTGATGTCATTATTATAGTTGAAACAAATTTATCTACTGATGTGGGTGACGCTGAAGTAATTCAAACTAATTACACACTGTATAGATGTGATAGATCTTCATTAGGTAGCTCGAAATCTTGTAAAGGTGGGGTAATGTTGGCCATAAAAGACTATTTCTATTCTTCTCGTCTTCTAACAGAAATCACTGATGTTGAACATGTTATCATTGAGATAAAACCCTACAAGAATATAACATGGCTCCTTGTAGCATGTTATATCTCGCCATAACATCCTACTCACAGATATAACAACCTTTTATTTTCAATAGAAGAAGTTATGTCTTCTGGACGCAAGATAGACAAAATTATCATCGTAGGTGACTTCAACCTTCCTTGAATAGACTGGAATGACCACTTACACTTTGCTAAAAATTCAGCTTCACGAGTCGTCTTTTCGTTGATGGATTTTTTCCAACTTCACCATTTTAACTAGATCACTAACTATAGAGGGGTTATACTGGATCTTATATTATCTTCTAATAAGCATACCATTTTTGCATTAGAGGATGACATCACCCCCCCTCCGCTCTCTTTTTCTTTCCATTACAACTTCTCAAACAATTTTGAGAACTCCAAACAATACTTTCATGACCTGAAAAGATGCAACATATTTGAGGTTCACAGGGCTCTTCTCTCAACCGATTTCACACTCATAACATCCATTCCAGACATAAATAGAGCAACAGAAGGCTTCATATCTACCATAGCTGACAATTGTAAAAACAAATTCGCTCGTAAGAATGCTTGGCCCCTCTCCTTTCCCCAGATGGTTTTCACCTGGCCTAAAGAGTTTGGTTATAGCTAAGAAAACTTTCCATAAACTTTACAACAAATCTCCATCGACTTCAAATTATCTCAAGTTTTGTAACGCAAGAGCTGCATCTAAGATTGCAGCTGGCAGAGATTTTAATGGTTATATGAGAGGGATTGAGCAAAGTATACCAACGAAAATTAGTTTTTTCTGGAGCCATGTCATTACAATGAGAAACTTATCTTCTACACCAACTCAAGTTGTCCATGGTGACTCTACTGCTAAAGAACCATTAGAGATTTGTGAACTATTCAAGGGGTATTTTTCCTCAGTATATACTAAACCCACAGAAATATTCAATCCAAAAAGTTATGATTTCCTTGGCAATCGCATGACCTTAATTTGTACTCCAAAAGAAGTAATGGACAAATTAAGGAAACTGGATGTTTCGAAAGGATGGGGCTCAGATGAAGTTCCACCTGGTGTATTAAATTACAGTAGAGGCATTTTGCTGTAATTTAATACACCAGCAAGGCAAAGCTCAACATCAATAAACATGCTGGTACTGACAACATCCCACCATCATTTTTGTATCATTGTCATGCGCTCCTTGCAGAACCACTATCTTTTCTCTTCAATTGCTTATTAGAGCAAGGGGTTTTCCGGACATCCTCAAGGTTTGTCATGTTGTTCATATTTTGAAGGGAGGCAATCCATCTGAAGTCAAGAATTTAAGGCCCATAACTATCCTACCAGTGGTCGGTAAGGTATTTGAGTCTCTGGTGTTCTCAAGACTCAAGCCATTCCTGAGACCACTCATTAGTCAGAGTCAACACGGATTCACAGCTTCAAAGTCTACTGTCACTAATCTATTACTATTTTAGAGTAGTATTCTGTCTGCTATGAGAAGTGGAAGGCAGCTCGACGTAACCTTTATTGACTTTGCTAAATAAAGGGTTTACGTTCGACAGGGTTGATCATTCTATCCTTATCGCCAAATTAAGAGCATATGGGGTTCTTGGCTTGCTTCTACAATCAATAGAAGTCTACCTTTTAAGACGGCGCCTGAAGGTAAAACTGCCCCTCTGCACCTCACAAGTATTTACCCAGATGTCGGGGGTTCCCCAGGGCTCATTATTAGCCACTTACCTCTTTATAACCTTCATCAATGATATATTGGAAGTGATCGTTGTAGAGGCTCTCTCGTTTTTAAACAATGTAAAGATATTTATTGAGGTCGCAAGTCAGGATAATACAAACCACCTGCAGGCTAGGCTCTCAGCTATACATGATTGGTGTATCTACAACAACATGCTCCTAAATGCCTCAAAAAGCTCCACTATGACCTTTGGAAAAATTTGTACACCACAAATGGCAGAGTACACCATATCCAACCAACCTTTGAAGAGAGTTGAAGTGATAAAAGACTTGGGTGTGGTCTTCTCATCAGAATTAACTATCAATGAGCATGTTCATTATATATGTAGAAGAGCAAACCAGTTACTGGGCTTCATGTTTCGTGCCACCCGTAGTCTATCTAACCCTTTAGCTCTCAAGACCTTATACTGCTCTTTTGTTCTACAGCTACTGGAATAAGCCAGCCCTATTTGGTCACCTTATCATCGCGGGCTTATATAAAAACTCGAAGGTATCCAGAAGAAGTTCCTCAGGCTTATGGGTGTTCGCCAGGGCTTCCTTTACCATGATGTTCCTGTGACTGCACTGCAAGCTGACCTACATTTGCAGGACATTCACATTAGAAGTAGTGTTGGTGATGTGGTTTTCCTCCATAAATTCATAAATGGACACTTTGATTGTCCTGTCTTGCTTGCACAGGTGAACTTCCAAATACCAACTGGAACCCGTTCTTGAGAGCTGTTTGGCAGGCGTCACTACACTTGTGGATACGACTATCATAGTCCCATAGCAAGATTACTACGTCTTGGTAACGAATTCGGAGACACATTGACATGTTCAAGGATAGCATGGAGTCCACCCTGAGGAAGCTGCTAGCCCATGCATGTGGCTTGGATGAACATTAGCATAGAGCATAGCATTGCTAGTTCTATTTCCTCCAATTTAGATCTTTGGACTCCTATTTCAACCTCCATTTTGAAAGGACTCAAAAATAAATAAGTGAAGTCTGATTAAAAATTGACCACCATCAGTTTTTCTCATATTTGTGCCAAGAAATAATTATAAAAAAACAACATTTTTGAACATTTTTTCATTATTTCAAATCAGTCATAAGTGCTAAATATGAAATTAAAAACACAAATATTGCACATTTTTAATTAATTTTGTGCTGTTAATAATAAAACTTATCACAAGTCTAATGTAATGACACGTTTAGTGTAATATCACCTTTGAGGAGTAATTAAACTAATGATAAGTCGACACTCAAAAGGTTCAAATTCATGTTTTGTAAAACAAAATTGTAAGGGTACTTTAACTGAAAGCAGGTATTGTAAAAAGGTTATTTATTTGGTAAGTTACTTGTGAATTTGGAAGTGGCTATCAAGGCTTTTAATCCGAAATGCAAAGACAGCTTTACATAAAAATCTATTATAAAATGAGCTATCTAAGTGGTAAATGAATATACTGTAATAATATTAATATTAAATAATAATATAATATTAATTAATATATTACCTAATTAATTATATTATAAAATTATAATAATAGTATTAAACAATATTAATATTCACACTATAAGTCTTTCAATAGTTTTTGTAGATAAAAATAGACAAAATACTAAAATATTGTAACATTTACATGCTCCAGCTTAGAAAAGCTGATCAATCGGCATGACATTATGCTGTTTATGAAAGGCGACCGGGAAAATCCTCAATGTGGCTTTAGCAAGGCTCTAGTTGACATCCTTAACAGCATAAAGTGAGTTATTAAGAAACTATTTAAAGCTATGTATATATATATATATATATATATATATATATATATATATATATATATATATATATATATAGTATTTCATGGTTAAATGTCTTATTTTAATTATTAAAATTTGTAATTTTCTCAAAAACAATAAACTTATGTTATTTCAGTAAATTAAATAATAGATAGGGAAGTAAGGAGAGACTTCTGCTTATTAAGAGATTGGTGCTCAGAAAATAAAATGACAGTTAATGTAAATAAAACTAAATTGCTAGACTTCAATTATAGAATTTGAGTTTGAATCACCAATTAAATATCATGATAGATTTTGTAGCATAACTTGTAATTGTACACAGATAGAAACAGTAAATAATTTTAAGTATCTGAGTGTTACTTTAGATAGAAAAATGTCATGGAATTATCACTTAACTTTGTTACAGTCAAAATGTCATGGAATTATCACTTAACTTTGTTACAGTCAAAATGTCATGGAATTATCACTTAACTTTGTTAAAGTCAAAATGTCATGGAATTATCACTTAACTTTGTTACAGTCAAAATGTCATGGAATTATCACTTAACTTTGTTACAGTCAAAATGTCATGGAACTATCACTTAACTTTGTTACAGTCAAAATGTCATGGAATTATCACTTAACTTTGTTACAGTCAAAATGTCATGGAATTATCACTTAACTTTGTTACAGTCAAAATGTCATGGAATTATCACTTAACTTTGTTACAGTCAAAATGTCATGGAATTATCACTTAACTTTGTTACAGTCAAAATGTCATGGAATTATCACTTAACTTTGTTACAGTCAAAATGTCATGGAATTATCACTTAACTTTGTTACAGTCAAAATGTCATGGAATTATCACTTAACTTTGTTACAGTCAAAATGTCATGGAATTATCACTTAACTTTGTTACAGTCAAAATTAAATTCTTGTGTTAGAAAGTTCTACTTATTGAAGAATTTTCATCTTCATCTTTTACGAAATCTATATTTTGTTCTTATACAATCAAGAGTACAAATGCAATTGTTGTTTGGGTGGAGCAAGTAAAACAAAGATTATTTTACTACAGGAGTGGTTGTCAGGTGGCGCAGTGCTGTAACCCAGCTACTTGGGGACAAAGTGTTGTGGAGATTGTAGGCGATAGGTTATATGCTTGGTCCTCTTAATACCGACATGGCGTCTGCTCAGTGGTTGCTATCGGCATGGACACTACTAGAGAAGTCTGGGTTGGATGTTGGGTGGTAATCATCGTACGTATGTTGTGTGGGGGAGATAACTGAGTACCGTATCAGGTTTGTCAGTTAGCTGAAAATCAGACCAACACTACGTGGTTCGGATTCCATGTAAAGCTGTAGGTTCCTTAGATGCCCTGGCTGTAGGGCTATTAATAAATTGCCCCTCTGAGGAACAATTGACCTCTGTTGAGTTAGTAAGTCTGGCTATTGTCACCAACAGAAACAATGTATCTGTATCTTTTCTATCTAAATTGTGTTTATCTAACTATCTCGTTTTTTATTGCATGACGAAAACCCCATTAATCAATCAAACAAAACTGATATTAAGACGGTTTGTCAACTGTAAACCAGGGATGTACCTAGGGGGGTTTCCGGACACCCCGAAATTAACAACTTTTTTTAAGCGAGCATCTGTGTGTCACACACGCGCGCAGTGACGTTACTGACTTGATACACACGTTCTCAGAAAGGCCACGGAACTACTAACTTAATGCAGCACGATCACGTCTCTGCTGTTTTATTGAATATTCAATGATATTGATAATGGAACTAATGCCATTTCAATGACTATTTTATGAAGAATATAATCATACTACATTTATTAATCATTCAGTTGTATTTTACAGTGAACTCTTCAGAGGAAAAAGTCGTAAAATTAACTACATAAAAAAATTAGAATATGAGAATTGTTGACAGTATAGCAAGGCGAAGTTGACATATCTCATTTATTTAAAAATTTAGTAAATTTGATTTCAACAGAAATATACCATTTAATTCCCCCGAGCCTGTTTCGTTGTAAGTTTAGTTCAGAAATGATGTTATGCTCGTCATTTTCAGTTAGAACGTCTTTATCGCAAATGCCAAACTTACGGCAAATGGTAACTATTGTTCAAAGTGTATGAACATGATTCCGTGGTTAGGTTAGGATACAATTAAATTTAGTTGAATGAGACTTAATTGTTATTAGTAATTTATAAAAGTGACATTTTTCATTTATAAACCGTTTTAAAATGTTTCATCAACACAATATTCCTTAGCAGAGATGACTAGGAATACTTAGCAAAGATGAAAATCTTTATGCGAAGTATAAGAATAATAAAAATAATCCAAAAACTATCCAATCAAATCAAAACGCAAGTGTAAAAACAATACACGTCTGTTCGGATTGAGCGCTAGAGAAAGAACGAAGGGATAAGCGGATGCGGATAGGTATGAGTTGGGGAGGGGGGAGATCAATCGGTGATTAAAACCAATTGTTATTCTTTTTGTTCAGGAAAAAAGTCAAATTATAGATATTGAGTTAAATTAAATATTGTAATAAAATATTTGTCATAAGTCAACGGTTCGTTCACAATTCTTGTACAAGAACATATGATTGTGACTCAGGCCCTCCTGCCAACGTCTACTATCCGTTATAGACTCATTGTTTTTTAATAGAATAAGGTTGGGACAAATGACCACAAAGGAACTTCTTATTGTAGAAAAGCCACATTATACTGACACAAATACATTTGCTAAAACAGACGAATTCATATAGCCTAATAAAATAATTCCTTTGGTTTACTTACTACAAGTTCTAATTTAATACAGACCAATCAATTTTTTTCTTTCATTTGAGACAAACTTAATACATTATTTTGGTTTTATTGAAAAATATGCCTGTTGGTTTTTATGTTAGTAATAATTAGTTGATATATAAATATGTTATAGTAATTGTTAGAATATTATAATTTTTTTATCGTATCCTGATCAGATTTGACCAAATTGTTGTCAGAACCAATCAATTTATTTAATAAAATCATGATAGTATAGCGGAAAATATCATCTTACAAAATGTAATGTTATGGTAAATAATATCACGGTATCTAGGATAAAGACGGTAGGGATCTCGTACTCTCACCGATACCTAGCAGTATAGCGCAAAATATCATCTTACAAAATGTAATATTATGGTAAATAATATCACGGTATCTAGAATAAAGACGGAAGGGATCTCGTACTCTCACCGATACCTACCGTATGTTGATTAGTTATATTAAAGGCATACTTTAAACTTCTCTCCGTGTGTATAATTTGTATACTATGTTAATGTATATTAGTATTTTGCTCAAACCCAGCAATCACTTCATTATTTTTTACATTACAATTTGAAAATAAAGAATCATAAATTTGTCATAACTTTAATGTTAATACATTATATTGTCCTCGTAACCTTTCCTTAAGAGGACAATATAATGTATCCACTCAATTTATTGGTATGTCGTAAATTATAACACATTTTGAAAATGGCTTTGATGTCAAAAGTTTTTTTCATTACATGAGTTCAGATATTTGTTTTAGTAAATATATTTACACTATTGTAATTAGATAATTCTACAAAATAACAAGTTTCTGTATGGGCTCATGTCACAAAAATAGGAACAGGAATGAAATAGGTGAACCAGAGTCAGGATAAAATGAAACCAATTTTTAAACGAATTGTAAAGGAACTAAATTCTTATATAGATGTCACCAAGTAATGTAGCATTTACGCTTGAAATGTTGTCTGAAAACCAACATTTAACTTTTGACCTTATTCTGAATGTTTCGTGTTGTTAACTGTACAAGGGTCTTCTCTCGTACAGTTTACTGTACATTAAAATGCAACGACTACTCAGTGTACATATTGTACACGTCATGGAACACACATTGAAATAGTATAGATTGCATTATAATTTAACGTTTTAATAAAACATCATAGACTCAAAGACGACTGTACAGTATTAAATTAATAGTTGTGGCATTCCTGAGAATGGTGAATAAGGCCAGTGACGTCACACACATGCCCCCTTCCATCGTCTGCAGTCAGAACATGTAACGCCACTATACAAAAAAAGGCTCACTCCTTGTTTTCAACAGTCCAGGGTTTGCCCCCCCCCCCCTGATATTGAGTTCTGGGTACGTCACTGCTGAGTTTAATGACTACTAAACTCATTTGTAGTCATTAAACAAGTCTAGAATACTATAGTTTACTAATTAATGGTTTTTTTTCAATTTGCTTTAACTTATTTCAGCGTGGATTATGGTACGTTTGACATATTAGATGACATGGAAGTCAGGGAAAGCCTAAAGATATACTCAAGTTGGCCAACGTATCCTCAGTTGTATCGTAAAGGTGAACTGATTGGAGGTTTGGATGTGGTCAGGGTACTGCATGCAAATGATCAACTGGTTGAAACTTTGATGCCAGAAAATAAAAACTCAACATAAAGTAAGGACTTTTTCGCCCTGGAATATTTGTTACTTAAATAATGATTGATAAGTAATTTATGTAGAGAAATATTTTCATTTTAAATTATGTTATATTTTGATAACAAGCCTAATGTAGTGTGCAGCATTTACAAAAAATGTTACTTATGTATTTTAAATTATGTATGTAACTAAAAAATGGAAGTCAGATTTTCAACAAAATAACAACTAATTGATTTTAAATTTGACTTGTACAAGTTTATTTACCAACATAAGAATTAGCGGTAAGACCAACACTTATAAAACATCTGATTAATAAAAATACTTTATCTCTATTGAGTAAAATTGTCATTTATCTCTATTGATCCATTCTCATAAGATTTAAAAGTTCAATTTTAGATCTTCAATAATTAAGTTTTCATTTTTCAATATGTTACATAACATTCGTATTCAAACATACAAATTCTGCAGCATGGGTTAAATAGTTGAAATAGTTTCATACTTCAATTTCAAGAAAATTCAAGGAGCATTCATTCTACAATATACACAAGGCATACCTCAGTGTATTTTGATAGTTCTTCCATACCACTAAATGTGCTAAAAACTGTTTCCAGTTTATGGCAACTCTGAACGAGTTTTATACACAGCAAATGACCAGGGTTCTTGCGTGCAACATTATGATTTGGTGTACAGAATTAAAAAAGGTACGACTTATGGTAACACCTATGTAAAGGTGTTATTTTGAGTATCTGAAATGGTCCTTTACACAATTTGGATGGAGGATTGTGTTCAGAGGATGGATGAAAGTGGCTGAAGAGCTGAGGAAAAGCCATGTATATAAGTTATGTTGATAAAGTGGGTGAGAGATTATGTTCATAAGATGGATAAACACATTGATTGGTAAAGGACCTAGTAAGGAGGGTGAATGATTTTCTACATGGTAGGTAACTCATGTTCTTATGTGGGTCATACCCTTTTATATACAACACCATGCCTTCACACAGCATGTGTTAAAACATACTTGAATTATCCAAAAGTAGAATTCCAAATCTAGGAAAAAATGTGAGTTATTATATTACAGTAATACTAAGATATAAAACAACATGTGTTGGTGGTTTTGTCAGGTATATTCGTATGTTTATTAAATATGAGTGCTCAATGTCTAATTTTTTTTTTTTTTGTGTGGATAGAAAAGAAGCCATTTTGTCCATCAGGAAACAAGTCCCAGTGAAGTCTATTGTTTTCATGATAATGTCATTGATCAGACTGATAACATTCACTTTTCTTTCCAATGAAAAATTACTTCAAAATTGTCATTAAAAAGAAAAGAAAGAAAAATCATAAATACATATACAGACAAAATAATAATAATAATTTGCTAATTCTTGCCCACATGGGGTATCTCACCTGCCCAACCATACACGCACTTTGTATTAACACACATACACACTCCCCTATACACAATATACACTGCTATTGGCCCACCCACCTACCCATACAAGTACAGTGGTATTGACCAAACTACCCACCCATACACGTATGGTGATGATGATAGACCTGCCCACATCTACATATACAGTGGTGATGACGTACGATGGTCGTAGACCTGAGATGGTATTAACGTCCAGAGGCATTAACATGATTGATGGGAAGGTAGGTAGGTCACCAATAGTCAGTGCCGAATTTAGGATACTTACGGCCCTAGGCCAAATTAATCTGATAGTTTTTTAGTTAGCATAATACGTGTTGGTATATACAGTACAATTAAACGTCTCACAACACAAATTTATTACAATACAAGCACAAAATGCACAAATATATTACAATACAAGTACAAAATGCACGAATATTATGGTGATCAATTTCGGTGAACCACGCTCACCTTCCTCAGACCAGAGGGATTCACAAAAGAATGAAAAATGGTGTTCAACAACTCAATTTATAGGCCTATGATCACGTAACCTCATTGGGTGGAATCGTCAAAATGGCGGCTGCTGTGATATTATTGGCTAATTCCTATTGGCTGTTACTTCTCTTCTTTTATTCCCTGAAAATACATTATTAAAAACTATTTCGGAATCAAAATTAACCTGTTCATTCATTAATTTATCACGATCCTTACATTTTTCTTTAAAAATAAATAACTTCCCAAGCATTCATATTACGACCCTTCTTACAAACTGTTAGAATAAAATAGATGAAAATGTAGATATTCTAAAAATCTTCTGTATAACTTCTTAAACATTTATACAGTGGATCCGGATCAGTTAAAAAAAAACTATTATACTCATCACCACTCATAGACAGTATACCAAATGTTCCGCTAACAAATAAAGATATAATCAAATATGCAAAACTATTAAAAATACCATATTTTAGAGGTGTATTTATGAGAGATTTACTTGTGAAAAGGAATCTGGTGTTGTAAATCTAGATAATATTGGGTATGTTACTTTAAGCGTGGTTTCGACATTGATTATTTTGATAGTTTTGGTAATGTAAAACCACCGTTAGAACTTCAGAGGTATTTTAATAGCGGACCATACAGAGTGGTGATTAGATACAACCACTTTCCTAAACAAGAACTTAATACTGTAAATTATGGTCATTTGTGTTTAGACTTTCCCGCAAAACAGAGATGATTTGTATTACAGGTAGAAGTTCAAGCCTCAAGTGCACACTTTTTCCAGCTATGGATCTTTCATCATCGGACGAATGGGAGATGGGTTTTATGAATCTCATGACTTACAACTCAATTCCTAATATTGAAGAGAACGTAAATAATAAACTGTACATCGGCAAAGATATAGAAATAAGTATAGCTACTGGTGCATATGAAATAGATGATATAAATAATTTTGTGATTAAGGAATTAAAGTTAAAGTCTCCTGCAACGCATTTTAAACTCGAGGCTAATAACAATACTCTAAAAAGTCATTTAAGTTGTTCACTAGAGATCGATTTCACCAAGGAGAATACCATTGCGTCTTTATTAGGATTTGAAATAGGTATGAAATTAGAAGTGAATAAAGTGTACAAGTCACCTAATCAAGTGTCCATTAATAAAGTAGACAACATACGAATCACATGTAATTTAGTCCGACGGTCTTATAGAGACGGGATTGAAGGTCACTTACTACACCAATTCTATCAACTGTAGTGCCGGAATTTAAAATTGTAGAAATCCCAAATACAGTTAAATATCTACCAATAAACAAGCAATTGAGTTTGAGCGAATTTTAATTTAGAAAATCAATTTGGTAATTTAATTAATTTTAGAGAAGAATATATCAATATAAGAGTAGATATTAGACCAAGAAGAAAATAATGGGCTTAGTATTTCCTGCTACTGTATTGAATAAAGAAAAACATAAAACATTGACCGCAAAAAGAGAATCTAGTGTCAGTTGTGAACAAGTCGTTAAGCAGTTAACATTACAGAATAAAATAATATACCTTCGTACAAAAGTGTCCTCTTTTAAGAGTAAGGATGAATAATATTTTATATATAGGAACAAATTCTAGCTTTGATAGTTCTACTGTTGATATTGAATGGCATTCTCATAATCCGTATACATTAAATTCTTACAAAACAAGTGATGAGATAAGGATACCTGTTCATCAGCAAGATGTTTACACATTACCTAGTAAAAGTTATTTTCTTTTGGAAGGTAAACTTGTCAAGACAGGTACACCCCAAACTGATGACACTACAACTCAGTTAGTTGGTAATGCTATGGTATTTCTGTTTGATGAAATCAGATACGGACTGTGTGGAACTGAAATCGATAGAGTAAAAACGTAGGTATTTCTACTACAATAAAGAAATTACTTACCTCTAGACCAGGAGACAAATATTGGATGCAGAACGCATGTTGGCAAAACGAAACCATGGGTGTGATGATAGAACATAATTTCCGTTTTGTGTTCCACTTAAAATACTACTCTGGTTTGCCGAAGATTTTGATCATATTTTACTGAATGTAAAACAAGAATTAGTCCTGTTAGGTTCATCTAATGATAAGAATTCAACCAGCTACATCTTTATTTGACTTTCAAATTCAACTCAACAAAGTAGTTTGGAAAATGCCATATGTTCAAGTTGATGATGAGGTGAAATTATCTCTTTTATATTTGACTGAAAGAGATAAGCTTATATCTATACCATTCAGAAGATGGCAATTACATGAGTACCCATCATTACCAACTACAAAGTTTCTAACTTGAACAGTCAAAACATCATCCATGATGGAGAAGCCAAGATATGTCATTATTGGGTTTCAAACTGATCGTAAAGACAAAGTAAATAAGAGTGCGTCACATTTTAATTTTTGTAACTTGGATAATATAAAACTGTACTTGAACAGCAAGTACTATCCATATGATAATTTGAATAGAAATAAATAAATTTTATATGATATGTATTCAAGGTTTCAATCATCATAATATTACATTGGCAGTGATGATCAACCTTGTATAGAAAAACTTACTTATCAAGAGAAGACACCTTTAATAGTGATTGATTGTTAAAAACAAGTTGATACTTTAAAAACTGGATCATTGGATGTTCGCATTGATATTCAAACAAGAGCTGATATACCAAAGGATACAACAGCACATTGTCTGATCATTCATGATGCACTAGTCCAATATACACCATTGTCTGACATTGTAAAAAAAATTATTTGAAATAAATGTCTGTATTTATAAAAAGTGAAGTCTTAAAATGATTATCCTTTTATAAGTAATATACTTGACTCTTAGAACAAGAAAAACAATGAAGGGTAATTAGTAATGAATAAATTAATAGGTATAAGCAAATTATTAATTTTTTTGTTGTAAACTAATTCTATTTGCAGATCATAACTATTATCATGCACGCCATTTTATATACAACAATCATTGATTAAAGCAATTCTATTTACAGATCATCTTCATTATTATCATCACTATCTTCTGTACAATAAGCCTTAAAGTGTCCATAAGCAACAGTATTGACACCATTTTTAGTAATGATCCTCTTATCGTCCTTATTGCTTAAAGCCACTTTTTTACAAGTTATTGTTTTAATTACAATTTTGAAGATTTAAATAATTTTATTTCTTTTCTAATACATCCACCGTTCTTTGGACATGATTTGTAATCATCGAACAAAATATCATTTTTAACAAAATTTGTTGTGATACATTTACACTTTTTGAACCGTAGGTTCTCTGTTGCTTTCACAATCGTTCAATGGAAGAATAGTTTTGAAACAATATAATTTTGGTCTTAATCCTATAAATTCCTCAATAAAAACACTGTTACACTCGTCCACAAATTTACCTAACACCTTTTTATTGACAGAACTGTAACACATATGTTGTGTTGGATAATCTGATGTATCAAAAAATGACATAAAACCTACGTCTTCACTTACATGTTTATAAAAGTCATTAGTACAAATTTCATAAAAAAACGCATCTGTGTCAATGTACAGAATGTTAATTTTAGATTGATACTTAGGCAACAAAATACTGTAGTGAAATTCGTACATCTTTGTCTTACTTAGTTCTAATACAGAAAATCCTACATAAATTGGTTTGTCGAAGTGAATTGTTTCTCTAGCACACTCTACTAAACTTAAAGATTCATCATATATGGTTCTGTCTAAATATGTGGGTTTACTAATTAACCTATTAAGTCTTCTATCAGATACAACTAATTCTAAATTTAATCTTTTTCTAATATTTTCAATGGTCTTGCCAAACATACTGTTATTGAACAGTTTATAAAAATCCTTTTCAAATGTATTTTGAGCTTTTTGAAGTCTCTCAGCGTTGAGATCAATGTAACATTTTAACCAAGGTGACTGATTGAATTAAATTATCCTATGGATTTTACTTCAAACAAGACCATTTTCTAACGCTTGTTTTAAATTTAAATAATGACAGATGTATCTTATTTTAGGTTGAAGTGTAGTAAGTAATTTTTGTTGTTTACTATTAGGTGGACATTGACTTATAGGTAAAAAAGGAAGGTCATTGTGCTTGTCATGACATGGAATTGGAAAGTATACATCAACCTCTAGGATATAGCCAACAGTAGTACATTCATAACGTTAAATTTGTTTAACTTACCTTTATACCACTTAAAATTATTTAAAGACATAGGTTGCGCCATTGCCCAGCCATACAGGTTATTACAATCTAGGTACATTATGTAAGATTGCTCTACCTCAGGCTTATAGTTATCCCCCATGTAAGGATTGTTAGCCACTGCATTTCGCTTAATACATGATTTAATACTACCTCTGATTCCATTCTATATAAACAAGTACATATTGTAGTCATTTAACAATTCTAGTTCTACATTAGTGTGCTTAAGTATAGCATCAAATGTGAAGCTGGGCAATATCAGATAATGTGCACAATCCAAGCCATCGCTGTTCAAGCACAAATTCCTTAAGTTTTCAAAAACCACCAAATAATAGAACATCCAATTTTAAATAAAGGTCACTATATTCACCCAAAGTTTTATATTAAAATGATGCCAAACATCAAGTGCATGTTGATAATCTGCATCCGAAATGTCAGTATTTAAAAGAGTATTTTTAAAACTTACTTTTGCAGGCAATTGGGGTTCATTTAATGTTGACCAAGAAGATGTATATTCGTAGGGATATACACCTTTACTTGTAACAAGTGGCAGCTCTTGAGCAGGAAAAAATAATTTAATATGTTTAAATTTATCATTTGGAAATTTTTAAATTTTAATATGGACTGTTTTACATCATCAGTGTCAGGCATTACTGCGCGGACAGGTTTATTTTGTTTATAGATATTTCTGTATTCAGTTAATTTCTCAAACATTGTCGGTCCCTGAAATTTCGTTAAACATCTTTTACAAAATTCTGCTTTGTGTTTATGCTTAGTAACTTGTGATCTAACCAATTTACTAAAATTTGATATGTAACAATTACGACTGTTAGCCTCATTATTCGTTATCAAAAGAAGATCAATGTGTGTATTCAGTTCACTGATAAAAATTCTAAGGGGAAAATATTTCAGTTAATTAATTTAGTCTATACACATTTACACTAACATCAGGATTTATTCTTTCAAATTTCCTAATTTCTTTCAAGGGTGTAGGGAAGTCTATCCCATTAAAATTAAATTTGTCGATAACATTGTCGTATCTATTATAAATTTTATTTCTCTTTTTACCTTTAACAAAATGTTATAAAAGCGCTCACTTAAAACAAAACTCGTCTACGTTTATTGGATTTATAACTGCTTTTTTATCTATCATTTTCTGAGGCAAAGGCAAATAAGTGCTCTCTCCTAAAAGGCTATATTTACTAATACGGATCATAATTCCATCTACTCTTAACAACTCCATCCACTACCTCGACCTTCATACTCGGTCTCCTCAGTATATGTTTTACTAAACAATTCATTGAGGATACTATCTAAATTTGTATCTAATAATACTGATATGTTTTTAGTTTTAAATGCTCTGTCTTGAATTTCATTTGTAGTATGCTTAATATAAGTGCTTTCTACCCAAATATTAAATTAAGTTTGGCCTGTTCAGTTCATACTCATTGAGTTTCTCAAACGCAGGATCATTATCATCTTTTACCAAAAACACAACCTTCTTTGAAATCTTAGTCCAGTACATGTCTTGTGTAATTCCTTTCAGGTCTTCTTAATCTGTTATCTCAATTTTTAATAAATACCGACCCTCTTCTCCAGTAGTGGCACATTTTCTTACAGCCTCTTCGTTTCTTATAGTAAGCTCTTGAATTATCAGTGTAGTTCCTTTACACCTTTTCCCAACACCTAGACCAAACAAATTAAATACGTCATCCTCATCGGTGTCTGCTCCTTTTTTACTCATTCATTTACTTTTTAACGAAATCATGAAACAATTTTACCGACTCAATTGAATACCTGATTTTACTGTACACTTCAAATATGGGTTCGGTATATTGGTATATTTGATCAGTTCTTCATATTCCCTCTCTACTTCGTTCATATAGTCTAACTTATGTTCTGACAAATCTCCCGACTGAGCAACACCTGAACCAATAGCATTGGAGGCTAGTTTTAAGTGAAAGTACAGACTTGTAACCTCCGAATTCATTAAGTCAGACACGCCTGTGCGTATTGCATAGTGTTTTTTCCCAAAGAGAAACTGAATTCAATCCGAGCAATATTAAAATCTCTGTAACCCCTTTCAAGGTGTAAAAATTTTCAATCTTTTGAGTTAAAGATGAATTATGTGTTATAGTACTTGTGGTTATGGTACTTGGTTTGTTTTACCTCTTGACGTTTTTTTGGAGCCTGAAGAAGTTGGAGGCTGTGTCATGGGTTGCTCCTGAGAAGGTTCAGTGAACATCAAATCAGATGACAAAAGTGTTTCAAGGTTAGTGTTCTCCATATCTATGCATAAAGAAAAAGAATTATAAAAACTACTTTTTTTACAAAAAATAAAATACTAGTTTTGAATTAAATCTGTTATTTAATTCATTTTAACTATATATAAGTAATTTGAAGACATTACACCAAACCTCCATCTTCCGTAAGAACTTTAAGTAAACAAACTACATGATAAATAACTATATACCTGAGGTAGATCATAGGGGTTTGTTAAAATTATATTATGTTGAGCTAATTGACTCCTCTACTAGTATTTAACGATGGATCATGCAATTCTTTTATTATAGGCTTGACCATTTTTTCACATATTAGTTATGCTATCCTATCTCCCTTATTTATTTCAAATGGTAGATCAGAATGATTAAACACTACAACAGTTATATTGTTGCTGCAGTCACGATCAATAACTCCACCCACCACATCTATGAATTTAAGTAAAGCTAAGCCTGCTCGAGGTGCGGTTCTCCTGTACGTACCTTCTCGTAAAACTAATGTCAGATCAGTTTTTACTAGCATTCTATTACGTGCTGGTATTACATATTTATACGCACTACAAAGATCGCACCCCGCTGAACTAATCTTACGTCTTTCAGGTGCAAAAGCATTAGCTGTTACTTTATAGAAGCCTAAGATAGACATACTTTGGTGTGTTATACTGAATAAGTCCGGAAGAAGTAGTTGAACACGGCGTAGAACGGGTTTGATAGAAGGTGATGGAATGGCCTGTAACAACATAAATATTAAATTACTTATAGGAAAATTATTTATTTCAATTAGAGGAGATGTGAGAATAAAAAACAAAACATTGCAAATATTAACAAGAAAATTATTTTGATGTATTAGTTTATTATATGAATGAAACTCACTTTTATAATTTAGTAAGTAAAAAGGCGAAAGATTTATACGTTTTGAAGGGAAACCAGAGTTGGGGCGAGCCAGTGGCCGAGTGGTCTAAGGCGTCAGGACTTTGAGCTTGGGTTAGAGATAGCGCTGGTTCGAATCCGGCCTAGACTGACAAGATATATCAGTAATATTCACCTTGTACTGTACAGGTTCGCCTCCTTACTCTGACTGAATAAGTTCCTCGCACAGATCAATGGTCTATGGGGAATGGTCAGAGTAAGGTTAAGGAGGAGATCGGCCTCTCATTAAAAAAAAAATAAATAAAAAAAAAATAATAATTTAGTAAGTGTCTTGAAGACTGGAATGAAGTGGATAGTTGAGTAATAGGATATGTAAAAGAAAAAACATATCTCTATATATTTTTCTTGGTTGAAAAAACATTTATTTCAAACGTTAGTGATGAGTACAATTAATTAAAAAAGAGATTTTCGTATAAAAATTAGTTATAAAATTTAAATATTTTAAAATCTACCTTATTATTTTCTAGAAATTAATGAAACTAACTAATGCTTTTAATAAGATTTGTTATTAAATAATGTAATCAAATTATAAAAATAAAATGTGGTAATTAAAGTTACAAGTATTTTATTAAAATGTGTTTTTTTAACTATACACAAAAGTGTAATCGGATTGATGTAAGAAATAATTTTATAACTTAATCATTTCATATAATTGTTTTTAAATTATAAACTTTTAGAAAATTGGTTAAAATAAATTATTTTAAAAACCAATTAAATAATTTATCACAAAGAATTATTTATTTGATCATAAAATTTTTATAAAACTGACAACTTTAATCATTTTACTAGAACATATAAGGCAAAATAATTTAGTTAAGTTAGTTGTATAGTTAAAAAATAAATAAAACGCAACTGTAATTGGGTTTATAAGTTAAGAAATAATTTCATACAATTAATGTTAAACTATTGTTTAAAGTTACAAATATATTTTTGTACATGAATTAAATCATTTTTATTCTCCAAGCATTTCATTAAACTAACACATTATTGATTTTATTAAAAATATCTGTAAATAAAGTCTAAGATATTGGTTCTCGTAAAGAGTGTAATGATTATTTTCTTAAAATATTAATTGAAAATGATGTCAGAGAATATATAAAATAGTTACTGTTTATAACTAATAATGTTAATCAGTTGGGAAATCTATAGCATTTACTCACCAGATTCAATATCTGATATAACCAAGAATCAACTTGTTCAAGTCTAGAGGTTCCAGAAAAATGTTGGGGCCGTTGGTCTCCAGAGCTTTAACAACTGCAGATGCTGCATGCTTGAAATCTTTGTGTATTTATACCCAGTAAATGACGTCAATTGAACGTGTGTCCGGCCACGTGCGCACGGGTTCGACCGCGTGAGGGTCAAGATGCAAAGTCAAAGTACATATGATGAAATATTACATCAGCAAAATTAGACTTAAAATATTTTCTCATATGCAAAGATTTTTCTTGTAGCAGAATACACATCAGCTGGTAAAAACAAACATCATTATTGTTATTAAATACTGTAAAACGAGGACATAAATATCAGCTAATTGGAACAAAGCTTGTACTTTTTCCATAAAGTTTTCCCCAAAAAATTAAAACTAATTATTATATGAATGTCACCTACTGTATGTATGTAAATACTTTTTCTAGTATTTAACCATTCGTAAAGAAAAAAAAGTCGACTGGTTGAGGAACAAACCTTTAATTAATTTTATTTAAACACGTGCTACCTTTTTTAGCTCAAGTGAGTGATTTTAGAGGTTTTAAAAGGAATAGATTATTAGGTTAGCAGAATTGAAGAGAAGCCGTAATTGTTGCCAAGAAAAGTCGCACAGCAATAAGGCGCGGGCTGATAAAGCGCGCCTACTGTAACACCGAAAAAAACACATTTGTATTTAATATAGTATAACTAAAAAGAAAAACAAAATCATACATGTATTTACTATAGTATAATGTAATAAATTGTGTTTAATGGTAACACTGACAATGAGATATATTTTATATAGTACAAATGTGACGACAAAAAAATCATATACATATTCAGTATAGTATAATGCAATTAATCGTGCGAGTTGTTAACACTGTGAAAAAAACTGTTGGTAATGGCCTGTACATTTTATATGGTATAAATATAAAGAAAGAAAAGTGTATTTCATATAGTATGGCTTGGTGTAAGTGAAGCGAACCACATCAGCCGATACTATCAGACGACAAACCAACAGATTTTTTTCATCCGGTTTGAATAATAAATGGTCGGAACAAATTAATACTATATTAAATAAAAATTATTGGAAAAATACCGGTTGGAAATATCGGTACATTTTATATAGAATAATTGCATTGTGTACTTCATATAGTATGGCTCGGCGTAAGCGAAGTGAACGAAGGCACACGCTGCCGCTACTGTGCTGCAGTGGTAGCGTCTCGGTCTCACGTACCGAAAATCCTCGGATCGATCCCGGCACCGGTCTACGACACTTTTTGCTCACAATTAATTTAATAAATACAATTTGACGTCAGAAGAAAAAGCGCGAAAACGGCGTGACGTCAATATAAACAACACTGACCTAGGCCAACGTCATGGGGAACCACGTTTTCGTAGTAAACTTGACCTCTGGGGTCATCACATGTCCTTCAAGTGCTATTTTTATACTACTAATAAGTTATAGAACATCATTTAAATAAATTAGTAATAAATATTTAAAATTAAAAACAACGCAACATGAACAATAATATTAATTAAAGATTTATTTTACAGAATTAGTAAAGAAAATTTAAAAACTTAATTCCATGGTAAATAATGACTCGTGAAAATAAAAAATTAAAAGTCTATTTTCATAAAAGTTCTGTTTTCAGGTACTTTTGACATTTTTCCTTAAATACAGTAATGGAATCATAAAAACTATCCATTTTTCCTCCACCCGAAAGCATCAGATTATAAGTTCTCATCATCCGGAGCAAAGGCGAGGATGCATGCGCTACCGTTTGTACCTGTGGCAGATCAAACAGAAGTTTGCCCCTACTGCTAAAATTAGGGACCGTAAAGCAGAGACACTCCAAACAGGCAGAACTGTCCATCCTTCCTTGCACCAAGCCCTGCAGGTACACTTGTTCCAGCACAGCCCTCTTCATACATAGACTCTTAAATCCAAAGAGACCCATCAGCTCATTGTAAGAAACTAAGTAAGGTTAAATATTAAAACACTTAAAATAAAGATACTTAAAAAATCTTTTTTAATTCTTTCTATGGCACCTTTGTAAACAGCATGAGTTGGATTCCACACAATTTTGGTCTAGTGTGTTGGTTAGGACTGCACTTTCCAATCTCGACCTGACCAATACACTATACAATGTAATTAATGTTTTTACATTTTTCAAATTGATTCCCTGTTGAATTATGAATCCCACCATGCGGCTGGCTGAAGAAATGCAGTGGGCCATGTGCATTTGAAAAGTTAAACTACAATTGAATCGTTTATTGCAGAAACCCCATAACTAACATTTTTTTCGATTTTGACTTTATAGTATATTAATGATGTACAAATTAAAATACATCGTTTGGTGCAGAAATCACACAACTGCGACTATCCTAAAGGCTTCAAACTGGGTATCGAATCATTCGTTTAGTGCAGAAACCCCTCAAGTGACTGCAGTTGTGGGGTTTCTGCAACAAACTCAGGGTAAATTAATTTTTTTTGTGTTGAGCGATGTCGGCAGCCGTGGCTGTCATTGTTGCCATGTGCTCTTCACTTCCTGTCTATAGGTCAGTGGTGTACTGTTTGTTTACTACCGTTTATACCGGGCTGATTTCTTGGTTGTTAATGCGTTTTTAAGTATAAGTTGTTGTAGTGGTTATAAAGAACTTGTGAAAGTCTATCTAGTAAGCTAAGGGACCCTCTTCTGTGTGAAAGTGCCAAACGTACTGCTGTTGGAGAGATGATGGTTCATAAAAATAGGGCTAAGAAGTATTACAAGAAAATAAAAGATTACAGTAATGACAAAGATGACGAAACTTTGGCAATATGTTTTGACTTCATGCAAAATCTACCTTTGCCGCACATTCCCGTCCAAGAAGTCTTCTACATGCGGCAATTGTGGGTGAACTGCTTTTGTATCCTCAACCTAAAGAATAATAAGGCGAACATTTATGTATACCATGAGGATGTAGGAAATAAATCACCAGATGAGGTGTGTTCTTTTCTTTTTGACTACATAAAGACTGAAGTCCCTGATACAATAAAGAAATTGGTACTGTTTAGTGATGGTCCTTTTGGACAAAATAAGAATCACACCGTGATAAGATTCTTAATGGCTCTGTGTGACAATTCACATTTTGAGACTATTACATACTGCTTCCCAGTGCAAGGGCATTCCTTTTGGCTCTGTGACAGGGACTTTGGCTGTAACTTGGACTTTGGAACTTGACTTGTCGGCACTGGTGGCGCAGTGCTGTAACCCAGCTACATGGGGACAAAGTGTTTGGGAGATTGTAGGCGATAGGTTGTATGCTCGGTCCTCTTAATACCGACATGGCGTCCGCTTGGTGGTTGCTATCGGCGTGGACACTACTAGAGAAGTCTGGGGTGTCCATGTTGGGTGGTAATCATTGTGCGGATGTTGTGTGGGGGAGATAACTGAGTATCAGGCTTGTCAATTAGCTGAAAATCAGACCAGCACTACGTGGTTCGGATTCCACGTAAAGCTGTAGGTCCCTTAGTTGCCCTGGCTGTTGGGCTATTAATAAATTGCCCTTTCTGAGGAACAGTTGAACTCAGTTAGTAACCAGACTACACTCATCCACACTCATCCTACACTCATAAAACCATTCATATTCGCCTTAAAATACGCACAACGGTGTGTCGGCGTCTCATGTGTAAGAATGTAAGAATGTAAGAATGTAAGAATGTATAAAGCACCTCATACGGAAAGCTGACTGGATTTATACACCACAGGAGTACATTGAACTAATACTGAGGGCTAGTAATTCTGGTCGATTCACAGTCCATGAAGTGAAAACCAATGAAATATTAAACTTCAATAGCTGGTGGCCTGCATACTACAAAAAGACAGTTTCAGCCTCCGATGAAACAGCAGGAAGAGCCATCCCGAAGAAGGACAAAGAACCATTTAAAATATCCACTTACAGACAGTTCCAGTTCTCCTCACATTCGCAAGGGAAAGTAGTAGTGAGGGAGTTCATTGATGGCTTACGTGAGTCCACATTCACCCTCCTGAAATGTGACAAACCACCGGAACTACCAACTGCAGTTGCCTACCCCCAAGGACAGGTAAGAAATTTTTTTTATTTCTACAATTTTATTTGAAACAATTAAAAGAAAACAACGAAGTTATTTTTGTTTTACAATAATAATGAACATAATGTTATTAGTTAATAAAAATAATATCAACAACATATACACTTTTTTTTTAATATGCTAGCCAGTCAGGACTTATCTTTACAGAACCAACAAGTTGATTTCTTCGTTACAGGTACCTATCCAAAAGGCAAAGCTCAATGATATCAAAAAGTTGACCAACTATACCACAGGGTATGAAGACTTCTACAATGCTTTGTTACAATAGCCAACAACAGATGCCGAAATGATTGAGGGGTCCAATGAAGATGACGAGTAGGTTAAGTCCGAAAAAATGTACATTTTTTCATGTTTTTATACTAGTTAATGAGTTCCATCATTGAATAAAGTGTCTTATTCATATTTTTGTTTTTCAATGTGCCCAAACCTGCAAATCTGTCAGAAAATTACTAAACTAATTATAATTTGATTTTAAAACAGCGTTTATTGCAGAAACACCATAAGTGAAAAAAATTATTTATTTTTTTTCTAAGTGGTATGTCAGCCCTGATGATTAAGATCAACATCCACGACTTTAAATACCTTGGTAGTTAACAATTAAAAATTACTTAATTAAAATGTTTGTTACTTTTTTGGAAATTAGGTTTTTCTTGATTTCCCTAAAATTCAAAAAATGTTGGTTATGTGGTTTCTGCAATAAACGATTCAATTCATGTTAACACTCAGATCTTTAATCAATTCAAATTTAGAAATTAACTGACCATTTAAGTAATAGTTATTAGTAAACACATGTTTTTAGACACCCTGTCTATATCATCCTGCAGTTTAATAGAATCAGACTGGCTTGAAATGTACTGAACACATGTTTTTAGACACCCTGTCTATATCATCCTGCAGTTTAATAGAATCAGACTGGCTTGAAATGTACTGAACACATGTTTTTAGACACCCTGTCTATATCATCCTGCAGTTTAATAGAATCAGACTGGCTTGAAATGTACTGAACACATGTTTTTAGACACCCTGTCTATATCATCCTGCAGTTTAATAGAATCAGACTGGCTTGAAATGTACTGAACACATGTTTTTAGACACCCTGTCTATATCATCCTGCAGTTTAATAGAATCAGACTGGCTTGAAATGTACTGAACACATGTTTTTAGACACCCTGTCTATATCATCCTGCAGTTTAATAGAATCAGACTGGCTTGAAATGTACTGAACACATGTTTTTAGACACCCTGTCTATATCATCCTGCAGTTTAATAGAATCAGACTGGCTTGAAATGTACTAAACACATGTTTTTAGACACCCTGTCTATATCATCCTGCAGTTTAATAGAATCAGACTGGCTTGAAATGTACTGAACACATGTTTTTAGACACCCTGTCTATATCATCCTGCAGTTTAATAGAATCAGACTGGCTTGAAATGTACTAAACACATGTTTTTAGACACCCTGTCTACATCATCCTGCAGTTTAATAGAATCAGACTGGCTTGAAATGTACTGAAATATTTTAAGATCATCGGCGGATAGCAAAGATTTTGCAGAGATGAAATGTTGACATAAGTCATTAATAATAATTGTAAATAAACATGGCCTCAAGTTTAACCCTTGAGGTACTCCAGACTGCACAGTAAAAGTAGATGACAAAAAATTACCTATGATGTTAAACAAAAATTAGGTATGATGTAAAAAATAAATTAAGTTGTTCGAAAATCCGTAGTAGTGAAGTTTCTTTAATAAAATAAGATGATCCACCTTGTCGAAGGCCTTGGGCAGGTCGAGAAATATGGCATCTGTCTGGATCGCTGAGTCCAAACCTGAGGAGACATAATGTGTAAAAGACGTTAAATTGGTATTAACAGATCAACCAGGTACAAACCCATGCTAATTGATAGAGAGATATTTCTTGAAATGATCAAAAATGATTTTGTGAATAATTATTTCGAAAACTTTTGCTGGGACAGATAAAATAGCCACAGGTCTATGAAGTATGTGTTCAGTCAGCTCTGTGGGATAACACTTTGAAAGAGTACAGTGACAGAAACATCAAAATTAAACCATGGGAAGAAAAAGAATTACAAGAATTTTTTTATCTTTTCAGCCAATAATGAAAAATCTCCCAGTTGATAAAAAATGTGGGCCCTTATGGCCATTACCAAGCCATGCATCAAGCTATTTGTCCTGTTTCAAATACTCCATCACTAATGATGCCATTTTTCAGCCTACAGCCCCAAATATATCGAACTATTTACAGCCATACATAAGTAATGAAGCACAACAAATAGCATATTGACCACTGTTCCTCTAACTCAAACATCCATACTTCACTATATCAACCTCAAAATACGTCCAACTACAACGTTAGAACCCCAATACTGCCATTAAAAACGTGCATACCAATAATCTAGTTCAACAAAATCTATGTGTTCTCTCCCCAACACAATCAGAATTGGGAAATTGTTAAATTTTCAGTGTGTTTAACGATGATCTAACCGAATTATAAAATATTTGACTTTAAAAATGAATACCTCTCTTTGTTGTTTATTTTTGCAGTTCTCAGATAATTAATAAACAATAAAAACAAAATTTTTTATTTTCCTTTTTGAAATATGTTTGAATTAATATGATGCTTTATTATTTAAACAGTCATTTTAAATCTATGAATTTTAGTTTTGTAAGAGCCAATTTTACAAATGTTTATGCTTAAGTGGTTGATAACATTTTTTATTTAATTTATTAATATGAATATTTGCCTTACCTTAATGTAACTTTCAAACGCTCTTCTGCACTAATACACAATTTAAACTTGGTCTAATTTTTTGTTAATTATTTTGTTCTTGAACTTATAACAAACATTCATCAAACAAAGTAACTCTCATTCTAAAATAAACAAAAAACCTTTCGTCATCACTCATAAGAAATGCCATAAGAGTATGGAACTGGCCTTGAGTTAAGTGAACAGGGTTTATGGGGTGCACTGCAAATGTACACTTCTTCTTAATGTAAGATCTCACAGCTATTGCTAATATCAAATCTTCCTCACTCAAAGAAGTTATCATGACAACTGCGACGAAATCGTCTAGTGTAGCCACCCCCTTGCGACCAAACCCACGACCAACATTTTGCTCTGGTCGCATGCGACCAAGTCAACTGATGTGGCCGTACCCAAAGAGAAACATTTCGATTATGAAATTTTGGATTGTTAAAACATCTCGCAATCACACATCATTACACTGGGCTGGTGACTGAGAACCGCGTCACTGTTCAAAAAACCGCTGCTGGACAAAATAATAATAAGCTAGATTTACGCCGCGGCGCAGCCTCACTAAAATATTTTGCTTTGTTCAAGCTTAATAATTCAGGGTGTGTGACCAATATCTTAAAGGTTTTTATGTTATTTTTTTACCCTGCTATCATTCTAGTAATTTCAAAGGTAATAAAAATGCATTTTATTATTTTCTAGAATTTTTTTGTAGCAGGGAAAAATACCTTAGTGTAATGGTTGAAATATTATTTTTCTATCAAATCTAGGTTCCCTCAGTTCTGTTTGGGACTGAACAGTTATTTCTTCTTTGCCACACTCTAATACTATATAGTGATTAAAATAAAAGTTCAAATTAATATGTACCTTGTTTCAATCTTACGTTAAAGCAAGTGAGTAGTTCAGATATTTTAAAGACAAACACCAATTGAAAAACATTTATGGATGCTAGCAATTATATTGTATCCCTTAATTTCACAATGATGGTATTAAAGCATAAAGCACATTTCAAGTTAATACATAAATTTATTTTAATTTAAATTTTTTTAGTTGGCACAACCTTCAAAGCAGAACATAAATGATTAGAAATGCTACTAATGTTTTATTTAAATACATACATAGGTTGAAATGTTGTTTTCACTGATTAAATAATCTTGGTTTACAAATTTGGCTAAAACCCCAAAACTACAACAAACTCTGACAAACATTTCTATATTTATAGAAAATATATAATTAAAAAAGTTAGCAAACAGCAGCTAGTTGTTAAAATTATTAATATTGCTAAAATTATTTTATTTTATAAATTAGTATTGCAGTTAATTATTAAAATAAATATCATTATTTGCGAGGCAAAATACAGACGACAACAAAAGCCTCTAAAAATAGAGTTGAAAAGACATTATAAGTAACAAAATAATATGAACTGTAATCTTTTATTTTCATTTATTCTTAAGGCGCCGATCGTCAAGATATGGGCAATATGTATTTCGAATGAATGTGATGAGTGTATATGAGCGAATGTAGTCATTGTTACCAACTAGGGCCAACTATTTCTTAGAAAGTGTGATTAATTAATAGCCCAATTACAAATGAACATTATCATTGGGTAGTTATCAGCTAATCCCTTTCAAAATATGTTATGACTCTGATTGGGATCGAACTGAGAACCTTTAGCTTATGGAGCTGGGATTTACCAGCTGTAATACTTAGTAAGAAAAATATTAAAAATACAATAAATAAACTTCTAGATTGTTCAATTCTCACATTATTCTCTTTTACTGAAAATGTCACGTTTTTAATTTGGATAAAGTTGGATTAGTGATTAACATCGACACTCACTCCACTCCATACTCATAATAAATCTCATATCTAAACTCTAAACATTCGCTTTTATAGCTTTTTTGGCTGCAAAATCTTCAAACAAATCGTTAAAGACTAAGGCTTGAAAAAGCTCAGCATTTGCATCAAAACGCAAATGCCAAAGTAAAAAGAATCTTTGTCAGAAGTTGAGTTCCTCAAGTAGTTCTTTATTCTTTTCAACACGCTGAATGATCTTTCTCCAGATGCATTCATTAGATGTCATCATGCATAGAAGAATGTGCAAAGCTGTGATCATATTTGGAAATAATGTAGTCAACTGTATTTCACAAATCAATTGCAGATACTCCAAAAGTAGATTCCTCGAATTTTGTTATAGTGAGGTTCTCTTTCTTCATCAAATATACCTTCAACAAAGCCTTTGAACTGTACACGCTCTTCTCCAAAGTCACCATCCTGTCGGTTTGATACTGTATGGCCAAAATAGAAGCTTTTCCCCTGGCAATTGACGATGAGTTGTTGAAAAATCCAAATTCTTCATTAAGACTGAAATAAACTTAGGACCTCTTATTCAATTCTGAATACAGCCTGTCAATTACAACATTGAATGTATTAATCTCTAAGTCTCTGCCATTAAAATCACCAGGGAGAGCTTTCCATTTTGGGAGTCTTTTTATTTCAATGTCATGAAGTTTTTTTCGTAGGAGTCAAAGATATCTCTCAGACTCAATATGTACTCCTTTAGAGATTTGTATATGTTGCAAGTCGCATTAAAGTCTGCAGCAGTATTTTGCTACTCAGATGTTGTAAAATATCGAACCTCATGTTTGGTAAAGTAGCATTCTCTAACTTAACTTGTTCATATACAAAAATAATGTATTCCATTTGCAGTAACGGTAATTATTAATTTTAAAAAGAAAAAAGAAAAAGAAAAAAATCAATTGTTGCTTTAACAATTTTTTGTACAAAGTGCTGCGGCCCGGCCCCTTTTTGCTAGTCGACCTAGTGGTAGATCCGGCACTGCCAATAGTCGTGACGGATTGGAAAGTGGGTGGTCCACCAAATGCAATTACTGTTGGGAGGGTAGGTGCATGGGTAATCAGTCATTATTGATAGGAGGTCCATAAACCCATATATAGGTGAGATCAATACAAATTGATTAATACAATACAAAGATAATACATGTTAATCAATGTAATACAAGATTGCAATTATGTAAGTAAATAAAAAGAATAAAAATACGTAATATTTAAAAGAGAGAGTTGTGACGTTTTTTATTTGTCCTTTTAACTCATTTTGTACTGTCTTTTGTTTTTAAATTTTAATGACACTGCAGTTTGTGCTAAATTAGCAAGGAACTGGTTAATGTATTCATGTAAATGTATACATGTTCATATTGTAAGTAACTGTTTAATTGCTGAATCATAAGATTCATACATATGACAGAATAAACTAGCTTACATTTACAATAATACATTTTGGGAAAATGATTAAATAATTTACTGTATATACAATTAATTTAAAGTATGGTAAGTTAATTAATTCATAATATGTTTTTCAACACAATTTTTTCATATAAAACATAACTTTTCATTCAGTATGCCCAGAAACACATATAAAATTATAAATAAATCACTTATAATCCCTAAAAAATGTTTATATATTTGTAAATAGGTTTTTGGTAAGTCTAATTTTGGGAGTAAGCATTTCATATTTGTTACTTATTAAACAACAAACACTATGCAAGCTGTGTATGAACTGTTTTGTTTATTGCTCATTCACATTCACTGTCCTTGTCCTTTTGGGGAATAACACATCATAAGGAAACTTTTTAAAGAATTTAAAAAATATATTCTTGTTCCATGATTCTGTTGCATGTTGTACTGCCGGTAGCATTTGAGCTTTAAGCTGCCTCCAGGAAGATTTTATTATATTCTTTGCTAATGTATCTGAAACCAATAATATATACTTAGTTAATTATAAAATATAAACAGATATTGTTCAAATTTTAAATGTTCTGTACACATAATCAAAATGTAAACATTTCAATAGGGCCCTTTACACGAACGTTGTTTTGCAAGTGCTTGGAGTGTGCAGGATTGCGTCCCGGAAAAGTGCACCGATTCAAGTACGCATGATTGCAGTTTCCTGCTCAAGTTGCAAGTTTTTCGATCACACATTCTTTAGTGCACGAATCCCCTTTTCAATTTTGTAATAAAGAAAAGAATGTGCGTGTAAAGGCAATCACCGCGTGAAAGTTGAATGTGTTGGAGCATGTGCAAAACACAGTTTTGCTGTACTCTGTGTAGACCCTCTGTAGTTTTAATGTTGTTTCAATTCAATTATAGTTTTAGAATTGTAGTTTTAATCGTTCGATTCAAGTTCTTTAAATCGGTTTCAAGGTGAACATGGAAAGAAACAAAATTGCTCAAGTAATTGCATTTGCTAGTCTTAGTTTCATGGGCATTAAAAAGAAAAAGTAAAGGTCAGTATGGGTAAAAAACTTACAGACGGTTTGGCCACATACCGCTGATACAAGAATTGTATGAATATTATCCAGATGATTTTAAAAGCTACTTGCGTAATGATGACGCAACGTTCGCTGTATTGTTGCATAAAGTTAGAAATGGAATAGTGAAGAATAGAATTTTGAAGCAGGATAGTTTTGAGAGAAAGTAGCCCATCAGTCCCCGGAAGCACGTTTAGCAGCCACTCTCTGATACCTTGCTACAGGGTGCTCCTTCTCCACTACGCTGGCTGTTACATACTTTTTTAAGTTCTTTCCTTAATGATCCTCTTAGGCTTTGTATTTTTTTCACAAAATCTTGAGTGGCTTCAGGAAACCTTTTTCCTTGCAAAATTGAATCAATTTCTTATATGCGTCCTCTTTCATGTTCTTTTTTATGTAAATCTTCCAATTTGATTTTCTACAGACAAGGAAAAGGTTTGTACAACGATAGCAGCATTACTTTAATAGTTTTACTCCACATTTGTATATCCGCCATCACATCGAAAACAACAGCTACCAAAAGCACTGACACGTATTAAAGCATACACAGTAGTATACACAAGGATACTTATTACACCAAAAAGGGTCCTTTGTCTGCACAAAGGAAAGCGTGTCTTACTAATAGCACAGACCGCACAATCATGCAGTAAAGCATTGTGACAGACCTGACTCATCCCTGGCACGCTTTCCTTCCCACTCCCAAGTCTTTACACTTACATACTTTCGCCCACGAAAGAACGTATGTGTAAGGGGCCCTAATGTCAATTAAAAGATTCATCTCATCAGAATTTATTTTCTTGGCATTTAGAGTGGTAAATTATAATCAGTCTTCGTAAAAAGCATTATTGTTGTAGTAATTTCTCATAGAAATTTCCCTATATGGAAATAGTTAATAAATGTAAAATTGACTTCATTAATCCCTCATTTTGTTAGATGACTTGTATAAACATAAATATAATTAATTACAAATGAACCTATGAGGAAAGGCGGTGTTGTTGTTGTAAAAACTATTACTTTTAATGGCACAATACTTAAATAAAGGAGTAAGCTCCTTTAGGAAACTTATCTGTGTACAGACTTTACATATTAATAACATAAAGAGCAAATAAGCAACATTTTCGCAAGTACATGGCCATAAGACCAGGTTATTGTTTAAAAGATTTCATATGGTCATTGGTGCCCTTTGAAAGATGTGTTTGCGTGTGTGAGGTGTAAGAAAAGTGGGTGAGTCAGACAATTACATATATATCATGGTGTGTGGTTTTCTATACAAGATTTAGAAAAATCATATCCAAATTATTACACATATATGAAATGTAAGTCTAATATAAAGTGCTATTATTCAAACTAAGATGGTAAAGTAAAATAATTTTAGTTTCAGTTTACAATAACGATCACTTGGCACTGAAGTTAAACAGTTACAGTTATAATTTAAATAAAACTTACTAAGAGCAGGTTTTCCTATCACCACATCGTCATTCCGGAGATATGCATTTCTTACACCTTCTCCCCTTAAGTTCCAGGTGAAGCTTCTTAAGATGAGGTAGTCGTAATTATCAATAGTTTGCACATCTCCAACAATATGGTATGTTACATTTAAATCCTCTGAAATTATACTATATTTGAAACAGAGAAATAAGTGCATGTATATTTTGTTAGGAAAAATATAAATAGAAAGCTTAAAGAGTCAGTGTTTTGATTACTTAAAATAAAACTTATAATTCTTATATTACTTGAACATAATGAATAATGAACTGAAGCCCACCCTTGCGCAAACACTGGACTCTGCCGAGGGTGGGAGACAGTACACCAACGCAGAGGTTAAAAAAAAAGTCATCGGAAAAATATTGTTTATTGCAAGTGAATTACTGATTTAAAGAGAACAAGTTTACACGAGAAAAAAAAAAAAAATAAGAAGACTCAACAGAGAACAACAAAAACCTGTGATTTGTAACTTCCAATGGCTGATATGAATAAATATCTTTGTCTCAAGGCTTAAAAGAAAACAAATCAACATACGAGTATTTTGACCTAACCATGAATAAACAGAAATTGTGGTATACTGCATGGCTTCTATAATATATAACAGGTTGTCTCATTCTCATATTGTCTATACAGGTTGTTACAAAAAGGTTGGGCTGGCTATGCATTTTCATATCCTATTTGTGATTCTAAGCTAAAAATCAAGAATAATATTTTTTCAAAGACGCCATTTTGTTTTTTCATAGAACAATTTATATCTTTGTCGTTATCTTTACGATTGTTACAAAACTCGGTAAACGGATTCATATTAGAAAGTAGTATTTGATAAAATAATATTTTTAAAACTCACATTATTTTCAAAATGGCGGCCATCTTATTTTTATTTTAAAAAATATCTAAAAACCGCAGGTTTTATAAAAATTGTGTAAGATACAAACAAGTTTTTAAATGACTTTCTTTTACAATGATACCTCATTTGTAAATGTCGCTTGGGAAATAACTATTTTATGAAGAAACCTTAATTCTCCTACTGTCAAACTAGTAGTCATTTAACTTACATATGAATTAAGGTCAATTCATATAATAGTTATTTCTTAAGCCATTTTAAAAACTGAGGTATCATTGGAAAGAGAAAGTCACTTTAAAACTTTTTTGTGTCTTACACAATTTAAAAAAAACAAGTACTTTTTAAATATTTGTTTTAAAAAATGGCCACCATTTTGAAAATAATAATTTCTAAAAAAATTGTATCAAATAGTAGTTTCTAACATGAACCCGTTTACGAAGTTTTGTAACGATCGTAAACATGACAACAAAGATATAAATTGTTTTATGAAAAAAACAATATGGCATCTGGCTGTTAAATAAAGCGGAAATTGACAAAATATTATTCTTGGTTTTTAGCTTAGAATCATATATAAAATATGAAAATGCATAGCCAGCTAAATCTTTTTGTAACACCCTGAATAAGCTGAGTTGTAATGTCAGAGGGAAATCTCAAAACCTCCAAGCATAGGACTTACTCTGTGTCTCCAACACAGTGTGCTGAATAATTAAAACTACATATTAAAAACCATTACTGTAAGGTTTTCAAAAATTTTTTAGAACTATTTAAAATGTTGTATTTTAATATTAAGTATCAGGAGACCAAGCTTAGCTCAGTTGAATTTTGCAAACTGAAGAGGTAGCATCCATATTTCCCAGAGGATCTTGAGGATCGTTTGTTGTTGTTCTCCCTTGTAGGTTATTAATAAAATTTCATTTCGGAGGTCTCCTGCGTTTACCTTTAGCCCCTTTGTGGAACTCGGCCTGCGTCTACGCCAAGACGCTCTGCAACAGGCCTCTTTGTGGAAATCGGCTTACGGCCTCACAGGAGAAAGTTCGGCCTGCGGCCTCACCAAGGCGCTCTGCTACAGTCCCATATTTGGATCTCGGCATGTCATCTCGTGAGAAATATCGGCCTACGGCCTTGCCAGAAGTCTTGAGCAGTATGATCATGATTTTTTTAATTTTTTAAATATATTTGGAGCCAAAACAATTTCGTCTGCACGCTGCTTGTTTTAGATAATAAGATAATAATAAGAAAATTTAATGATTAGTTATTAAATAAATACAAATAGGATATAAATATATTAATTAATAAGGAGTAAACAGAAAAATAGTGATAGTGAAAAAATCTGACAAAGTATATAAGTTGCACGGTAAATAAAACATATTTACCGTGTATACGTTTGGTAGTTATACACAAACCCATGTTCAAGAAAAATATTAAATAATTCTACAACATGTATACAAGTAAGTAAACAAAACAAAAATGATCTTATAATTAAATAGTAAATTGTTAAATAATTCCCATACAGTCTAGGAGCCTCTGGGGCAGAAATCAGAATTTTCCCAGATTTGAGAAAATCAGCGCCAATCGATTTCTCGTGGTTGAAAACCCCAAGAAAAATTCAAAAATTGAAAATCCTTGAAGCCAAAAAATGTTCGCCCGTACGTAGCTTGTTTTAGTTAGTAATATTTAAAGCAGCAAATTATCTATTTTCATATGTTGCTGAGTTATACTTACTTAACAAAACTAAATAATATCAAAATTAAAATCAGCCACGTACAACAATTAAAATAATTGAATAATAATTCAAATAAAAATCGAGAGTGCAGCAGTGAAGTTAGAAAAAGCATAGTTGAGGCCTCCCTGTGACATAAATGCTACCTGCGCGATACAGATGTGAACTTGTATGAATCTGTTTTATATATATATATATATATATATATATATATATATATATATATATATGCCTTGGGTATACTGAACATTTATCAGAAATCAAAATAATGTATGTAGTAATAAATAACAATAATGAAATTAATAAAGAACAATAATGATTCAACACTAAAATAAATAACAAAAGATAATAGCTAAATATATGAATCAACAAATTAACAACAAATATTGAATTTATATATACAAACATAAATACTATATGAGTAAGGTTTGAGAGATAAATTTTTGAGATTTGGCCAATTTTGAAGAAAACAAAAATAAAAATGTATTTTGTAAACTAGTGTGTTCTTGTAATTCGCTGAAAACCCATATGCAATATATTGACAAGCATAGTGACTTTGCATGTTGTCACGAGAATAAAACAAATCATAATGAATGGCACATGCTTCTCATATTGAACAAATCATAATGAATGGCACATGCTTCTCATATTGAACAAATCATAATGAATGGCACATGCTTCTCATATTGAACAAATCATAATGAATGACACATGCTTCTCATATTGAACAAATCATAATGAATGGCACATGCTTCTCATATTGAACAAATTAAGGAATTACTAAATAAATTTACTCATATATACATACCAAAATATGCATCAGCGTTGCCTTTCACATCAACTGGAATGCTGATGATATTTCCAGATAAAGTATAAGCAGACTTTGAATTTACAAGTGGAAAGTTGACATCAAATCCTAATTCAAACTTGTTTGGAATGTTCAATTTTGGTCTGAAAACAAGATGATATTAAATTTAACTTTGTATTCCATGCAGTAATAGTGCAAGACAGAAACCATGTATATGGATAAGAAACTAGATTTATTAATTAGCTCAAATAAAAACTGATAATGAAGAATGCTTAAATTAAATTCCAAATATTTTAGTGATTTTATTTCTCTATGATTTTATAGCATTTACGTAATTTTTTTATTTTTGGCATGTAATTTTTAAATTAACTTTATTTATCTTATGAACTTGTCCTTTGAGATTCCCAGCCCTTATTTTAGTCCTTCTTAACATTAAATATTTATGCAAACAATAGAAAAGGAAAGCTGTCCTCCTTCTCTTATCATAAGTAAAAAGCAGCAAACAGGTGTGGTACAGGGCAACTATGGTAGAAACACTGATTCCGTCAACTTTTACCCTCCATGCCAGACTTTGTTTTTTCAGGTAGGACCTACACCAATGGTACTTTATAGTTGCACGGTCAAAAGTACTGTACCAGCCGCAGCTGGATTTGAACTCACAATTCTTAACGTAGCACATGGCCACAGTACAACGCCTAAGAATGCTCATCCATTCCAACACTGACATAGTTGCATTTATTTATTATTTAATGTGCCTTTCCTCTTGGGGGCACTGGGCATACATCAGTTAAGGTAAATACCACAGCAATGACTGTCTGTGAAAACAATATTGATCATTAAAAATAATAGGAACTTAACTCTTGAGACAATTGTAAGTAAATTAAAGAAGAGGTTAAGTGCTGAGCAATATTTGTGAATAAAAACCCTAAGAGCTGTTTCACACTAACCCGACAGGTCGTTTACACATTTTGTCGGAAACGACATAGGAGTAGGCCCGTTCAAACTAGACCGACACTCTTGGTAATAAGGTTGTGCACTATGCCAGTGCCATATAGTTGAGAATCAATGATCAGTTAAAGTTATTATGTTTTATGGTAGTATAAAGACAAATCTAGGATAGGAGAAGATATAGACTGCATTGGGTACACACAATAAATTTCAGGAGAAATGAAATGGAGTGTTTTTATACGTTTTGAGGACTTGATAATTGATGGTGACAAGTTCCTTAAAATACTACTCACACCAACGTAATGAGAAATTCTTAATATATTGTGTCCATGATCACAATCAAAACACAATGTAATACACTTGTCAAACAACAGTGTTATAGCAGCAGACAGTCATGTCGGAGCAGTATGTTCAGTCGCAATGGCTCGCAGCGCCCTCGAGTCGTCTGAACAACACCGACAGTCGGCCCGAGCCCTCTCAGCAACAGTGTTATAGCAGCAGACGCAGACAGTCATGTCGGAGCAATATGTACAGTTGCAATGGTTCGCAGCGCCCTCGAGTCGTCTGAACAACACCGACAGTCGGCCCGAGCCCTCTCAGCAACAGTGTTATAGCAGCAGACGCAGACAGTCATGTCGGAGCAGTACGTACAGTCGCAATGGTTCACAGCGCCCTCGAGTCGTCTGAACAACACCGAGTCGGCCCGAGTCCTCTCAGCAACAGTGTTATAGCAGCAGACGCAGACAGTCATGTCGGAGCAGTATGTACAGTCGCAATGGCTCGCAGCCCTCTGATTTCGTTTTCTGTGTTCCTTGGCGTTGTCGGCAAGCTCACCATTCTAGCTTGGCAGCCGACAACGACATGTTTTGTGGCTAGAAACGTTTAGCCCTGGCTCCGGGGTCGGAGACTGATGGACGGGCACCTGCATGGCTAATGACGACGTTTTCATGGAAGCACATTGCGGAACCTACGGGCTGGGTTAGCCTCTATTATGCATCCCATAGGGGCAGCCACTTCTTCACCTTTTCCGCGCTGTCCATCCATCAACCTCCACGATGAATACATCGACATGCAGCCGCAGGTGACCCACATCCAGTTTATTTATCCGGCCCTTCTGGCCTCCAGATTTGAAAAGTGAACATTTTGAAGTGCTACCTGTGAAAAACTTGTTTTGTGGTTTCTGAGAACGGAGTCATTTTAAAGTGAGATATATATTTAGATTTTATAATTAAATTTTTTCTTATGGGGGAGGGGATATTCTGGTAATTTTCTTTTAAAGACCGGGGTTCTCGGGTAATTCTTCACTTTGTTGTTCCCTTTAGGAGTCGCCCAGTTGGATTTCGGCGTAGTTATTCATTTAATTCTTTTTTTTTTTTTAACTTTTCCGAATTGGCCAAAACCTTCCAAATTTATTTTGTTACCCGAGGCCCCGTAAGTTCAGCTGCCATTTTAAAATTTTTTCTTTTGTTATTTGTCTAGTAATTGTTTTCTAGATGTAGTTTATTCATTCATGTATTCTGTTATTTATTTATTCTTGTATGTGTTCGTTGTTATTATTTATTATTGTTGTACATTTTTCAGAGCTCTATATATTTTATATGTTTATAAAAAATGTTATTAGGCCTAAAATATTTCTTGATATAGCTTACGTTTTATTGATACTTTGTACTGTCTATATTTATTAATCTTGTTTTCTTTATTTATTTATTTCTTTTGCCTAGAGGCCAACATATATTTATAATTTTCTGGAACATTTGATAAATATCTTCTTTTTTTTCTTTTTTTTTTTTTTTTTTGATAAATGTGTATAAATTTTTTAAATTTGTAATTTAATATTTTTGTAATACTTTTGAATTAAATGTTTTTTATTTTTCTTGTATAAACAATATTTTTGCCATTCAACTTGTGTTTTTTTGTTCTGTGTCGTCCTCCTGAGTCCGGTGCCTTCGCACCCACGCTCGATGGGTCCAGCGCAATATTTTGATAGTACGAGGGTGAGTTGCAGTGCCAACTCTGTTCCTCGCTGAGCTCGTGACACCTTGGCCTTCGGCCTCGGCATGCGACTTTTGCCAACAAATATTAGAGGTTAAACGGTATTAAGTAAAATCATAATACAGTATATTCATTTATGTCTAGTAGCTCACACATTGCACTTGAGTTACAACCTATTTACAGTTTAAATACAAACACTAAATGTCATTACTAAGATTAAGAAAGATCTATTTATCTCGATATTATAAACACCATTGTTTACACTCTAACAGCTGTTAAACTTAAGTATACATCATTGTTTACATTTGAACAGGTGTTACTTTTTAACTAAATTAAATTCCTTTCTTGTTATTCTTATGGCCAAAAAGTGTACTTTGAGGGTTTCCTGTGCCCTTCAGGATAAAAATATAGAAAAATATAAACCTTATTGCACAACTACGAATAGAGGCACGCCTATTGACACCTCAATCGTTTAAATTGGTTAAGAAATAAGGGAGGAGTTGCGTTGAAAGAAACGGCTTCACGTATTATATATATATATATATAAGGATTATACATTAAGATTATTATACATTAAAAATGGATTCAAGTGTCATTAGTCTAGGATTTTAAGGTAAAAGTGGTATGAAACCTCTGAAATCTAGAATAAGCATCGATTTGCATGAAACTTTAGGATTGAGCTCAATTTACCCTCCACTTCAAAATCTACTCTATACCATTATGTGCTTATTATTTTTCAGGGGTGAAAGCTACCCTTTATTGTCAAAACTTTAAAAATTACAAATAACGCGTATACTACATTGAGAAAAAAAATATTACCTCACTTACAATTTCAACTATTTTATATTTCAGAACAATATACTTCAAGCCTAAAGAAATATTTAATGCTACTTCCAACCCCGATAAGTCACCCATTGCAACATCGCAACCCCTAGAAGCCTTAATCTTTTATGAAGATGCATCGATTTGCATGAAAATGTGGAATTAGGCTCAAAACATCATCTACTTTGAAATATGTTCAATGCTGATAAATGCTTATAGTTTGTTGGGTGACAACCGCCCCTTATTGTCAAAATTCAGAGTATTACATATTATACCCTAGCGCATAATCAAATCAGATCCAATTATGTTGAGTGAATATTGGTAAATTTTTTATATTATCTGTGATTTTCAGTAACTTTTCAAACCTCAAACTACCCCTATTACGACTAAATAAAAAAAAAAAATAATTGCTTTAAATAATTAAACGTGATTGTACAGTGTACTTAATTTTAATAATCTATTACAATGTAATGAATTTGTTACTGTAACGGTTCGATCCTTAAAAATTGAAAGAATGAAAACTTTATGATACACAATTCTTATTACATTTCCAGCCTATACAAATAAAACGAAAATCAAAATGTTCAGTAAAAAAGCTATATTTTGTATACCAGGAGTTGTTACGTAATATTATCAGTTTTTAAATTATCTTTTAAAAATGAAATTTTTAGAGGAATTACGAAAATCCTCTTTTCACTTTAAACTAGACTTTCTCGCAAACTAGGCATTGAAACCCAGTGAAACTGCTGGAACGTATTGTTGGTACAAAACTACAGTAAAATGTAAATGGGTAACGATTGGTTTAAAGTGGGGTCGTTTTGACAGAGAATATTTTGTAATTATTTCTGTCACAAAAAATGTAAACTGACTTTATTTTTGTTATAACTTACCTCAGTGCTAATGTGAAGAACATTTACTAGTGATATTTTTGTAAATTTTTCAAGCTCTTTCTAAAAGACTATATAAGTGTTTCTGTTCAAAAAGACTTACTGTTTTCCAGTTTTTTAATGTTGAATGTTCCGATTTTTGCATTCGATAAACTAAATTCTACATTCAGCAAGCCGTAACTCAGTATTGGGTTTATAGTAATAGTAAAAAAATCAATATCCTTGTTTTTTTGGGAGCTTTGTTGTTTGTTTTTTTTTTTTTTTTTTTTTTTATATAATGTTCACTTTTGGAGTTATGTTTAAAAATATCTATGAAGAATGTGTTTTTTTGATTAAAAAATGAAAATTTTCAGTCATCAGTAACCAAACAAATATTGACATTTCAAACGATTTTAAAGAAAATATTTTCCTTTAAATTCATTTTTCGTATCGATTTCCGTGGTAATTTTCAACGTGAAATTCCCACCCCCCCCGAGATGGGGTGGTAATCACCCTTTGAGTAAAAAGCGCATATCGGCATAGGGTAGATTTTGATCTTTGAGCTATTCCCAATATAAATTCACATTTTCAATTAAATATATTCATATTCAACAAAATCTGATCATAAAAACCTTCATATCCTGGAATACACATAAATTTAGTGGAGAGTAAATTTGGAATCTCAATTCATTTTGGAGTATTATCAATAAGTTGCATATGATAGGTAATAAACTGGCTGTGATGTGTAAGGAGGAACAGAGATAGTCAACTCTGTCTCTGACAGTTTCATATGATAGGTAATAAACTGGCTGTGATGTGTAAGGAGGAACAGAGATAGTCAACTCTGTCTCTGACAGTTTCATATGATAGGTAATAAACTGGCTGTGATGTGTAAGGAGGAACAGAGATAGTCAACTCTGTCTCTGATAGTTTCAGAGTTTAGTTGATGTGCGCTGCAGTTTGCTAGCCGCTGCAGCTCTCTCTGATGTCACTGCTAAGGAAACTAAAACAAAAAAGTCTTCTGGATATTATAATATATTTTCAAAGCACATGCTGAACTACTTGCCCCCCTTTTTTTTGTACATTATCAATCTTTCAATATCATATTGTTATTTTGCTAGAGCGAATGATGCTCCTATTTTTGAGAGGTGCCAGAGATCAGAAATAAGAAATTATAGACAAGTCCATTCCTATAAACAATTTTGTGAAAATTGTATATGACAAATTGTTAATCATGCTAAGAACTACATAAGCCCACACCTACATGGATTATTTGCTAGAAAATCAGTTATAACAAATATTTAAAATTTTTCTGAATTCAGTATACCTGCTGTATATGTGGAAGGTCAACTTGACATTATTTATACAGCATTTTTTTATTTTATGTTATTAAATAATGTTATGACATTATTTAAAAAAAAGCATTTGATAAAGTTAATTTTCTTACTCTCCTGTAAAAATTTAACTATTTTGGTAAATCATATTCTTTGATAACATTATTTTCCCCATATCTACCCTAGAGAGAAGACCAGCTTGCAATTGACTGGAAAAAATCATTCACTAAAGAGAGCTGGCCTTTATGATTTAACGTCTTAATTAGATACCTTTCTAGTTTATCATATGTACTTTTTTATTCACAAATTTAGTATTAACTTGCTGGCTTCTAAAATATGCCTTTTTAAAATAAATAAACAATTGTTTTTATTTTTTTACCAACATCCCATATAATTAATTATGTATCCCTTATTTTTTTACCAACAATAAATAAGTTATCCTGCTTCTTGAAAATTAATGTATTATAGAAGACCTTGCGTGATATATTTGCAATGCTATTACTATAAGAATGAATGTTGAAGCTAACCAAAATCTCCTAAATTATATTTAGTTTTAAGAAATATTCAGTTTGTTATAAGTGACAATATCACTATATACTATAACTGAAACAATGCTCAGTTACTGTATTTTTTCCAGTAATTCTATAGTTTATTATAAATTTGTGTCTAAATAAAAATATGCAGTATATTTTTATTGGCACCTTTTTATAAATACATATAAATAAAAAAGTACTGTATACATAAACAAAAATTTATTCAAAAACTTTGACAAAAGTTGAATAGCTAAACCAGTGATATATGTCTTAAACCAATGTGGTAGCATTGTTAGTATTAAATGATTTAACATAATTTCTCGAATAATAAGCAGCTAACATGACAAATCAAACACCACTATTCAAAACTTTATATTTTAGCCATTTAAACAATATATTAATTAACTTGATATTGATAAAATACAGATTATAAGAATTAAAATAGTAATGACATGCAACATCACTTGACATTTGGTGACTGCCAGAAGAGGACAGTTTTAGATTGGTTACTTTTAAGCATCTGCCAGGGTTAGGGTTAAATAAATACGTTTTGACTGATTATTATTTGTATAATTTATGTGAAGTTATCAACTTACCTGACGTTTAACACCTTGATATTTGATAACCCATGGACAAAAGTGTATGGTAGGTCAACCTTTCCACCCACAAATGAGCCATTGAAGCTAAAGGATAAATTATATTGGCGAAGGGGGTCCAGGGGTTGCAAGTCAAACTCTTTTGCACCTTGAAAATAAAAGTCAGTATTAAAATAAGTAAATTACATACATATAATTTTAATTAGGTATTGCTGATTAATTTTACGAGAGCTGCAGAAGTGTTGAAATATTAAATATATGTGTGTATATATATTTACAACATTGATGCATACTGAACAAAACATTTATGTCATTTATTTATGTGTATAATATGTGAATTCACAATAATACGATTTACAGTAAAAAGATTCCCGAAATCGATGTCCAGAAAAACACAGCATGGTTGCCGGTATACAATTGTTTATGTAGCATCTGGTACTACTCCTGGAGAATGGACATGAGTAGCGTAAGTAGTGCTCAGCCGCCATTGTTGCCCTGTGGTGTGTTACATTTTGAAAATTGATTTAATGAACAGAATAAAAAACGTTAAATTGTGACTTTTGCTTTAAAAGCCATCTTCTGATACACAAGCATCTCAGGAGTGAAGTTTACGAATGGCACAATGTTTTCGTGAAGTTCGCATAAACATTAAAGATGACTCTTGTAGTCGAAGCCCTTCAACTACAACCACAGATGACAACATTGCATGAGTTTGGCAAATTGTCTATGGAAACAGAAGAACAATGATTAATGAAATGAGGTAAATTTATCACATGGCAGTGTCCTCACAAAAAATCTTAGATACTTATGAGACGCCATTAGGAGGTGACGGTCTGAAAAATGGGCAGAAAACAATTGGATTTCGCTGCATGGCAATAACCCTTTACATTGATCCCTCTTAGTACGTATATACAAGTCAAGCTCTGCATTACCATGCTAGAACATCCTCCCTTCTTACCTGACCTCATACCGGCCAATTTATTCCTGTTCACACAGTGAAAACATTAATGAAAGGAAAACTAAAAGCTGATACTGAAGCAATCAGTAAAATGGTGACAAAGTAATTTAAATACATTTTCAAAAATCAGAGTCAAAACTGTTTTGATAACTGTTGGGCCGTTAGGACAAGTTTTTTGTTGCAGGAGGAGAGTATTTTGAAGGAAAGTAGGTTTGTAAGTTTTTATCTTTGCCCAATAAATATATTTCTAGCAATTCCGGGAATTTTTGGACTATACCTCATATAATTACTCAAGCACTGTTGAAACCGGAAATAGAACAACGCACCAGTGCACAGATGACACCCAAAGAAATCAGGCAGATGGAAATCTATTGTTGAAAGTCAAAGAAAATCATGCTGATATGATTCACCACCAGTTCATGAAAATTTTGGACGATATCATCTTTGTGGCAGAGCGAGAAACAAGAAAATAGTTGAAATAAAAGATGTTTTCAGTGCACAAAATGGGTCTGCCCCGAATATCAGAAGAGTGTTTGCAATGAGTGTGCAGACCAAAAACTGTAAACTTCCAAGGCCGATTCGTATTTATCACTAAGACTGACACGGTTATAATATTATTCAACTTATTAATATTTTTTTTAATATAATTACAACTATTTTTTACAAGTATCATTTATCTTGATATAACTACAATTAATACTAAAAAACCACAGTCTCTAAATTTACAGAAAACCATTAAACGAGGCCTTTTCAAAAAGTACATAGACTGTTTGAATTTCGCGGGCCCAGTTAGTTCGAGGTAAATCCGCTTATCGTGGCTATTTTCGTAGAGATCAGCTGATTACAACGCAATAAGTAGATTGTATTTATTTTATTTTATTTTATTTTATTTACATGCTATAAAACAGGTTTTACCCTAGTAACATTACAGCAGTTCAAAAACATTTTACAATAAATATGAGTAGCTTGAGCTATAAAGTTCATGTCACACTATTTTCACATCCACCACACAAGTATTAATAAATACAATTTTTGCAAGCAATCCATCAAGAATAAACAATTATGCAAAGTATATAATATAAATAATATATAATAATAAATAATATAACAGTGTAATGGGTATAATATAGTAGTTTAATAAATATAATCTCATAATAATGTAATAAATATAGTATGATATTATAATAAATATTATTTGCATATAAATTTTAAAATTATACAGAAATATTAAATACAGAAATATATAAAGAAAGATACAAGTAAACCCTATCCCTCACAAAAAACAAAGCACCCTAGGTAGCAACTAATAGAGAATATTGGCTTACGCATCTTAAGCCAACGATGACTTAATCTTTTTTTTTTAAACATTCAAACTGTCAAAGAGAATGTCAATGTCAGACCCACCCAGAAGTATTGCGTTATAAGATCTCATCATCCGCAACAGAGGAAAGAATGCCCGCGCCGCAGTGCGTGAATAGGGCAAATCAAACAAACAATTGCGCCTGCTGTTGAAGCTAGGCACCCGATAACTGAGGACTGCCAAGCAGTTCGCGTCATCCACACGACCTCGGACCAGACCCCAGAGATACACTTGCGTCAGGACCTTTCTCCTCAGACCAAGACTCTCCAGCCCATTGTATATCATTATTTTATTTTATTATTATTGTAAATATCATTATTGGTTGCTTAGCAACAAGGTTATTTGTGAAGTATGTTTTCTTCATTTGGCGGATTATGGAAGAGTTGCTGTGAAATGTTGTGTTAAAATCGGTGATTGAAACGCTTGATATGCTCAAGACGGCTTACGGCGACGTTACTATGAAGCGTGCAACATGTTTTAAGTGGCATGGACGTTTTAAAGATGGCCGCCAGTCGACTGAAGATGATAAGCGTCCTGGATGGCCTACCATATCAACTGACAACTCACATGTCAACAAAATCAATAACCTGGTTCGGGAAAATCATCGTCTGACTGTCAGAGAGCTTGGCTGAGGAGTGTGGAATATCAGTTATGTCATGTCATGAGATTTTGACTAAAAAATTGCAGATGTGCCGCGTTGTTGCAAAATTTGTTCCACGATTGAAGTCAGATGAACAAAAAGCTCATTGTGTGCAGACTTGTTAGGAATTGCTTGAACGTTCAGAAGAAGGTGAAAACTTCTTGTCAAGGATTATTACAGGTGACGAATCATGGGTGTACGGTTACGACATCGAAACAAAGGTTCAATCGTTCCAGTGGGTGGGAAAAACATCTCCAAGACCAAAAAAAGCTCGCCAAGTTTGTTCCAATGTTTACTTCCAGTAATCGAAAAACAGCTGTTTTCTTTCTTTAGAAAGGCTATGAAATAACTAATTTTTAGTATTGACCAGTCCATTGTTCTGAGCGTGTAATTCGAGCATGCGCATCAAAGCACTTCCCTCTTCCCTCTCCAACGACAGCGGTATATGCATGTTAAAAAGTAAACACGTTAGTCACGGTACCTAGAAAATACTCCCACATGATTGGTTGATTTAGTTACCAGTATTTAATAGAATAATCAGACTAGCCGATTTCGTCTATGTGACGGCACAGTCTACTGCCACAGTATAAAACACACAGTAGTTACAATTTTACCCGAGGGGTAACAGTAGTTACCCTTCGGGGGTAACACCGAGGTTGATGGCAAATCGTAATTAAGAAAGTTGCTAGAAGTTTGTAAGGTATTTCCAGAATTATTTGTAGAAGTTGTTTGCAAGTCATTACAAGTCATAAGATTTGTTTCATTGTTTGAATCAAGATCTGTATTTTCAATTTCAGCTTCATAGCATGTTTCAGTATCTTGGGATTCATTTAAATTCGGTATTGGAAGTCAGCGATTAGATGATATGAACCCGATCGGAGATCGGCTTTCCTGGTACTAGACATTTTTAATACATAAATGTTGTCAACTAAGTATGATACAACAAAATGTACAGTATAATGAAAATTAGGAGTAAAGAAAATGCTTGAGAACACAACTAAAAGTACAACAAAATAATGAAACAAATCCTGAGTACAGAATTATTTTTTTCCAGTAACAAATTATGCTTCCTTGTTTCCTTCATCATAGCAAATTTGTTTATCGCTTTTTCTTCATCCACATTTTTTTCCCGATGAATGTACATCGCCAGTCCATTGAGCCGACTTTCACCACATTTATATCTTAGATATGTTTTGAGAGTTCGAAGGGTGGAGAAAGATTTTTTAGCACTGGCTATACTGACGGGCAAAGTTAGCATAATCCGCGTGGGACGGCGCCACGGAGGAAACGTGAGTTGCAGCGCCGTTCGGTCGCAGCAGCAGGTGAATAAATAAATAACAGTGTCGGTGATAGATGTGTGTCTGCGGCGAGTGGAAGCAATGGTCTTTCTATGACTTATGTCATTAATACTATACTTAATACTTATTGTATATTCTAATAATATTGGTGTCTTTCTAAAAATATTGAAATTAGGTACTACAAACTAATCAAATATATTTTAGTTTTTATTATTACGCAAACAAATGTCAACCATCTTAGCGGACGGAGGAGCGGTCGCCCCCCTTAATCTGCCCCTGGAAATAAGTGTGTGCGTTGGGAAGGGAAGTACTTTGAAGGGCATCATGACACGTAACTTCTCAATAAAATAAAATTTGTGTTATGAAGTCAGTCTATGTATTTATTGAACAGCCCTCGTATACTGATTATTGTTATATTTTAATAGATCATATTTTATATAAATAAAATGCTCACCTGATTTAAATATTGGCATTAGTGTTTCTATATTTTTCTTGATACATTTTGCAACCTTTGGATCATCTCTGTAGCACACTTTGACATATGAAGCTGTCAACAATATTCCATGAGCATTTAATTGATGCAAGCAACCAGGTAAATTCTTAGTGTTATTTACTGGAAACTAAAGCATAAATTACTTGCACATCATGCTATATAGCTACCCTGTATAACTACCCCGGAACATAATTTTGCATAGGAACTATTGAAGACTACAGTAATTCAATATATAAGGAACATGGGACTGTAACAAGGTCAAGCTAGACTAAACTTCACACAGTCAATAACAAATATATATTTTCATTTCAAGCCCATGTTTATGAACATTGGGAGACTTGTTAGACATCAAATCAAGATGAAACATATTTTGCCCATTATTTTGTTAAATAACCTCGCCCCATATCACTTACTGGTACAATTACAGTATATACTTGTATTACAGTGATATAGCCTATATTTGTAGTTTTAATTGGATCTCTCTGGAAGTTATACCTTTATTTCAGATATAAGTTTTATTTATTTTAGAATATAAATTGTTTTAAAATTAAGTAAACCTTTGTTATTTTTAATAAATTGTGATTCAAATCTAAAATTGTCGGTTTCCTAAAAAATATTAATAATTAATATATAATATTAGTTGTACACATTTTAGAGTTATACAAATAATAAAGGCATATATAAAGATATAATACAATTTCATTTTAACTAAGTTAATTTAAAACGGCTGCTATAAGTATCTAAGTTATTTAATTTAAAATTACGAATAAATAAAATAGTGAGTAAGTGATTATTTGCAAGTTGACTCACGTAGTTTAGGCGCTTCTTGATTATCTGAAATCACAGACAATGGAAGAAACACCAGAACCACAAACAGCGCTCTGCAGACCCTCATGCTGTTGCTTTCTCCGTCACTGAATGAAAGTTCAGTTCTCACTCTCTTTGGTGGCCCCCTCTTCCAACCCACTTATTATTCGATTTTGAAGAAAGTTGTTACTAGATGTGATTAATAAATCACACATAGTAACCTTTAACTAGGACAAAATAATGACCCTTACCAAAGTTTCTATTGCTATAAAACTCTCTCCATGCACATTTCAGTCCCACAAATGTCTTATAGAACTCAATCCCACAAAGAATACAGATCTGCGAGTGGGCTGAGAAGTTCAGTATATATAAGTAAATTGTTTGGTTAAACAAAAAAAATTGATATTAAGTAAAAATAATATATGGTAATCAATGAGGGTTAGAAGGAAAGAGCAAATGATAAGACTTAAATTTATAAGTTAATAAAACTACAATTTAGAGAATAGTAATGGAGTGATTTATAATAGCTGAAATTAAAAGTAAAATTAATTATTAACTTACTTAGTTTAAACTAAAATATCAGAAATATAAGAATTTAGATTCTCCAATAAATGCCCAAGATCTCATAATGGGGGTCTCTCCGTGTTAATGCTGGGTTTAGAAATTCACCTATCTGTAAGAGAGAGAGATACTGCTTTGCTTTTTTATCTTCTTTCGAAATTTCCAAATCTTATAGGAAATTTGTCTTTGTCTTTTATATAATTTTTTAATTTCCAATGCCTCTAAGTACCTGATTTAGATGTTATCTACAATATATGGAACAAAAGTAAAATTGAGACTGACAACAATTAACTGTGGGTCCTTTAGCTGGACAAAGTATAAATTTATGAAAAATTAGAGAAGTTTTTTTTGAAAATTTGTTTATAACATGATATATAAATTTAAGGACAAGATCCACTACCAATCATTTATTTTAAATAGATTTTCTTTTGAATAAATAATACTTTTATTAATGCAAAATCTACTAAACAGTCTTACAAGGGACTCGCTTATTAAATTACTCAATTTAATAACGATTAAATTACTGTAAATAGTCATCTTGGATTATTGGTCTGGAAGAGGGACAGTTAATGTGGGTGGTAACAACATTCTGGCCTTATGAAAATGAGTGTTCTAGATTCTTATCTGAAAATCGGGTCGGTCCCATGGCTTGTTATGGCTAATTTAATGCAGGCTTGCTTGGTAGTTAACAGTTAATTGAGAAATTTATATTTTCAAATTATAGACCTATCTCTTTACTACCAGTATTCTCAAAAAATGTATGAAAAAGTTGTCCATTATCATTTCATGACTTTTTTGTTATACATTTTTACAAATCACTAATAAAAAACACATTTTACAAGGCTTTTCACCAGCAACGCATCATCAGACAGCACAAATTTATTTTTGGTTATAAACAAAACAAGACAATAATGAATTTGTCACTATTCATTCAAGAAAACCGTTCCGCCCAACATGAATAATGTCCAGTGTACCACCCCCAGCTCGGCCGCCGGGGACAAAAAGAACGGACTGACCTGATGAAAGAAGGGAGGCTCCCAAAGTAGTAAGGTGGGCAGCTGAGAAACAGCATGACTCTAATAACATGGTCCCCAGGCCAGGCCAGCACAGTCCAAATGGCAGACGTTCGGCTGGACGGCAGGCTGAGGGTCAAACGTCTAAACTCGAGGACCCTGAAGTTAAAAGTATCTCTAGCCTTGTATACCAAACTCCTCTGCTAGTGACGGAAACTAACCAAACCCAGGCAAGAACGTCGAACCGATAGATGGAACCACGGAACAGACCCTGAGCCAACGGCCACGAAAGTGACAAGTCGACAGCGCAAGAGAGATCTCAGGCAGCTTGGTAAACCAAAGCTTAGAGTAACCAAAATGTACCGGTCAAAAGATCCGGTACAGGTTTGAAGTATATTACCTTTGTTAAATGATTAATTAATACGTTTAATTTTTGAGCAAAACTTATAGAGAATTTAATTCTGAAGAGAATTGTGTATGATAGGCCAATAATAAGACTCATATTAGGGCTGGAAAAGTAACTTTTAATTAAACAAAATTAGTAGAAAACTGCCAATTACGCTTAAACATTTTTCCTACTAAACATACATTGTAATATATGAAAAAATGTATTAACTATGCAAAATATTTAACCATAATTTTGATAACAATATTTAAGCTGCGTTTAGTTAGTTTAATTAAACCAGTAAAAACAAATAACATATTAAAACCCAATTTACAAAAATGTCAATTATTTTGTAATTTTTGAACTTTTATTCTTACAGTCTTAGGTTGGCAGTAATATTCTAACAGCTTATCAGTCATTACTAACAGCTGTTCAAGAGTTTAAATTATCTACTTTGTTTGAATATTTTACACTGAGTTGTCATACAGATGAAGGAAGTGTAAATTTACATGACGTTTAAAATGCCCTTTCAATGTTCAAATGAAGAATTGGCCGATATTATTTTCTGTTACGGATATAATAATGGAAATGCTGAAGCTGCTTGACGTGAGTATCAAGATAGATTTCCTGAAAGGCGTATTCCGAATGAAAAAACATTTTCTTCAGTGTACCAGTGTTTACAGGCGAATGGGTCATTTCCATCACGTTCATTTTCTTTTGAACGCCAACCAAATCATCGGATTGATGAAGAACATCAAGTGACTCAACAAATTCAACGTAGCCCAGACACAAGTACGAGGCAAATTGCGTATCACACTGGTTTATAAATAAATAAAGTATGGCGTATCTTACGCAAAGAAAAAGTTTACGCTTTTCGCCTGTAGATGGTACAACATTTGCTGCCTACACATTACCCTCTGAGGTTATGCTTCTCTTATTGGCTTCTAGACAATGCTGACAAGGTAAAATCAATTTTATTTACTGATGAAGCCACTTTTACGAGAAATGGGATCTTTAATTCCAGAAATAGTCATTTGTGAGCGAAGAAAATCCACATGTTACAGTTGAAACGTTGAAACTAGTATTTAACACAGATTTCACATTAATGTTTGGTGTGGTGTTATTGATAACAAAATTCTAGGTCCAATTGTTTTTAATGGAAACCTCACGGGAGATGTATACAGACAGTTCTTGGGAATGATTTGCCAAATATATTAGAGGATATACCTCAACAAACAAGATTACATATGATTTTCCAAGATGATGGTGAAACTCCACATTTTTCTTTAGCAGCTAGAAATCAATTGAATGCTATATTCTTGAACTGGATTGAACGTGGCGGACCAATCAACTGGCCACCACCATCACCAGACTTAACACCACTTGACCGTTTCTTATGGAGACACTTGAAAACGATGGTCTACGAACAGACGGTCAATATTAGAGAGGAGTTACTCGTTAGAATCAGTTGAATCTGTACGCAACGATCCGGATATAGTACGGAAAGCCACAGAACAGTGCTGTGTGCATAATAAGGAGGGATTTTGAGTACTTACTGAACTAAAGTAAGGCATGTTCACAACAGCACAGAATTAATATAAAGTTTGTACGTTTAATTATAAGAAGTATGTTTAGTAATTAAATAAGTATTGACGATTGTGTATATTTTTTGTATGTTTTGGTTTAATTAAACGTTACTTTTCTAGATCTAATAAGACTCTATTATTGGCCTATTGTACATCATTCTCTTCAGAATTAAATTCTCTATAAATTTTGCTAAAAAATTAAACGTATTTGTTTATTATTTAACAAATGTACTTAATGTACTTCAGACCTAAACGTAGCATGTTTTTGAGACTGAGGTGTGCGTATTTTGTCAGATATCTTTAAGTCACAGGTCTGGGGCCTGTTTATTCAATTTTTCAGTACATTTTACATCAAATCTATTAAAATTTACACTTTAATTAATGCCCTACAAATTTCAGTATGACTTCATTCCAAGGCGGGAACCTTCTTCACCCATAGGTAGAGCTTGATTTAAAATATTTGTGTGTAAAGTCTACTTTACGCTCTCTTAAAGAAGACTTAATATAGAATTCATGACAAACAAACTCTTACATCTAATAAACAAACGTTATCTTTCAGGAAAAGTTCTGTAGAAGTATAGCAATTGGATCTGTAAAGAACGAGTAAACATGGCGAGAAACATGTACAATCGTTGAAGTTTACTGATGCCGCTAGTTAGATTGCCGACCCACCCGCCCACCCATACACGTACAGTGGCATTGACCCACCCGCCCGCCTATACACGTACAGTGGCATTGGTACAGTACTACTGTACGTGTAAGGGGGGGTGGGTGTGTCAATACCAATGTACGTGTATGGGAGGTTGGGTGGGTCAGTAACACTGTACGTGTACGGGTGGGTGGCTGGGACAATACCACTGTACGTGTATGGGTGGGCGGTATTGATATATTGTACTATTACACCACAGTAAGTAATATGTCACCACAAAGAACAGCAAGTCCACCATTTAAACAGTTTAGCACCAGCCACACAAATAAACATTCCATAATAGACAGCCTGTTTTATAACAACTTATCAGCATCAATGGGTGACCATAAACATTTCAATCCCCTTAAATATCAATTTTGTAATGAACTCGGGAAGCATTGACACTTTTATAATGCAGTAGCATGATCCAATCTGACACTCGACTGTCCAACAATACACGACAGTTACCAGTGTCCGACAGTTACCAGTGTCCGACAGTTATCAGTGTCCGGTATTGTCTTTATCTGTACTATAGTCAGGACATTGCTGGCTAAGTTGCCCTGGGCCCCTGTACTACCCAGTAATCTGAGAAAGTAAAACAAAACATCCAGCTATAACTGTACCCTCTGCCTAATCAAGACAACACCCAAACTGGTGACTAAAAGTACACACAGCTATACAATCAAGAAGAAACTGTGATTTAGAAAACCAAAACTATTACAACTATACAGATATTGAAAATTTGCATTATGAATCAAAGTCTACTTAACACTCCAATTAGCTGTGACACCAAGAGATTGTGTTGGCTCCTTACCCAGGATGGATGCCGAGGACACTGCAGGAGAGAACCACACACAAGACCTCATATATACGAATAATAAAAGAAACATAATTCAAGAATGGTGATTTGCACATATGAAATTTAAAATATCTACTGAGATGTGTTAAAACAAAGAGTCTAATTTGTTACCCTGCCCTAGGTGAAGACCTAAATATACATTGTTTTAAGTCCAGGACTTATCAAATCTTGTTAAATCTGTAACCCAGCAAGTGACAAAATTTAATTTTAAGTTCTGGACTAATTTTCCAACACAGCAATCCAATTTAAACTCTGCAGTTAAAAAGGCTAGTGAAACTTCAGACTTTATTCAAGTCCTGACTCAGTAAGCCATTTTATAAGGTCCAATGTGAGTCTAGAACTTGGATTTGGAAACTGGCCCTTATATTTGACCAAATGAGGTTTTTATTTACTCAAAGTAATTACACATCTTAACATTAACAACTGTCATTTATAATACCCTCTCATATATACCACTCACTCTATAAATAGATTTTCAAGCTTTTTTTTAAATACAGTAATTGGATATCAGCATTTTTTAGAAAATAAGGTCAGGTAAAATTCTCGTCTTTCGTTTACATTACTGGACTTTTTCATTCTAAAATATTTAACAGGCAGTTTTCTTAAATTAGATGAGTTATAATTTTGTTTGTGTATTCAGTTTAATAAAATAATACTGGAACATAACATTTCTCCTTTAAATTTAAAATCTTAGAAAAAAACTGCAATATACAAACAAGGCTTTAAATAAAGTGATTTTTTTTTTAACTTCACTCGCCAGTCCACATGGGCCTGCAGGACTGTGTGTAAACTTTATTCAACGAGTGAGGTACCAACCGTTAGCTCAGTGGGAATTTGAACCTTGGACTTTGCACTCCGCAGTCCGAAGCCTTAGCCACTGAACCACCACGGATTACAGAGTTTTGCAATCATACTCACAGTAACTTAAGTACAGTAATTCATTTTTTACTTAATACTAGCTTAGACAATGATCATACTAACCCAACAATTAAAAATATCCTTCACCTAATTCATTGTTTTTACAACACTAAACTGTTGTTTCGTCTCGTTATTTTCATTATAAGCCAAAACAAGCAAATAATGCAATATAACATATGTCTTATTTCGATTTTTTCCTGTCTGTGCGTCTATATGTGTTATTTACAAAACTTGAAATATCTCAAAAACTATTTGTCATACAATACTGAATTTTTGCATGAAGATTAATCCTAGAAAGATACATTTTTTGTAAAAAGGCAAAGTGTCTACAATTATCAGTTTCAAAATGGCGGCTGTTTAAAAATGTCAAAGTCAAATATAAAAAGAATTACACTTTTTATCAAAAATTGTTATGGAAGATGATTTTTAGACTATATTATGCCAAATCCAATGACATGCCAATTTAAAAGATCGGTTGATAAATAACAGAGTAATCGTATTTGTTGTGAGTGAAAGCATTGTTATTTGATTACTCTTTACCCGTATAACAATGCTTTCATTGGCTAAAAATACGGATTCTCTGTTATTTATCAACCGATCTTTTAAATTTGCATATCAATTAGATTTGGTATAATATAACCTATATATCATGTGCCTTAATATTTTTAAATAAAAAGTGTAATATTTTTTATATTTCACTTTTAAATTTTTAAACAGCCACCATTTTTAAACTAATAATTGTAGACACTTAGCCTTTTTACATAAAATGGCTAAGTGTCTACACTTAGACATTTTTCATATGGCTTGAAACTTACACTTTCGTATGAAGGTTTCAAGGATCAACCTTCATACAAAAATTCATTATTGTATGTCAAATAGTTTTTGAGATATTTCAGTTTTTGTAAAAAACACATACAGACAGAAAACAAATCAGAATAGGACACATGTTATATTGCATTATTTGCTTGTATTGACCTGACTAACAATCCTCTAAAATATGCGACAGTCGAGGCTGGACACCCTGTATATATGTTGGGTACTGCGGTTGGATGAGTAAGGAGGCAGAGGTTTCTGTGGATAAGTGAGCAGGAAAGCCCTTCAGTTGTGGTATGTACTTCTGATGGATTGGGAGGGCCTACCAAAATTGTATGTACATGTACATTGAGATGGTCATCTGAATAGTAATAAATTGGTGTTCATTTACTAGTAATATTATTTTACTTCACTCTACTGCACCGGTGATGATACCTGCTCACTAGGCATTCATGCTGCCTACTTTATACCATAAAATATGCACTGGTAATTTACTTAAGATGTATTTACCCCGAGCTTTACAACTTTTCAGATAATCTTTTCCACACGCCTATATTTTAATTATAATTGTGCCGGTTTGAAAGTGACCTGCATGGTATATTTAGCATTGTAGGGCTTCCAGCAGCAGAAGAGAAGTGTTTCACCACTCCGTCCATTTTTGGCGTGAGGGGCAGTGATGGGAGTGGAGACAATGGACACAATCAGCTGGTGGAGTTAAGTGAAGAAATTCGCATGAATTATAAAATTCAATATAACATAGACATAATCTTGTACAGTATATTGTCATTTTTATAGTAAAATTAAATTTTAATTATAAATCATATTGAAGTTGAATATTACATTCTTGCTTGATCTATCACGACTTATAGAGTTAGCAAAGCACGCCTTTTAAATTACATGCGAAGTAATATATAAATAAAATATTAATGCAATTAGTGATAAATATTATTTCAGTTTGAAGGTAGGTAACTGAACATTGCAATCATATTATAAGTATTGCAAATAAAATATATATTTAAAGCACAATATCGCAAATAAAATTATAATGTAACCTCAATATAAATCGGTAATGACAACAAACCTCCCTACACCAGGTGATTCCTCACTCCTATCACAGCTCCTTTTCCCCTTATGCTATGTTCCAGCTCTACTAGATTTCAGTTCCCCCCACGTGCCTTGCCCGCCAATGGTTACCTAGCATGATGATGTAATAGGCCGAGCACTGTGTATCCATCATGATGAAATGACAAAGTGGTAAAGTAGCATGTTGGTTCAGTGGTGGGAGAAGACTAATTTTTAGTCTCACTTCAATGACTATCGTTATCTCCCTCACACAGGTTCTTTAATTAGATTGTAATCAAAGATGCCGAACTATATATGATGGATAGCACTTAGCGCAGATCCTTTTATTTATATATACTCTACATTATATTATGCACAACAGTACATAGTTACACTTGTAGGGCCTTGTACATTTAATGAAAGTGAGTACAAAATATCATTGAATATATTTGTTTTTTAATTTATTATGATTGAAACATCTTGATAAAAAACACTATAAAACTGTAGAACAATATAAAAATAATTATTACAACAATATATTTACAAAGTGGACTATCAACTAATAGCTATAATATAGTAAATCATTTTTAACATACATTAAAATTTCAGTATATGGGGTTTTCAATTTTTATAATTTCTATAAACAAATGAATACAAGTCATAGATAATGTTATTTAATACTTTATTGATTTGATTTAGACAAACAAGAGCAGTATCTTTCATATTTATTCTTTAAATGAGATTATATGCATTTTGTCTTATACATGTATATTTGTGTGAATTTACATTTCGGATTAATCGTGGCCAGGTGTACAGTGTCAGGTAGCATAAAACAGTACACAGCCACAGTATTAACAATCTAATCCCAAATTTAATACATATTTTCTGTTTTGCTACTCTAACAGCATTGAACTAAGTTAGTTTAATTTTAGTTTATTTAGTAACCAAATTTTGACAAATAATTTTAATTTAAATAAAATTTATGTTTTGATTAACCTTGTAATTACAGATGTAATCATTTTAAAATATTTTTGAACTTCATTGACAAAATTAGAAATATAATTATTTTTTAACTCATCAGTATTGTTTGCTTCTTGAAGATTTTTATCTGGAATTTGACTCAAGAAATTGTCAGGCATGGTCATGAGGACATTGTTCTTCGTTACAGTAACTCCTAGAAGATGAGATATATTTTTATTAAAGACATTTCTTGTTAATTTTAAATCTTTACTGTTTAAAGCTTCCATTTCTTTGTTTTTATTTCCATTTTCAAAAATGCCTTTAGTAGAATTATCAATATTCCCTTCATTATTTGATATCTCCAGACTATTAGGGCTTGTTTTTTTGTATTGCCTTGCTAATTTTAACATTCTATCTATTCCATACATTTTTTTAGCATTACTGGATAGCACAGATCTTATCAATGTTTCAGAAGAACTGTCATCAACGTCAGAAATTTCTTTTAAGGGCCCCTCTTCACCTATTTTGTTTGTTAATAATTTCTTTAATTCATAGTTATTCATTTGAATGTTACTGCCTATGGAGCGTTTTAATCGCTCCACATAATTCTGAGTTAGTTGAAATTCGGGTTTATCTGAAGAATTATTTGTTTCACTTTTATTACTATCAGTGTGTTGATTAGTCTTTAAGTAGTTTTGTAATGCCTTTATCTCTAATTGCTTGTTCAAAGGTTGTAAACTTTTACTTAGTTGTAACTTATCTTGTCCTTCTGCTTCAAAATCATTAAATCTGTCTTGTACACAAGAGTGTTGTAAAGAAGTAGTTTCTCTTGGCTTTACACGGAATATCCTGTGAAAAACACTTCCTACATCAATTAATTTGTTTAAGGATGACGTGTTTGTTCCTTCAGAATTTTTTGAGTCTGCATGATCATATTCTAATTTATTGAACATATTTTCAGATTTTGATAAAATCTCAATGCTCTCATCATTGTTATCTGATCTTGACTGATCCACTACTTCAGTCTTAAAAGGTTGAAGTTTGTCAAAAATATTTTCTTTTGGATATTTTAATGAATCTTCGTTTGATCTTTTAAAGTCAGTTTTCATCAAATCTTCGTCATATTTTGATAAATTTGAATTGTATGCAGCACTGATTATGTCTAAAATGCTAGAAGGATATGTAGTAGCTCTTTTAGATACCCTTTTTTTATTGTTACTGTTAGATGTTGATAAATGTAATATTCTTTCTCTAGCTTTCTCTAGTCTAACTCTGAGAGCTTCAAGTCTTAGCTTTCGCAAACTAGACAGCATCATTTTCAATGGATTTGACTCAGATCTACCAGTTTTAAATATACTACTACCACCAAATGCAGGTCTAACTTTTGTTTGCTGTAATCTCACAATTGGAGAAGTATCAATGTTGGGATGGTTATTTAATTTCCTTTGTGTCAAACTTTTATTTGTTGATAATGACTCTTTAACTACAGAATTATTTTTATCAATTTTATTTATGATTAGTGAGGTACTGGTTTGATATGGTTGAGTGAGTACATAATGGTTCTTTCTATTATAATCAACTCTTTGTTCATTGTTTAACATTGTGCTATCTTGTGAGTAATTTTTGTTATAATGCTCATAAGAGAGTACAACAGGCCTTAATGAATTGTTACCTTCTACTTGACTTTGTATAGATGTACCTGACTTGTTGTTATTGGTGACATAATTCAAGGGGTTCATTGTAGAACTAGCTGAAAACTGTTTATTCTGTTGAGATATTTTATTGTATTTCTTTATTTTTGTATGTGTGTTATTTTCATTTTTTATTTTGGGATGGTTATTATTTACATCTAATACCAAATCAGATTTGTTTACATCTTGAATTAGGTCTGGAACTAAGAAAGAGCTTGAATTAAAACTTAAACTCTTATTTTTCTCTGGTCTATCTTCATTTTCTGTATTCGAGTCAAATTTAGTTTGGGAGGATGATGACAGTACAGTATTTGTTGACAGTTCTGTATTTTCTTTCCTCATTTTGTTGTTAAATAAGTTTTTCATCACACTTGAATCAGCCAATATCCCATTTCTTATATTTTTATCCTGATCAGATAAATTGGCTCCAGAATAAAATTTATCTTTCATATTATTTGTTCTGTAATTCTGATCAAAGGATTTCAATAGTTGCTCTCCTTCATCTGCAAGTTCTTCCAAGAACAGTGTATAATGTTCACCCTCCTCTAAGCGATCCTTCAAATTCTGCTCAACAAGTAATAATTTGGTTGAATTTGAAAGTGTTGTTTCATATGGTTGAATGTCTTTACTTATTTCTCTTTTCATTCTGTTATAAAAAGTTGCAATATGAGCATCGTTGTTTGTGTTTTTGATCAACTGCGAGGACTTATTATTACTGATACCTTTATCTTTCATACTGTGGTTTAAGCTTTCTTCTTCTTTTAGCTCAAATTGAGATGGTGTAATCTCAGTAGTCTTTCCAGGTTCCACACAATGTATCATTTTTCCTGTATGTTTGCTACTTCCATATGAAGCTTTATTAAAAAATTTGTTTGCACATTTGTAATAGTATTCCATCATTTCTGTGGTTTGTTCAACCATTTTCATATCTATTGTAAGATTACTAAATGGTTTACCTGTCACCTGTAGAGTACTAGAATCCACACCTGCCACTTCTGAGATTTCTTGTATTTCCTCATGAGGTTCAATAACATTCTGTAGTTTTATAAGAGTTCTTAACTTGTTGTAAAATTCTCCTGGAAAGTAGTAAAGATTACTAGGTTCTTTGTTATCATTATTATAATTGTCTTGATGTGTTGAGTCTTTAGGTAATAAGAAATCCTTTTGAGATTTTTTAAAATGTTCATCACTCATTACTTCGTATATATGCTGCAACTTTTTGAAACTGTTAAGTGGTGTGATAGTTGGCTTTGAGATTGATCTCAGATGCAAAGATGCAGGTTCAGTGGTATCAAAGACACTTATTGGACCATTCTTAAATTCAGATCTTTTAAATCTTAAATAATTAAATAAGCCAAACATTTTATTTTCTATTCCTGAATCTCTTGAATTTGGATCCTTGGTGGAAGAAACTTTCTTCTTTGTCAACATGCTAATTAAATCTTCGTCATTGTTTGATAAAGATTGACTGGTTGTTTCAAATGTCATTTCTTTCACATTATCTTGATTCTTTATGGTACTCCGCTCCATTAGATTTAGTTTGGTGTCGTTTCTCCTCTGAGATGCACCAGGATGCCCGATATATTCAATGCTACTTCTTGAGAAGTTCCCTATTGCCACACCATTATTGTAATCAGTGAGTGATGAATATGTATTTGAGTTCCTGGTTATTCTTGATACTTGAAGGTTGGAAGGTGAATCTGGCTTTATATATGTATTGCAAGCAGGTGCCTCCAAATATGGCAATACAATGTAGAATACACTGTATGCAGGTATAAAGACAGGTCCTTCTGAGAGCTCACGAGGATGCAGTTCAGGTAGAGATGCTCCATGAATTAGACGCAGCTCTTTTCCATTGAGAAGTGTGCTCCTGAAATACCAAGTAGACAGCATTTAATACTAATAATATTTTATAGTTATGTAAGAGCGTGAAACAGAGTTAAGTATAGTTAATGTAGAAATCTAAAAATTGTTATATTGCAAGTTAAAAAAATCACCAAAACAGAATGGACAAAAGGGTGATATGCTGTGGCCTGATACCTGCACGGCAGGCATGTGATATTTGTAAATGTTAAGTATCATGAATTTGGATCGCATTTTATCACTGAAAAGGTGAATTAAAATAATACAGAGGCAACAATCTGTAAAAATGTGAAACTGCTGTTTCAAAAATAAAAAATATTTTTTGATTAACATTTTTGCAAAATTCAAAATTAATAATTATCTTTCTTATTATCTAAAACAAGCCACGTCTGGACAACATTTTTTATGGGGGTTTCCAACCACGAGAAATCGATTGGCACCGGTCTCAACCCTGGGAAAATTCTGATTTCTCCACCAGAGGCTCCTAGACATCCCATGTTGGAACTATTTTACAATTTAATATTTAGAAGATCATGTGTGTTTTGTTTACTTACTTGTCCATATTTGGTGGAATTATTTAATATTTTACTTATTTATTTATTTTTTTAAACAAATGTTTGTGTATAATTACCAACTTATATACTTTGTCAAATTGTTTTTTCACTATCACTGTTTTTCTTTTTACTCCTCGTTTTATAGAGCAGATAGCGTTTTTGCCAACATCGTAGCCTACTTTTAGTACATCCTTTTCATATGTCCTTATTAATTAATGAGTTTATATCCTATTTGTATTTATTTTCATAACTAATCATTACATTCTCTTTTTAGAATCTTACTATTTAAAACAAGCAGAGTCTGGACGAAATATTTTGGCTCCAAGGATTTTAAATTTTTTTACTACAAGAAATCAATTGGCACCAGTCTTAACCTTGGGAAAATTCTGATTTCTGCCCCAGAGGCCCCTAGACATCTATTGTTATCAACGTCTAGCAAAAAAAAAAGAAAAATATGAATTTATTTCGACTTCTAGCAGAAAGCGGGGTATCAAACTATAGATATTTATCCCCTAAATCACATTATACCACTCCAATTTGGAAGAAACAACATTTAAAGGCTCTGCCCCTCAAAAACCCAACATGGGGTCATGTTAAACTAATACACCTAAGTGAGGTATAAAATTATAGGTATTCTTCTCTTAATTACTAACAACAAAATTTAGAAAAGACTATGTTTATGGGCTCCTTTGTCCCAAAAACCAAAATTCATGGAATACTGCTTAAGAATTCTGGTAAGGTCGTAGGTCGGTTTTCTCATGAAGCGACATGCTAAGATCGACAAATGGGACTGAAGCAGAGCGCCTTGGTGAGGGTGCAGGCCGAACTTTCATGGCAAGGTCATATGCCGAGTTCCGCAAAGAGGCCTCTTGCAGAGCGTCTTGACGAGGTCAAAGGCTGAGTTCCACAAAGGGGCTAAAGGTTAATGAGGAAGACCTCCGAAACAAAATTATATTAATAACCTACAAGGGAGAGCAACAACAAACGATCCTCAGGATACCCTGGGAGATGTGGATGCTACCTACCTCTTCAGTTTGCAAAATTCAACTGAGCGAAGCTCGGTCTCCCAATACTAAGTCTAAAAAGCTGGTAAGCATAATTTTCAGTCCAAGAATCCTATTATTGAATTTTAATTAGCACTTATAATCATAACACTTTATTTGTTCATACAACCAAAAATGTGAAACATGAATAAATTAATTTATTTCCAAAAAAATACAAATGCTTTATATGGTAGAAATTAAATGGCCACTTTTACCAGTAATTTGGCCATAATTAATTAAATAACATAGCAATATCACAAACATAAAGTACTTAATGAGTTTAGCCGGAAATCTCACATAAAAACAGATAAAATCTGTAACTGTTATATCTGCAGATAAATAATCTTAAAGTTAATACTAAGAAGTGACAATTAAATGAAAATACTGCTACTTAATGAGTTATTTAAAAATGTGCTACTTAAAAACAATATGAAAAATAAATCTGCAATTAAAATAAATTTATGAAATGAAAAGGGCAAGATTATATACATATATATATATATATATATATATATATATATATATATATATATATATATATATATATATATAAAAGCTATAAGCTATATATAATTCAGTTTAAACAAAAATTTACAAAAGAAATATCTTGCTGTGTTAAAAGTCAATGAAAAACAAATTTGCAAAAGTAGTTCAGAACTTGTAAACTTTTGATATCATTTGGCAAACAATTAAAGTATTTTGGTCCCAAATACAGAAAGGAATGTTTGAAAAGCGATCTTTTTACTTTTGCCAATCTATACAGACGACTCATGACGTTCCTCGTGCAATACTTTTATTAAGTTTTATTAGGTTTATTAGGCAATACTCCTCTTTAGGTTGACATTGCTTCTTTTTTCACTTCTAATGTAAAACAGTTTAAGAACTTTATAAATAAAAATATTCTGGATAGGAAGAATGTTAAAGGTGCAATACACAGGAAAAGAGCTTTCTCGTTTATTCTTTTTTTAAATGACTCTAACAAAATAATTTTGGGTTGTCCTCAATCTATCCATTGTCCTCAACCCTTGTGAGTACTACCCCAACATATAAGCCCATACTGTAATCTAGAGTGAATGATAACAAAGTACAGAGAGCAAAGCATTTTAACATCACAAAATGTCCTTAAGTAATAAAACTTCCTTATTGAGGATCGAAGTTTTGAATATAAATCATTTATGTGTTTATCAAAAAAAGTTTTCGTCAAGAGTGATTCCTAAATACTTGAAATGCTTTAGAGGTTCACATTCACATATTTGTAAATTGTACGAAAAATAATGATAGATTAATGGAAAAGGAAAATTATAACCAACAAAATCAAAATTAACATATTGAGATGTGGAACTGTTAACCTGCATTTTGTTTTTTATGCACCATTGACGTAATAGTAAAGATCCAAATTAATCCAATTAGCCAGTAATTGAATGTTAACAACAGAATAGAGCACCAGCTACCATCTGCAAGAGCACTAACACAACCATGAAAAGGGAGTTCTAATCAGTTATTTATAAAAATTAAGAATAGAGAGGCAGATAATACCCTTGGAATGCCAGCCTCTATTATAAGAGGGTCACTTAGGGTATTATTAAGTTTTACCCTTGTTTTCTCCCCACAATGAAACTTTTAAACCATCCTAAGGCTGGGCCTCTAATACCCTAGTTTTCCAATTTGTACAGAAATATGTTGTGGTCGACAAGATCAAAAGCTTTTTTGAAGATAAACTGCAGTCTTAACAGTCTTGAAGATAAAATTACTCTGAAATTAATACTATCTAACTTATGAGTTGTTTAGGTACTGGTGAAACATCTGAATTATATAATAACTGTGATCAATAATAGGGTACACCAAACCATTTAAAGGTCAGAAGACTATGTAATTTAAACTAGTCATGGGTCGGTTCCTTTTTTTTTTTTGCGGTTCAGTTCTTTACTGAAATCGGTTCTCGAATCCGAGTACTTTTTGAGAAAGTCTCAGAAAATTTTTCTAATACCTTTACGCCAGTGAATCAACAAATTATGTGGAATCGGTCAGTAAAACCAGTGCATAGTATTTTGGTGATTTCTCCAATATGAAGTATAATACACCATATACCCTAAAAATCTATAAAATGACAAACAACATTTCTAGTAATTAGAGAATTGGTAAAATTTTATTTATTCTCAGGGTATGATTGTTTACATATTTTGTACAAAAAAGTATTTACTTTAAATTTAAAAAAGTATACAATTTAGTTAAATGGAATATAATGCTTAAATTAGTATGCAATTAAAATTTATCTTGAGGAAATTACAAATTGTATAAACCTAGAGAAAATTGAAGAATAACCTGCCATGTTAGGTCTGGTTATTTTTCAAAAATTTATTCAAAAACAAATCACAACAATTGATTGAAATTACCACAACCAAATTTAAGCGGTTGATGTAATTGTAGTACTTACAAAATAAACAGCAAAAACAAATAATAATATAATTAATAAAAATATTATTTTTATTAATTATTGAAAAAAAAACCATTTTCATTAACTATTGGTTCTTTTCTCAATTGGTGAAATACTGAATTAAGAAAAGATAAATGCTACTCACATTCATTAAACATTATACAGCCAATAACACCATAAATGTTTTTAGAAATTACATTATACATTTTGTTTTAAATTTAAGAAATAATAAACTATTTTGGGTCAGTAAATGTTAAGTCAATGCAATTTGAAACAATTAATCCAATTTAAGACTTTGTAAAAAAATAAAAATAAAATTTAACTATTTTAAAGTAAAAATGCTTAAGATTCATGCATACAATTCCCTAGGTTTTGTATACATAATTTTTTTCATTACAAGTCTAAATAAATAAACTCTAATATCTTAAGTTCATCATAAAAACCTTTAAATAAAACTAGAAGCATAATTAATTTCAGAATGTTAGATGATTTGTAAACAGAATGGAATGTTTCCACAAGGTGTTTTTTATCAGTCAGGAGGTGATAAGAAAGAGTTGCGATACAGTAAACAAGGGTGGAGCTCAGTAAACAAGGTGGAGCTCATAACAAAAACTGAATGGCTTTAATTCACTGCATTTACGTGGAAATTCGTATTCATTAATATTATCTGTTTCTTTTGACGTGCTGATAAGAAAGTGGCCAGACTATGGGCAAATATTTTCTGACTTAGATTTATTGTTTATTTCGTAGCCAAATCACGTACTGATAAGGAAGTGGCCTTATTATACTGGTAGATATTTTCTGACAAAGATATATTGTTTATTTTGTGGCCGGATGTTGTTTGATTGTTCTGTTTATCAGCACTTTTCACACCTGAAACATTTCTGATATGAAATCTATATCCCCATTTACGTTTTTCTAGAACCGGGGCCGCAGAACCGAGATTTTCCCATCGGTGCTCGACTGCTCGGTTCCGGTTCTTTTGTCAATAACCGATAGAACCGAGAATTGACTTTAGGAACCGACCCATCCCTAATTTAAACCATTAAGAATACAACTCAATTGATTAAACAACACAAAAGAAGATCCAATGTAAATACTATGGCAAGTGGTATCATTGTTGTGATGAGAGATCCATGTCTCTAGGCTGTACTACAGTATAATAACATACAATAGCAACCTACATAAAAAATTGGTGACAAGCACGACGCCAGGGAACCTAGCGGCACGAGCAGAGTAGCAGAGTAGCACATATTTCTGCACTATTTACATCCACAGCCGTTATTAGTATGTCAAATAACATATGTCTATAATATGTTGTGTAACGTTGGTTTAAACAATTTTGGATAAAATATGTATGAAATTTTCAGTACTAAAAGGTAAATAAAAGTGAAAAATTAAACAAATTTGAAAACAATTGTTTGTTTTTTGTACCAAAATATGTGTTGCAATACCAAAATATTTGTTGCAACATAAAAGAAATGTTTGACAAAGCAAATTTGCCATTTACGTTACAATAAAGAGAAATAGTGATCAGTTCCTAGTTTTATGAAGTTAAAAATTTAAATCAGCTCTTATATTTTTAAAATGAAAAGATCCTGCAATAAAAATTTACTTCATACAAACTATACAAACATGATTTTTCGATAAATATATACTATTAGATTTGTTACTTATGTTTGTTTATTCTTCTTACCCTTGACGAAGACCTGCAGTTAGGCTGTACATAAGAACGCCTGTATCAGGCAGTATAAGAGACACAACATCTTCAGCGGCATTGACTCCCCAAACAGTAACTGCGCCAGGTTTGTATGAGGGGGCGGTGCAGTGGGCAAACACTGTCACAGAGGAGTGGGAAGCAGGATAAGCATCCAGCACAGCATTTCCCACCAGCTGGTGAAACAGCAGTGACACCCAGTAGTCTGGAGATGGCTCTGACAAGTTACTAAGATGTCGCAGGATTACATCATATCCCAACTTTGCAGAGTGACCCAGTCTCAGGGCCCATACCAGAGCATCAGTGAACCCTCCTGTGTACTCATCCACTCCAGTCTCCGCTTAAAACACAATAAAGTTGTTTTTATAGTCTTAAAAATTAATACAACTCTTATTAGATTGCCTTGTAGGGAGATATTAGTTATTTCAAAGATGTATGCTAATATTTTTATTTTTTGACAATGTTTAAAGGAACATTTGGTGAAAAATGTACACAATGTTGTTTTAATAATTTATGACCAAATGTCTAACAACAATATGTCTGTATGCAAGACATTTGGTCTCTGTATGCAAGCGTATTAGCTTTGGAATTTTTCCTGTTAAGGAGACTCTCAACTTTTGTTGATGAAAATACTCTCCTCACGGCTTACTACGGACTTATTTATCCTCTATTGTCATATGCGGTTGTTATTTGGGGTCACGAAACAACTAAACCCCAATTCTTATTTAAACTCCAAAAGAAAGCAATCAGAGCCGTTTTTAAACTATCTTTCAGACAGTCTTGTAAACCAATGTTCAAAAATTACAATACATTATTATTTCCATCTATTTATATTCTTCATTGCGTTACATTTGTCAGAAAAAATCCCGAACTTGTTGGTGTTTCTTCTAATCGGTATGACCTCCGTAACCGACAAAACCTTCCCATTCCTCGCCATAAAACAAGTTTTTTGAAAGCCATTTAAGGAGCAATGCAATTAGACTCTACAGTATACAACTCACTGCCGCCCACCCATAAAATATGGGTGTACCACTGTACATGTATGGGTGGGCGGGTGGGTCAATACCACTGTACGTGTATGGGTGGGCGGGTGGGTCAATACCACTGTACGTGTATGGGTGGGCGGGTGGGTCAATACCACTGTACGTGTATGGGTGGGCGGGTGGGTCAATACCACTGTACATGTATGGGTACTGTACTGTATACCCAGTAGTTCTCTTACAAGGTTACTACTGGGTAACTGGGTACAGTGATTATCATTAGCACTGTACGTGTACGGGTGGGTCATTAGCACTGTACGTGTACGGTTGGGCGGGTGGGTCATTAGGACTTTACGTGTACGGGTAGGTCATTAGCACTGTACGTGTAAGGGTGGGCGGGTGGCTCAACAAAGCGGAAAATGATGCAACGAAGTTTGGCAGAATGACCAAGAGAATGCTGTTGTCTCGTTGCCATTACAGCGTGAGGGAGTATATGATCTTTGTATCAGTGTAAATATTGTAAATAGTTATAGAATGTTGCCACCTGTATATTATTAATTTTCAATCTTCGGATATGTTTTAGTTTACGTTAGTGATAGTATGACTCTATTATGCAATTTTGTAACTGTTAAAATAAAGGAATTTTGAGTTTTTTTTTAGATTCTCCTTATTGCCCATCACAGCAGGTCATTAGACAGAAAGAGAGGAGTAGTCATATATGTAGAGAAATGTTTAGAAAGTAACTGCAAAAAAAAAAAATTGTTGATATTTCCCAGCACAGCATGTGCTTCAGACTTCATATGTGAAGTAGCAATCATGAAAATCTCCCAAAGAAAACCAACATGTACACGATGAATACTTACAAATCCCCAAATAATAACTTGGACAAAGCTTGTGAAATATTACAACTGTAAGTGTATGGGCGGGCGGGTGGGTCATCACCACTGCACGTGTATGAGTGGGTAGGTGGGTCATCACCACTGTACGTGTATGGGTGGGCGGGTGGGTCAATACCACTGTACGTATATGGGTGGGCGGGTGGGTCATAACCATTGTACGTGTATGGGTGGGCGGGTGGGTTAATGCCACCGTACGTGTATGGGTGGGCGGGCGTGTTAATACCACCGTAGGTGTAAGGGTGGGGTAATGTTGCAATAACCTAATGGTTATTGCAACATTAAAATGCAAAATTTATGGGAGAAATAAATATTAATATATTAAAACCAGACAGGAAAACAACAAGACTTAATGAAACTTTGGCCTTCCATAATTTTGCACGGATATAACTAGGGGCCTACAAGGCACCAGAATAACACAAGACACCATATCATCAATACACTGGATTAGCACAAATATTAACATAAAATATCTGTTAACTTTTTATTTTATTTATTCACTTAGGTTATATGACCACTCAGTTCAAACATGTACGATCAAAATAACATGGACAAAGCAGAACCCAGCTATGTTTATTAGACGACTAAGAGAAGAAAATATTAACACTTTAAAAGTACTTACATGTGATTAATGTATATAGTGTGGAAGAGGCAGTTAATAAGTTAAGCCCTCCAGTCACAAAGCACATTTCACCATTGTAAAGATATCATTTCATTGTTATTTCATGATTGTATTAGGTTATAATATAGTTATTTAAAAACATTGATGAAAGACACATTATTACCTTTTAAATGGTAATGTTGTTTTACCATTCGAAGTGAAATAAATTTCATTTTGATAAAATATTCATTTTATTTAACTTTAACGCAAGTTTTGTCAGTATTTCATTAACTGAGTAGTGAAGATGTAAGTAGGTCTAACAACAACATGTCACAGTGCAATGTGATACATTGTATGCATATATTTACTGCTCTAACCTCCTTATGTAAGCTTGCTAATTTTGTATTTTTCCATTTAAGAAGATATTTTATTTTGGTACTCTAACTTACTAATCCACAATTGTTTTTTGGGGATAGCCTTGGACAAATTTGATTCAAGCGCATTTCTAGATGACATTTTTGTGTCCACATCAATAATAACTCTTGATATCCTCTCAAGTGCAACTTTCTCTTCTTTTTCGTCACGTTCACATTTACTGAAACAAACATATAATTATTTGGGCGAGCCGGTGGCCGAGTGGTCTAAGGCGTCAGGACTTTGAGCTTGGGTTAGAGATAGCGCTGGTTCGAATCCGGCCTAGACTGAAAGATTTATCAGTAATATTCACCTTGTACTGTACAGGTTCGCCCCCTTACTCTGACTGAATAAGTTCCTCGCACAGATCAATGGTCTATGGGGAATGGTGAGAGTAAGGTTAAGGAGGAGATCGGCCTCTCCTTAAAAAAAAAAAAAAAAAAAAAAAAAAAAAAAAAAATTTATACAAGCTATACCTTTTAGCTTCCCACACTGCAGCGCCCCTAGGCCCAATAATTTCTTCCGTCCCCTAGCCTGGTTAAAGTTACTTTCCTAAAAACTTTTATTGAAAAATTATATCAGACCTATATGTTAATTGCTTAAATTCTACATATCACTGCAAGTTTTTTGAAGAATTTACTTGGTTCTGGGCTTAACAAAATACTGTTAATGTATTAACAAAAGATTGGTTAATAACTTTGGTTTTGTTCAATATAGTCATTTGATAATAATAAATAAAAAAAAACTCTGTAAAACATTATAAAATAGGTTTAATCTCAGAAACACAGCTTTACATGAAGTATTGTGATAACATATTCACCACTCCACAGAAAACTCCATAGGAAACCATTATTGTCAAAGATTTGTTTTTTTTAAAATAATTGTAAAGTACATATTGGAAAATTGAAGGGAAATTCGGAAAAACGTCATTTATATTGATATTAATAATGAGGGATGAACGATAAACGTATCGTTCTACGGAGGAATTCGAGGTTATGTTTGCACGTAGTGATTGAGGACACCGACACTGGACAGCCAGCGCCACGAGGAATCACGGAGCAATTTGTAGTTATTTGGCTCACTAAGACGATCACCCTCCTCTGTATATGGTAGTTGCATTCAACGAAGTTGATGCATAATGTTGAAAAATAGTTTAACTTTACCAACAATTATTTGTTCCAATGAACTTCACAATCAGAATTGTTGATTAGCTTGATTCTGATTTGTTTTAATCAATTTAAAAATTACGTTAAGTTATGGCTATTTATTTTTATTTATAGACAATTTTTTAATTTTTCTTCTCTCGGCCGTGCGCCCCCTGGGAGCTTGCGCCCATAGGCCTACCGGGCCTATTGGGAAATCCAGGGCCACACAACCCTACACCCCACCAATCCTCCCATAGGCTAATAACACTTGAGTCCAAACACCCAACATTCGAGAAATAAACTATAAAATAGCTGAGTGTGAGTTTGGTTTTATTTGTAAGACATGTTTAGTTTTTAAAAATCCCTTCTGAAATTTTAAAAAGTTGAATTTTTGTATTGTTCTATTACAAATAAATGTAAATTGGAATTTCTTAGGTTTAAAACGGATTTGTCATATCCATAAGACTGCCTACACTTTAAAACTTTTGTCTGTATTGTATGGTTAAGCGTTTCCTTTCCTCTACCTTAGTTGTTATTTTGATATCATTATGATTACAAAACTCTTGATTATCAATGGTCCCACCAATGATAACCATGTAATCATTTTATGTCATGATTTTAAAGTTACATTCATCAAGGATATTTTTTCAATTTTGCATTGGGTTTTATGATAATAGTAGTTTTTTAAGACATTCCGTGTTCATTTAATAGTTAGTTCACTTTCTTGTGTCTATTCTTGAAAATGTTTGTTTCTGTAAAAGTTTGTTGTAATAATAGCGAAATTGTATTTGTCTGTGTAGATACATTTGAGACTGTTTATCTACTCTACTAAATCTATTCTTATAGTGTATTGTAAATTCCTCTATTATTATGTGGTATTGACTTTGGGGTGCATGATCCTAGCCCGCCTCTTGATAAAAGGGTGATAAAATGTTCATTAACATAAACATAAGTCCTAAAGCATAAAACGTTGTTTCTTGATTGATTACATTTTAGTTATCTAGTTTTTACTATCTATATAATTAAAATGGAGATGGTACTTAAAATAGGCTAAAATTCTAAAATACAGAGATATTGATAAAAGGGCACTGAATGACTTGAAAATTTGTTCGAACTTAACTCACTAAAATAATCTGCTCTTCCTTAAATTTGCTTATGGTAATACTAAACTAAACCAAAAAAACCTTGAAATCTTGCCTAACATCTTTCACTTCCCTCTTACCTACTGTGCATAGTAACTGAATCTCAGCATCAGTGAACCAAGAAGATTAAAGTTTATTCATCATAAAAATAATAATAATAATAAATAGTTTTGTCTAACAAGTAAGCAAAAGAAATTAAAAATAAGCTTATGAATTTAAATAAAGTCTCCTTATTTTTATATCTATTGAGAGTGCCGAAAATAGTCCTGCTCTTCCTTAAATTTGTTTATGGTAATATACGGTATTCCTTGTATGGGTTTTATTGCCAGCTACCAAAATATGAGAAGAAACCTGAATAACCCAAATTGAAATGTTAAAATCCAATAGTGAAATCTACACTACAGTACAAAAAACTTAAGCCTTTAAAATATTGATCTACTGTCACCGAGATACTCTCAAGGCCATTCAAAAACACTTGCTTGCACAGTAAGGCGGTAGTATGGAATGGATAAAAAGACTTATCCGAATGGCTTGTCTAACTTAATAGCATGCAGGAACGCACCCAGAACTCAATTTCGGGGGGTGTCCAATGAGAGGGTTTGAGCAGGGTTAGGTAGGGGGGGGGAGCGAACCCAGGGCTACTGAAAACAAGGGCTGATTATAGTGGCGTTGTATCTTCTGACTGCAGACGAGGGAAGGGGGCACGTGTGTGACGTCACTGGCTTTATTCACCATTCTCAGGAATGCCACAACTATTAATTTAATATTGTACAGTCGTCTTTGAGTCTATGATGTTTTATTAAAACGTTAAATTATAATGCAATCTATACTATTTCAATCTGTGTTCCATGACGAGCGTACAATATGTACACTGAGTAATCGTTGTATTGTAATGTACAGTAAACTGTACGAGAGAAGACCCTTGTAAAGTTAACGACACGAAACATTCAGAATAAGGTCAAATGTTAAATGTTGGTTTTCAGACAACATTTCAAGCGTAAATGCTACATTACTTGATGACATTTATATAAGAATTTAGTTCATTTACAATTCGTTTTTAAAAATTGGTTTCATTTTAACCTGACTCTGGTTCACTTATCAACGTCTGTTCCTATTTGTGACATGTGTCCAAACAGAAACTTGTTATTGTAGAATTATCTTATTACAATGGTGTGAATATATTTAGTAAAACAAATATCTGAGCTTTTGCAATGAAAAAAATACTTATGACATTGAAGCCATTTTCAAAATTTACGACAATAAATTGTGTGGATTCGTGAGATAAGGTTACGAGTACAATATAACATTAAACTTATGGCAAATTTATGCTTCTATATTTATGAGTTGTAATTTTTTTAAATGATGAAATGCTTGCTAGGTTTGAGAAAAATACTAATATACATTAACATAGTATACAAATTATACACACGGAGAGAAGTTTAAAGCATGCCTTTAATATAGCTTTTTTATATATAAATAAATCCAATTCTTCTTATTTAATATAATCCAAGGTAACTAATCGAGGATGCGTGATTCCTACCACCTTTCATTCTAGATACCGTGATACAATCTACCATTATATTACATTCTGTAAGATAATATTGAATAGTTAGTTTGTAATCATGAGTATACACAGGTGATTAAAAATTCTTCATAAATAAATATGAAACAATCACGTAATGTACATCTTTCAGTGCTACGTATTTTATTTCGTGTGGTAGCTGTCATAGCTGAGAGATCACAAATTTGTGACGGTCCAGCTACCAGGTTTGTTGCTCTTTTAGAACTACCCAGGGTATACGTACAGCTTTAAAGATTTGCTGTGGACGCGAACAATATCAACCCCCAAAGATTCAGCCATTTTTTATTCAGCTCGTTGGCGTCGAGGTGACTCTCTCGACTTAAGCTTCTGCTCATGTAAACGATCATCAAGCCCAAAACCAATTAGGAAAGTTCTTGATGCTTTTTCCCCTCTCAACATAGGACAGTGCTGGTTTCATTGGGAATCCAAATTCCCATAATTCGATATTTTCCAAGGCCTACATGAAATTTCAGTAAAGCACACTTGGAGCCTTTACAACCAGGCTTGATGATAGCATCAGGTTCATTCCTCCTACAATAAGAAATTACGATCATTTCACAAGTCTTGTCTTGTCCATTGCTAAACTTTGCATACCGAGAGGACACAGAATGGAGTACATACCAGGATGGAGTAAGGAATCAGATGACCTTTACAAAGAGTTTAATGCCACCGAAAACTCTAACACAGCTAATCTGCTGCTGAACTCTCTAAACAGTGCCAGGAGAGAAATATGGGTTAAAATTGTTGAAGATATTAACTTTACCCGCAGTAGTAGAAAAGAGTGGTCACTTTTAAGGAAATTCTCTACTGGTAAATCTTCAAATCAAAGAGAAGTGCTCCACCCGAAGGCTGATAATATAGCTAAACAGATAGTCAGCTTATCGAAGTCAGCTCAACCATCTTTCTGACAAATATGTGCTTTACAAGCTAAATGAAATTAAAAAGAGCCAATTGGCACCCCTTGAAATCTCCAGAAATTTCACGGAGGAAGAGATAAATGGGGCGATTTCCGCTATACTAGCAGAAAAAACAGCTTGACGGTATCTTTCCGGAATTTCTTATGCATGCTGGTAGCAACGGAAAACAGTGGCTTCAAACTGTCTACAATAATATACTAGCTACAGGCAATTTTCCAAAAGCATTTAAGCGTTCAAAAAGTAGTAGATTTTCTGAAGCCTGGCAAAGACCCTGAACGAGTGGAAAGTTACCACTCTAAATCTCTTCTTAGTATTTATTATAAGTTGCTAGAAAGACTGTTATACAACGGAATATCACCCATTCTTGATTCTAATGTTCCAGTTGAGCAGGCTGGTTTTCGCCCTGGCCGAAGTTGTTACGACCAGATCTTGGCTCTGACATCATTTATTGAGCATAGGTTTGAAAACAAGCTAAACCCAACTGCAGTTTTTATTAATCTCACAGCGGCTTATGACACAATATGGAGCAAAGGATTGTTATTAAAGTTCTACAGCCTCCTTCCCTGTCCCTTTCTTTTGAGACTTCTAGAGTCAATGCTTAGTGCCAGGCTTATAAAAGTTTAGGTTGTGAAGAAAGCTCATATAGACAGCTGGAGGATGGTCTGCCACAGGGGTCCGTACTTGCTCCAATTTTATTTAAGTGTATACTGCTGACATCCCAATCACCAAGTCAAGAAGGTTTATACAGTATATGCAGACGATATTGCTTTAGCTTATCAACTAAAATATTACACGTTCTAAAATATTACAAGGACTTATAATATTTTAGAACCTGGAATCTGAATCCTAATCCATCAAAAACCGAAGTAGCCTGCTTCCAGCTAAGTAATAGACTGGCTAATCGAAAATAAACTCCACCATAATTTTACCTGGGAGTAATGTTAGATCGATCGCTAACGTTTAAAAGCCATCTTCAAAACACAGCAGCTAAAATTAAAACAAGGGCAAATGTACTACATCATATTGCTGGAACAACTTGGGGAGCCAACACACACGTCTTGCGTACTACTGCTTTGTCACTGGTTTATTCAGCTGCTGAATACAGTGCTCCTGTATGGCTAAATAGCGCACATACAAAAGCGATTGATGTCGAACTTAATAGAGCTATGAGAGCTATTAGTGGTACTCTCATGGCAACTCCACTACCTTGGCTCCCAGTGCTGCGCAATATAGCTCCTCCAGAAATAAGACGTCAAGAGGCACTACGTAAAGAATTCAATAAGATCATGAGTGCCTCGCACCTCCCCATTACCCAGGATCTCCCACGTCAGAACGGTCGCTTAAAATCTCGAAACCCACCTCTACGTACTGCTTTCCAGTTGAGCTGATAAAATGTCTTGCCTAATACTAGCTGGGCAGTAGCGTGGAACAGTTTTGATGGACGAAATAAGTTCCTTATTAACGATCCGTCAATACCTGTAGGTGGGATGAACCTCCCTCATAGGGAGTGGACATTATTGAATTGGTTCCGAACTGGAGTGGGCAGATGCACTACTGGAAATACAAATGGGCTAGATCAGTAGATCAGTCATGTGATTGCAGGAGTCTATCCAAACAATGGATCACATAGTTTCAGAGTGCCCCTTGCGCTGTTTTAGGGAGGGATTAGCTAGCATAAATAGATCAGTGAGGCAAGTCTTAAATGGCTTGCTGGATTGGATTTAGCTTTGTGACAGGAGATCATTTGTTATTTATTTATTTATTTTTAATTTTTATTATAATGTGATGACTTTTGAACTTTTAGTCCAACCATAAAACTCAGCTTTGACATAATTTTAAATTAAAAAAAATATAAAATAATGGTAGCTGACAAAAAACCATACAGTATATATATAATATAAGTTAAAAATTAGGGCTACCTACGTATTTTTAGGATGTAATAAACACACAACATGTTTCAACTTTATGTTAATTTTCAAGTGTAAATCAAATAATTAAATTAAGTTTAGTTACTATTACAAAATATACTATCTTGATAAGAATACTCACATTTGGAAAAGTAAAGCACTAATGATATCTCCAGCCTGTAACAGAAAGTTTTTGAGATAGCGTAGGCAATCAGGTGAGACACAGGAGGGAAGATCAGGACCAAGCACAGCAACAGATTTGTAGCGGGGGAGTAAGTCCAAGACTTTACGTAGACGTGCCACATCCTGTCCCAGTGTTAAGCCATCATTGGAACTTGGAACTGCAATTGCAAATTCATGAAGAATCACCATACATGATCATATGAAGTTACATTTCTTACTAGCATAAAAGCAATTGTGTTGATATGAAAAAATTCCATTATTTTCACTTGTTACTTTACATGAGTATCTAGAGTTGTGCATGAACGAAATTACAATAAACTTATTTGAAAATAAGGCTTTGGTCAAATTTATTTCACCAATAATTTTATGATGCGAAAATGGAACTTACTTTTTGAATTGTAGTTATTAATATGAATTGATTTTCATACAATAAATGACAATAAGAACAGAAACATAATTTAATTTCAAACAATAACAACCGCCTGATTATTACTAGCGTTTTGTCACGTACTATAATAATGAACAATTTATCTATAAAGTTTTAAGTTCGGCCTATAATTAATTAATACATATACATGTATCATGAACACATTTTACAAACAAATAAATAAAATAGTTTTTATTAGTAGTAATTTCAAAGCTATGTTGATATTCAATAACAAGTAGCAAATTACAAATTTCACTTATAAAAAATGAATAAAACAGTAGCGCTTGAACGAATGAAACAGTCGCGCTTGAACGAATGACCCAGTCGTGCTTGAACGAATGACCCAGTCGCGCTTGAACGAATGAAACAGTCGCGCTTGAACGAATGAAACAGTCGCGCTTGAACGAATGACCCAGTCGTGCTTGAACGAATGACCCAGTCGCGCTTGAACGAATGAAACAGTCGCGCTTGAACGAATGAAACAGTCGCGCTTGAACAAATGACCCAGTCGCGCTTGAACGAATGACCCAGTCGCGCTTGAACGAATGAAACAGTCGCACTTGAACGAATGAAACAGTCGCGCTTGAACGAATGAAACAGTCGCGCTTGAACGAATGACCCAGTCGCGCTTGAACGAATGACACAGTCGCGCTTGAACGAATGACCCAGTCGCGCTTGAACGAATGACCCAGTCGCGCTTGAACGAATGAAACAGTCGCGCTTGAACGAATGACCCAGTCGCGCTTGAACGAATGACCCAGTCGCGCTTGAACGAATGATACAGTCGCGCTTGAACGAATGATACAGTCGCGCTTGAACGAATGAAACAGTCGCGCTTGAACGAATGAAACAGTCGCGTTTGAACGAATGAAACAGTCGCGTTTGAACGATTGAAACAGTCGCGCTTGAACGAGTGATACAGTCGCGCTTGAACGAATAAAACAGTCGGTAAACGTTGCTTGACATGTTTGTTTCGGCGATATTTAGCTCCTCCCTCCATAGAAAAGTATTCGACTGAAAGTATTCGACTATTTACCCACGTATAGTCGATAAATACATCACACACACACACACACACACACACACACACACACACACACACACACACACACACACACACACACACACACACACACACACACACACACACACACACACACACACACACACACACACACACACACACACACACACACACACACACACACACACACACACACACACACACACACACACACACACACACACACACACACACACACACACACACACACACACACACACACACACACACACACACACACCGCCATTGCGTGCGTGCGTGCGTGCGTGCGTGCGTGCGTGCGTGCGTGCGTGCGTGCGTGCGTGCGTGCGTGCGTGTGTGTGTGTGTGTGTGTGTGTGAAAAAGTCGAACATTTTGCACTATGCTGCTATGGTTAGTCTGGTAAGTATTCACTGTTGAATACGATAGTGGTTTTCTACTATCGTATTAACAGTCGATAGTCAATTTCAATCGATAGTGCACATTATTATAACAACCTAGTGATACGCGATTACGAGATGTTGATAACGAGACATTTCGATTTTACAACATCTCGATTATAGATTTCACAATCGAGAGTTCTGTGTAGTGTCTCATCTTTTAATTTAATTTGTGTGTTCTTTTAGCCTAACTTCCGAGATGTTTTATTCCTATGTATGGTGCTCGCGCTCGGGATCTACAATGGAAAATCGACAATCTTACTCTATGTGTATATTGAAACCAAGACTACATGGCTTTGGCTTTAACAATCCTATATTGTTGTTTATCGAGATGACCTTTGCGAGATGTTTCACTACTCGGCTAAGGTTCTCCCACATCTATGATATCTCGGAATCTAAACTATATTAGTAGCAATGGTTGAGTGGGAAAGTACAACCTTGGTGGGCCCGCTGCAAACTCCCAGCTGTCAAAACATTATATACAAAATATTGACATACCAATATTATAAGTATGGTATTAAAATGATAAATACTGTTAAAAACACATCAGTCAAGATTGATATTTCTATTTAAAAATATTATTTGGTCTAGTTTCTCTGGTCCAAGTCGGTTTCATCAATCATTTGTAAGGATGACACTTAACATGCTATCATTCACCCTAAAATTATAAGTTAGATTAGCTTAACGAGAGCAAGAATCGATAGAATTCACTCGATTTCTCACTCGATTTTTAGAAGAAGAGAATTCTCGCTAAGGAATCGGGAGAATCGTTAAGGAGGACATCTCGATTAGCAACTTCTCGAGTACTTTAACCACTCGCAATTGCGCATCACTAAAACAACCTTTTGTGAAACATCAAAACCTGCGAACCGGAAAATGGAATGACGGAACAAAAAGTTTGAATCAACCGCCAACGAACGTAAGAGCAGACAGCGCAAGAATGATCTCAGGCAGCCTGGCAAACCAAAGCGCAGAGAAACAAACATGTACACGGTACACCATAAGACCTTGAACTCCATGGTCCAAAGCCTTAACCACTTAACCACTGTATATTTTATTTTAATTATAGATAAGATACAGTCAGATCCTATAGGATAAAACGAAAAACTAACTTATGTGTACATTGGTATTTAAATACATAAGTATTTAACCATATCCTTTCTCTCCATAACCATTTTTCTCATGGCAAGTTGCTTATTAGAGAAAAATTTCCTTTGTCATACGGTCCCTAAAAAAGAAATAATATAATTTACAAGACGTGTTTTATGTGGTAATCAGAGGAAATTTTGAAGACGTTATTTTTTTCTGTGCCATCAGAGTGTTCAGACGGTGTTGTATCAAGGTAATGAAATGTTGCGTTTCTTTATGTTCAAATCATAAATGTCTAAAATATTCATCTGAAAAAATTTCTGTATTAGCTAATATTAAGAATATAAGCAAAGCCAATCAATCAAAATAAGCCAATGTCCTTTAGAATAACATGGTAGCTTTAGAGACTGAAGTTTTGTTGAAGGTGGTATTCTCCTTTTTCCATAAAACACGAGCAATGCGATTGTTCAATAGGCAGACGGAAATTTGTAAATAAAGCTTGTTCCGGATTCTCTAGGTTACTGATTATGTATGATGTATATTGTGTGTGGGGAGAGAACTGAGTTAGCTAACAATCAGACCAACACTACGTGGTTCGGATTCCACGTAAATCTGTAGGTCCCTTAGTTGCCCTGGCTATTGGGCTATTAATCTGAGAAACAGTCGACCTCAGTTAGTAACAATAACTACACTCGCTCATCTACAGTCATCACACTTATTCGCCCCACACATTCACACATATCTCTACGATCGGCGTCTTACAAATGAATAATACAAATTTGAAGATATGGAAAAGACTAAAGTTGCTAAGACATGAAACATTAGCTCTATTCTATGCAGTGACAGTAATATTACTAAGTATGAACTACTCCTCTACTGTTTAATTTGATGCTCTATGTTCTGTGAAAGTACATACTGAAGTAAAATTGTGATTTACTGAATTGAAACTCAGTACAATCTAAAACTCAAAATTGTCCTTTATTTTCCATTAGATTATCAATGTAAAGTATAAAATTAATAAGTATGCACTTGGGAAACTAACTGCCATAGTCTGAATAAAAAAAAATAAATAAAAAACAACAACGACAACTGGAAGGAACACAGCATAACCACACGGTCTACTCTGATTATTGACATTAACAAGTCAATAATGCAAACAAAATAATAATTTACTTAAAAATCTTCTCTTGAGGAATCTATATTTTCAAGACAATACGGAAAGTATGAGTCACTGCAGGCCTGGATTCCTTCGGCCGAAACAAAAAAAACGGAGCAAGTGTAGGGTGTTTCTGCGGTCAAGTAGATGTACCACCTGCTGCTCGAGACAGAGTTGTGATAAAAGCTTAATATCATTTGAATGGTCCCTTTCAAGTTACAGAAGATAATTTTGACTTTAAAACAACCATTAATGGAATGTATCTTTTAAAGATAATAGACTCAATGGACTCAATAGATCGATCTAACTAAAACCCCCCAAGTTTAGGATTACCCCCATGGATTGCTATTGCTGGTCCTGGTCACAATAATTGTGCACAGGTCATCCTGCTGTTGTTTATTACATGTGTTATTACATGATAACATAAATGTAAAACTAGCACTATTTACAATAGTAAATAAACATAAATGGTAAATTAATGTAAAAAGAATTTCCAGTATTTTTTATAAGTTAATAAAAAATAAACATGTTCTCTTACAATAAAATTTAATCTTGATTGATTTATTTATATTGTATTACTTATTATATTTTCTACAAATCAGTAACCATTTATCCACTATTCATTGCTATTAAATTATTGAGCATTTGGACATGAATTTGACTTAAATTAACATTAAATTCATGTTAAAAATGTGCCAATCAGGCGATTGTTTTAAAAACTGGATCTAGGAACAAAAGTGTTTAACAACAATGCTAATAAGTTAACAGAATGTAGGCCTACCATCAAGAAATAAAGCAATATATTCTAGTGCAATTATTTTATGGATGCTCAATTAGGGGCAAAGATTTCCTCATCTTGAAATATAAGTCCATTTTAGTTTTGTAGACTTATTTGGTATTATTATAGTATTATGGGTGTAGGCATGACAAGTCCCTCAGCTTCAGCCAAGCTAAGTCTATAGTTTAACAAATGACTCGACAAATGTTCTCTCTTTATATACTTTAGGTATGCTGATTAGATTTGATTTTATAAGTGGACAAACTTAAGCTAGAATCAACAAAGAGGACTTGGCTGACCGTATCCAAGCTGCCAGTAGGATGTCTGAGTGATGTTTTGCTCATCAGAGAGCTGCAGAAGTTTTAAGATGTCAGAGGGGTCCCAGTCATTACTAGTAGGACGTCTTGGACTGGGATTGACAGTGAATATCAATTCGACTCCTGAATCCTCCACCAGCTCCTGAAGTGCTTTCCATTGCCTCACTGTCACAAAAAGAAATCTTTCTTAGTCAGTATATCTATATATTTAATTTCGTAAGGCGAATCGGTTGCGTCATAATTCCAAGCGCTACACTCCACATACGGCCTTCTGAAATGGCTCATTTTAAAGCTCGGATATTGTAGATGGCGGGAAAATTAATTTTGCTATTCGCCTTTAGGGATCCACCTCACTGGCTTTCAAATTTCCCATGTTTATCTTATGTGAAGAGGATTTCTAACTTTTGTTTTGATTTATTGAGTCCAGCTGTCAATAAGCAAATTAAATATTCCAGCTGTTAATATTTTATACTCTGTTAATAAGGCACAAGGCCAAACCTTTAAGAAGCTGGTATTGAACTGAACAAACCAGTGTTTACACATGGGCAAATTTATTTTGCATTTAGTAGAATAGAATCCCCAAACAGAATGAAATTGTTTATTGAAAATATAGACGACCAAAACAACAACAGACAGTTCTTACACAAAAGATATAGTGTGCAGAGAAGTTTTAACACAACAATAATACCTCATTAATCTGTATGTATGATGATGAGTGTTAACACAACAATAATACCTCATTAATCTGTATGTATGATGATGAGTGTTAACACAACAATAATACCTCATTAATCTGTATGTATGATGATGAGTTTTACAAAATTATAAATAATTAACTATTATACATTAAATATTTAGCAGCACCTTTTTTTCATTTATTTTGGGGTTTTTGCCCCTATAAACAACTAGTTTTAATTAATAGTTTCAGTAAAGAAACTACACCATCAAATTGAAACAATAAGAATTAATTTCATTATTCAGCACAATCATTTATCACTTCATTTTTGACATACTGTACTTTGAAAAATGCATATGCAAGTTAAAAAAAGTACTGTGTATCATTGATTTTACTGTATAAAGAGATACTCCATCCATATGGGAGAGGTGTGGTGAGGCCCCAAAAAGTGTTGAGGCCCCACGCTGCGCTGCGCATATCTATATTTCCTCTCTCTCGCGCACGCTCTTCTATTTCTCTCTCTCTCACACTTTCTTCCTCTCAACCCACTCCCCCATTCTCCAGTCGGACCGTCCTTCCCCTCTACAGGTTTCACAAGCAACGCCGCTCACACTTGTAAAGGAAACACGACAATTCTTTGTTTCCTTTACTTCATTCTGACGACTTTTATCTGGGTTCTTGTTTTATGTTTGTTAGCATCTCTTTAGAATAATATTAATACTGAGTTATACTATCTTAATATAAATCTCTGTGACACATACCGAACTAATTAATGTTTGTAATTAACTAAATAAAGTAAAACGTCGTTTTTATTTGTAAATATTCACACATAAATAAGGCAACCATCTTATCAGCAATGCTGGTGATAATTCCCGCTAATTTAGGTATACATTTTCAAGTTCTGTGGCCCATATGGAACAATCTTTACGTAGTGCATTTTAATTATTCATTAGGTGATTAAACCGACTGCTGTACATCAATTATTAAATATTTAACATTCGGTAAGCCTAGTTGACTTTTTCAAAAAATTGTTTTCATTTGTAATTAATGACTCCGGTTATATCACAAATGTAATCTGCAAATATTCTATCAATATATGAAATGATGTAATAGTAAAATAACTTAAAAATTTAAATTATTTATTTATTTAAATAGGCCTAACATAATACTGTATTTATAAAGAAAAAGACTGGACAAAACATAAAACTGTACGTTTGATGATAAGGTTATATAAAATTAATTAACAAATCACTAATCTATGTATAATATTGTATAAGATAAAAATAGCGTTTACCTTATGACCTAATTGTGACAATCTGTGTACAGAATTGTTTTTCATTTTATTAAAGAATCCTGTTATATTATTACTTTCTCTGGCATAGAATTTGAATTTGTTAAAATAAAATATAATTTAGTTCAAAGTAATTGCTTTATTGTTTTTTTCAAATATTTCATTAACTAATCCAAATATAAAATTGTTCTAGCTGTCCGTATTTACTACGGACGGTTTGTATTTTACATTCAATGTCCGTGTCCGCACCGTGCAAAGAAAAAAAACGGGTAAATGACCGTATTTTTCATTCTATTAATATTAAAAGTATATATTTTAAATATTTAATATTGTAAAAAATACAAACATATATTACTTCGGGCAATCGATACTCGTGAGAGGTTGTGTAATGTCTCATATAGGCCTACTATGCTCTATTATTATAATTCCATACACCTCACTCCTCTTAAAAAAGTTTTTCAACTCTTGAAATTGGCCGAAAATTACTGTAAACATAAAAATAAATTGCACAGTTTGAATATGATGAAAGATATGTACATGCTTATGTATTTTTGTTCAAAACAACTTAATTTTATATAGTAAAGATATTTTATCGTTAAATTATGTAAATTTGTTACCATTTACCACGTCCTCTTCTCCACGGTCGTAAAGATCGGGGAATCGTCACTTCCTCCTCCTCTTGTTCTAGGGGTTCTAGGTTGTTGTGGCCTTAACAATTTTTTAGGGCCTAATCCTATGATAATGTTCAAGGTATTATTTTAGGTTATAATAGGGCCTATCTATAGATATTTTTTGAATTTGTTTTAAAAATGTTTATTATTTATTTATTTTTAGGGTGTATGGTAATAAATTGAATAATTTAGTTCCTGGAACTGTGGGGTTGTACTAGTTTTGTGTAGCCTATATTGTTCTATGTTTAGATTCAGTTTATTTCTTAAATTATATTGGTGGCACTCTTTTCTAAAAGTGATAGGTTTTTGTTGATTTTTTATAAATTGTATTAATTCTAGGATATATGTGGAGGTGATGGTCAGGATTTGGTTACGTTGAAATAGTGGTTTGCAATATTCTTGAAAAGGTGCATCTTCTGTGATTCTCAGAGCTTTCTTTTGTAGAATTAAAATTTTCTGTATAGAATTTTCTGGTGCAGCTCTCCAGGCTATGATTCCAAAGTTTATGTGTGTTGTAAATAGTGTGTGATAGGCCTTGAGAGTTACGTATTTATTTGTTATTTTCCAAATTCTTCTTAGTGCGAAGACAGTTGATGATAATTTTCTATGGAGATTTTTGGTGTGTTTTTGCCAATTTAAGTTTTTTTCGATGATGATGAAAAGCTGAATTTTACATTCTTATTGTTCTGATTCACATACTGTATGTTTACAAATCTTCATATGAGAATGGTCTCAATGTCTTTTCATAACAAATAAAAATGATATAGAATATTTCCTTAGAAGAAAAAGTGCCATACATTGTTATGTATGTAATAATTTATTACAATTTAGATGTAGGAGTATTCTAGTACATGTGTGTAATGTAGCCCAATAACCTGTCACCACAGGGTGATTGACAATGTTATCTTTGTGACTAAATAGAATATAACGTAAAACAACATAAATTTTGAATTGTTTTATATTAATAAGGCCATCACACAATATAACAGTTGAAACAGAGTAATAAAACGTGTACACTTCTACCAGTACTTTCCAAAGACACGATTTCACCCAAATAAAAAAATCTTGTTGAAAGTAACTTGATCCTACTCACTGTACTCCTAAGCACAAAGAAACTAACTATTTACAGATTAGTTGTCTTCAATTGCTTTAACTTCCTACAAAGAAAATGTTGGACTTGTGCTTTGCATTATAAATAATTAGGTATGTATGACAATTCATTGATGCTACCTGTTATCTCAACAATCTATGTGAAGGGATGTACTACTGAACGGGAGTGGCCCTGGTGTACGTCTTGTATGTTTAGGTAGGTATGACAATTCATTGATGCTACCTGTTATTTCAACAATCTATGTGAAGGGATTTACTACTGAATGGGAGTGGCCCTGGTGTACGTCTTGTATGTTTAGGTAGGTATGACAATTCATTGATGCTACCTGTTATCTCAACAATCTATATGAAGGGATGTACTACTGAACGGGAGTGGCCCTGGTGTACGTCTTGTATGTTTAGGTAGGTATGACAATTCATTGATGCTACCTGTTATCTCAACAATCTATATGAAGGGATGTACTACTGAACGGGAGTGGCTCTGGTGTACGTCTTGTATGTTCTGACTGATACAAATAAAACGTCAATCTTCAATTAGTTAAATTATGTAAGTCTTATTACCATTATCTGCATTCTCTGACATTGACTTGTTAATGTATTATAGTGTATACTAACTTGTGACACAACTTTCATCTGGAACATTTGTTGGTGAATCGAAGTAAAGCTTATCTGACCCTGTTCCTCCAACTCGTAGGTAGGCTGGAGATAACCCTCGAAGCATATTTTTTGTTGCATCACTAGAACAAAAACATACAATCTTCAATATTATATTCCCCACTAATAAGTGTTCTATTAAGAGACCAGTTCTATATCTTGCATAAGACAGATCATATAAGGATATTTATTTATGTTTAACAAAAACATACAATCTTCAATATTATATTCCCACTAATAAGTGTTCTATTAAGAGACCAGTTCTATATCTTGCATAAGACAGATCATATCATAAGGATATTTATGTTGAACAAAAACAAACCAATGATAAGTTTTGTAGATTGTTTCAAATTTACAAGAGCCAAATATTTTCTTCTAAGTTTCATTGCTAACAATCTCTCCATAAAAATCTAATACATGTATATTAATATAGAGGAAACCTACACCACAGTCAACAGTAGATCCAAAAACAAAATTATATACCTACATTGCACAGACTGAAATACCACTGTGTATGTATGGGTGGGTGGGTGAATACCACTGTTCTTGTGTGGGTTGATAGGTGCATCAATACCACTGTGCATGTATATGGGTGGGTGGGTGTTATAGAACATTTCCCTATGCATGAGTTGTTTTGGAGCATAAAATATAAAACATTTTTAATTATTTTTTTTATCAGCTGATTATAGGCCTAGTTGCATTTCTAATGCAACGGCAACTAATATATACTCGGTTTAAATCTCCTGATCAGTAGGAATGTAACAATTTTATAAAAGTACCTCCACTCTGCCCCACTTTGATCACCTTTTCGTCAAGACCATGCGCACCAATGGCAGTAACATACACAGCGCAGGAAAACTACTTTACTGAACAGAATAGAAAGGTGGTTTATCCCTCACAGGTCGGTGTCTTACCATCAGAATGTAGATGCCCCAATGTGACCTCAGTGTAGGCGAGTTCCTAGCAGGAAATTAGAAGACCAATAATTATCTGATGATTACAGGCATTTCTATGAACAACACTCCTCTATGTGATTAAATAAAGGCATTTTAGTAATGATTTTGTAGTTGTTACTATCATTTGATGTTTGCTATACAATTTAATTTAGATACACGCAATAAATATTATTACTATTTAAAGATCTGTTATTCCATGTGCAATTCTTAAAAATGTCAAATACAAAATGAAGATCACAGTGCTCATCATTTTAGAGATTGGTGAAGTAAAAATAAAAGGATAATCTCATTCCATTTGGCCCAGGGTAGCATAAGTGTTTAAAAATAAAAGGATAATCTCATTCCATTTGGCCCAGGGTAGCATAAGTGTTTAAAAATAAAAGGATAATCTCATTCCATTTGGCCCAGGGTAGCATAAGTGTTTAAAAATAAAAGGATAATCTCATTCCATTTGGCCCAGGGTAGCATAAGTGTTTAAAAATCAGAGAATTTCAATTTGTATTACTGTAATTGAAACAAGGAGGAAATTGATTGGATTAAATTCAGCTCCTAAACTATTTTGAAATTAAATTATTGATAAGCTTTACGCTATGCTTATTGAAAAGTCTTGCGTTAAACTTAAATTCTGTTATTGAGTTTAATATAAACTTAATTTTTTTACATACATGGTGGAAACAAATATGGAAACGTTTTCACAGCTTATGTATGACTTAACTTGGTGAAATGGTTACTTTTTCATAGATAATTTGATAGTTTATTTTTTAAAATAATTGTGTTCCATAAAGTGTAAATTTTGATCAGAATAATTTACTTGAAACCGTTAAAATGCAGAGAAATAATATTGTTAAAATTAGTTATTTGGAAAATCAAACAACCGCTACTCTGGAAAGGATAAACCTTTAGAATTACGGTTTGCAGCAATTAATTTCTCTTTAATAGACCTCTCATGTGATATTAAATTCTACCTAGGCTTACAATTGAGATTTTCGTTTAACTCCTCGCTAGCTCTCCCTGAAAAGATGAAATGTCGCTAATGGCGTCAAAAAGTAGGTTCTTTGTAACCAGATGTAAATGATGATGTACAAGATTTCAATTTACAAGTGAAATCATAAAGAAGTTTCCATATTTTTTCCACCTTGTAAAAGTCCAGTATATTTTTGTATGTGCTTTGGCAAATATCTAAGTAGTATTATTTTTTTATTATGTTTCACCCTAAGTTATAAAAAAACTGCTCTATTGTAATATAAAAATAAAGGTTCAACAGTGTACCGAATTCAAAGCAGTTTCATTGCATAGTGTTTATTAATTGGTCGGTAGGTAGTTGGTTCAATCCCAGCTTCATGTGCTGAAGGACCTCAGTTCGATCCCAATCAGAGTCATAATACAATTTGAGAAGGATCAGCTGATAACCGCCGGCTGTTCATTTGTCATTGGGCTATTAATTAATGACACTTTCTAATGAATAGACGGCCTTAGTTTGTAACAATGACTACATTCGCTCATCTACACTCATCACACTCCTTCGAAATCCATATTCGCCCATATCTTGACGATCTTATGAATAAATAAAAATAAATAAATAAATAAAATTCATGTAAAGGATGCACTAGCAATCACATTGGAGAACCTCAAATATTGTCAAAAATTGCTCCTAAGTTTTATTAATTAAAAATTTGCCTCAATAAAGGGGGGCCTGAAAAGTACACCCCCCCTTCCCAGGGGAAGTATACGTCACTTTGACGTTACAGCTGGAGGAGGGGACTTTTTCTGGTCACAACACTCCTCACAGAGATATTTCAGCTGTTTGTTGATTTATAAACTATTAAATGGTATATTATTATCATTTAATGATATTACGTAATGAATTAAGATGATAATATACGAATTAGGACCGTACTAGGTGGATATGTGCTGACTGGAAAAGTACCCCAAGGCTTGTTGAGCGGACTGTATCAGGAATATTGAAGGCGTTTGCGTTTTGTATTTAATGCTTCGGCACAGGGAATAGACATAATATAATTGATTATATACGACATATATAGTTCGCCCAATGGTAAAAACCTGAGACAAACCCCTAGCGTAGAGATACTGAACTAAGGCTCTTCTGAACGAGTGCTGCTCCCTAGCGGTGATTCCATGCAGTAAACTGAGAGAAAGGGAGGGTGGTAGTAAGAGGGATATAGAGAATAATGAAGTCTCAAATTTATTCTAGACTGGGCCTAACCCGTCTAGAATAAAGTATCGATGGGTTTGACAAGGACAAGAAACCGCTTTACAAGCAAGCGGAGAATTGTCTCTGCGTTGTCAAAATGGGTCCGATGCCCATCCCACCCTCAGATATTTATCCCACCCTACTGATTGAGAACACAGTTCTAACTAAGCTATGTAAAAATAGGGAAATGTGATAGCAATATTTCATCCAATATGATTGAATAACCTTTATTTATTCACTATTAAAAGAGATTCTCATAGGTTTATGATTTTTTTAGCATAAAAAATAAGAATGTATCTTAGGGTAAATTCGTCCAAGTACACTTTGTTTTCCGCCTGTCGGTACGTGTGTTCAACAACAACAAAATAAATATAAAAATTAAAATATAAATTAGGTCAAAAATTAAACAATTTGCAGCTTAGTGAAATCACAGACTAATCAAAACACTTATACTTAAAAAAAAAAAAAACAACCATATACTGAGTTTACCTCTGGGTTACCGGTACTCTAACATGGTGCATATCTAACAAAAATACTTTTTATTTTAATTTATTCATCAGAATTTCATTGGGAATTGGATTATTTATTTGTTACATTGAATTGACAATAAAACTAATTTTATTATTCAACAATTACTAGTACAGTATTTAGAATATATAATAAAAACAAGACAGGAAGAGATATTCAATAACTTGCATAGCTCTATTAAGATACAATTATTGATAATGTGTTGGTTTGACAACCGATGGGGCAGCTGCTATGTCGGGCATCTTCTGAGGATTGCTTGGCAAACTAATACAGTTACCTCTTAACCCTTAAGTAGTCGCGCTGGGGTATCCCAAACCCCTAATTAAAAAATCTTCTAAACAATCGAGTTCTAACCTATTTTTAACGAAACTTGACCAGTATTAAATCAAAACTGAAACAATCCAGAATTTTAGTTATTTTATGTAGTGAATGGACAGTGAGCAATCATAATATTCTCCATTTTCAAGTTATGTCGTTATCAAGAAAGGAGGTTCTTACCGGATTAATTCGAATTAAAGGATGGAATTAATTCACGATTTTATGGAGTCCAACGATGTCACAGCACACGAGAGAACAGCCACAACAATTAATTAGGGAGCATCTGTCTGACTTAGTTTATAACCTCAGGAAAATACAAGATTTATTTACATTTGATTGTATTGCAATGTCAAGTTATTATTTAAATAAATATTTTTTTTTTACCATTTTGTCACTTAGCTGAGTCTACTCTACCAATTCTTTGTTTAGTGGGTGTTGTCGATATTGATCATTTTTTAGGATGCACTTTCCTACAACTGATGACAGCATGTTATGGATGAGGAATCTATTTGACGTACATCAATTTCAAATCAAATCAAATCAAGTTTATTTTGCCAAGACATTATAAAATGTATAGCAATCTTCATATTAAAAATATTCAAATTAATACATTCATACCACATCGAAACCTCATTCAAACATACATCATTTTCAGTCACACATTCATTCATGCATAATTCCCAATTCCGGCGCCGGTTGTCAGTCATCTGATTATGTGGTCTCCCAGTTTCATGCCATATACTCGTCAGCACTATAAAATGCATGAGACGCTAAAAAGCGTTTAAGACGAGTTTTTAACGCCTTGGGCGTTGGTGCATTTTTAATTGAGTCCGGTAATTTGTTGACAAAACGAACGCCCGTGTGTGAGGGCAAGCGTTCGTAGACTACCGTCCTGTAGCTTCCAGTTCGGTAATCATCTCTGTGTCTGGTTTCGTGCGCGTGTATATCCTGCCCACTTATCATGGCACTTTTACTTATGCAAAACATTGTTGTTTCCAATATGTAAGGCATGGCAGTGTCAATAGTTTCAGGTTTTTGAACGCTTCTCTACAAGATTCTCTGAACTTTAACTGTGCAATAAAACGAATCGCTTGTTTTTACAATCTAAACGCTCTGCTGAACTGATTATTTGTTGAAGCTCCCCACAGCACCACACCGTACGTGAGATGAGGGTAGATCAAGCCGTAATACGCCGTCATCAGAACCTGAGTTGGGCAGAATTTGGCTAAAGTTCTCAAGACATAAATGCCTGAGAACAATTTTGAGCAAACATGGTCGATGTGTTAATTCCAGGTCAACCCTCGATCCAGGTTTATTCCCAGGAATTTTGAACTAGCAGCCTCATTTAGTAGGGTATCCCCCACCCAAACGGTTGGCCTTTCAGTGATATTTTGTGGTCGCAACGAAAATGTTAATACATTAAATTTGGAGGGGTTTACTTCGAGACTGAGACTATTGAAATGCTGAACGCAATTGTTTAAATCAACAAAGGATTGTTGTTCTAGGAGCGGTTTTACTTTGTTGTTGAACAAGAGGGTCGTGTCATCCGCATACTGTATGAGTCCCCCATGCAGTAGTGCTGACCCTATGTCATTGGCATAGATAAGAAAAAGAATTGGGCTGAGTATTGAGCCCTGAGGGACTCCATATCTCAGCTCAATTGGTTCAGAGAATTTATCTGAAATTTGGACGACTTGGGATCGGCTGTACATAAAAGAGTGAAGCCACTTGAGCGGCATGCCTCTGATGCCGTAAAATTCAAGTTTGTCAAGCAGCGTAGCGTAGTCAACACAGTCGAATGCTTTGGATAAGTCGAGAAATACACTTTGTGTGTACCTTCGACCTTCCAATCCCTCGACACTTTTCAACGAGAATCACGACTGCGTCGATTGTCGACTTTCCTTTTCTGAAACCGAATTGGTCTTCTGAAAGAAGGTTGTGTTTATTTAAGAACTGAATCATTCTATTTAAAAATAGTTTTTCAAAGACTTTGCTGAACACTGGCAAAATAGAGACAGGCCTATAATTATTTGTGCAATAAGGGTCATTTTTCTTAAGAATTGGACACACTTTTGCAATTTTTAGGAGTGAGGGAAAACTCCATGTTCCAAAGATAAGTTTATCAATTTTTTCAAAGGTGAAATAACATGCTTTGAAAATTGTTTGACAAGTCACACGGACATCAAATTTATATCGCTTGACTTTTTGGCTGGGAGCTGCTGAATAATTTTCTCGAGCTCTTCCTCAAGAACCGGAGTTAGTACCATTGAGGTAACTGGGCTCCACAGATGCGAATGGGTTTCTTGTGGAGTTAATGGTCGGTCTCGTAGCTCACAAGCAGCAGACGTGAAGAATCTGTTAAACTCATTCGCCACCTCGGTCCTGTCCTCCACAAGTTTTCCCCCAATTTTAACTTTTATTTGTTTCGATTCTTTCTGCTTATTGTTTATGATGTTCCAGACAGTTTTGGAAATATTTTTAGAATAATTTATTGCTTTGGAAACATCATATGCCTTTGCGGCTTGGATAACCTTCTTGTAAATTCTTTTGTAACTATGGTAAAATACTTTGAAATTTTCATTTGCGTTTCTTTTGTTAATTTCGGAGAAAAATTTGAGTTTTTCTCTTGAAACTAAAATTCCTTTGGTTATCCATTTGTTACTTGCCTTTTTGGGCAAAGCATTAATTTTGTTTGTGGGACAGTATGCATTTAAGTAAAAATTCAGGCAGTTTGAAAATGATTTAAAATTATTTTCGACTGACTGAGATGAATCTATGAATTCCCAATGTTCTTTAGAAATAGAAGCGTTGAGGAGAGCAATGTTACTTGGCCTTAAGTCTCTTATTGTTTTTGAAATTTTGGGCTCCCTTCCTATTTTATCTCCGCTAATTACAGCCTCTTGGCCGTAGTGGTCGGAAATCACTGTATTGACCACGTACACTGCGACACTTGATAGATTAGTGATGACGTTATCGATCGCAGTATGAGTCGTTGCTGACACCCGCGTTGGTGTCTTGATTAACAACTCGAGGCCAAACGTTCTTAGCAAATCAACAAATCTTTTGGTGGATGTAGAATTGTCGTCCAACGCGTCAATGTTAAAGTCACCCATAAGGATAAAATCCTGTTTATGAGTTGACAGTTCCATTAGCAATAATTCGAATTTTGAAAAAAAAAAAAAAATGTTACTTCGTTTCCACTGTGAGACCTGTAGCTTCCAATTACGATAATTTTAGACTTTTGTGTGTGAAATTTTATTCCGACTGCTTCGAAATCCTTTTCGATCACTTCATTGACAATGAACGTGTCGAAAGCATAGTTTTGTTTTACAAAAATTGCGACTCCTCCTCCTTTGGAGAGTTGTCGACAATATGAGCTGGCTAAACTGAAATTAGGAATTCGACAACGATCAATGTTGTTGTTATTGAATCCATTTTCGGTTACCACAAGTACGTCTGTTTTTAACCCCTCACACATGACTTGAATTTCCTCTAGTTTGTTGGTGGCAAATTGGGCGTTTTGGTGAAGCAGTCGTATTGTATTTTGATTGAATTTTGAGGTTGTGCGTGTTCTTAGAATCGAGTTAGTCAATTTTGCCCGATGTCGGTAAGTGGGGTCCCTAAAAAAACATGATTACTATTCCTATTAATCTCTGTAGTAGGCATATGTCTGCTGAATAGGTAAATTGTTCGCCGTGGCCTCTGCGTAGCTGACAACTTGTCGATATGGCGTGAAGGTCGCTGGAGGTTTGGAGGTGTGTGCAGGCGGATTTGTTTTAGTCTTGGTGGCACTGGAGGATCCCGATGACAATCCATCTGTATAGGACTGGGTCACCCCAATGGTTGCACGCTTCACGAATGCCAATATTAGACTACCCAACTTCAAAACACATTGACAGCAATTTTTTAAAACACTGTTAAAAATGCAAATGTTGCATACAAGCGGTATTCAGTGGAGAGAAGACGAAAAACAAGTAGTTATTGAAATTTTTTATCGCTCCAGCTTTATATAACAATTTAAGAGAAAAACAACAGTTGAATCTACCTTCTCGTACCACAATTTCAAGATGGTTAAATGTAACTAACCTAGTGCCTGGCGTATCTGAAGAGCTCCTTGAGATTAAAAAAAGAAAGGTTAAAAACATGTCGATGATAAAACGGCAAGTTGCACTGTTGTTTGATGAAATGTCAATTAAACGTTCCTTACAATTCAATGAAAAGACACCCCTTTCTTGTCCTTGTCCGTGGCCTCATGCATTATTTGAAAATGCCAATGGCTTACTTTGTTGTTGCCAACAATACCAAAGTACATACAATCGTAAAATTTCCAAAAATTTCGAAAATTTCGAGCACTTTTTTTGAAAAAACACACACGCAACGATGTAAAGAGCAATGACTGATATTGATTTGTTTGTCCTTGCAGTTGTGTGTGATCAGGGTACTAATAACAGAAAGGCTGCAACACTTATAAATGTCAGTATTGAATCGCAATTCTTCATGTTTGATGAAAAGAAAATATTCTTTATTTTTTATGCAACTCACATATTTAAATGTATACGGAACAGTCTAATGACTTCGAAGATTTCTTTTGATGGAGACTGTGCGCAGTGGGACCATATAAGTCAACTGTATGAGATGGATTCGTCGGCAAGTAAAGCTAGAGCATTGTGTAAGCTTTCAGCGAAGCACATAGCTCCCAATTTATTTGAAAAAAATGAAAGTTAGTTTGGCAACTCAAGTTTTTAGCCATTCTGTGAAAGCTGCGATGATAATAGTTGTTAAAACGTCACAGTTGCCCACTGCTGCTATTGAAACTGCTCATTTTGTTGTGACACTGAACAATATATTTGAGGTGTGCTATTTCAAGTTCAACAGCTGGATCGTTAATAATTATAAGATACCTCGAAAGTGTACTTCCATGGATTAACACTTGGATTAGAGAAAAAACTTCCAATCGAGCAGTGCTACGACCTCCGAGTTTCTTTGATCATCAACAAACTATAAGAGGCATATTGCAACTGTGGAATGAATTGAAGCAAGAAGGATATAGTTTTCTTTTGACAAACCGACTAACGCAAGATGCTCTTGAAAACAAATGTTCTATCGATAGACAGAGTGTGGATATGAGTGTAATTCGACAGCGATGCAATCCAGGCAAAACCTCCGTTACAGAATTCACGTCACTCTCATGAAGCCGACAGAAACTTGAATTCTGAAGAAGATGACGACCATCTTGCTACTTCGACGTCTGCTGACGTACACATAGACTCAAGACACTGAAGGAGAATGTGGGATTAGCTTCTCAATTATAATATGGAATATGTATATAAATATATACCAACTATATAACAAATGATAATATCTGTTCTATTCGGTGTGCGTTTGTGTATTATGAATTCCAAATAACCTGAACATTCGTTACTATTCAGGAAACATAACATTTCCTTTTTTAACGTAATCCTGTCAACTAAGTAATCAGTTTACTATCATTCCATAACGATAATAGTTAGTTGTTTACATTATGAAAATTAGTAAAGTATTATTAGTTTTATATTAGCATTATTAGTTCAATTTCTTATGCAAGTTTAACTGGATTTAACATAAAGATTTAATTTTAATTTACCACCCAATATAAATGTTAAAAATGGGCTGATATTCCGAAATCCATGGAGAAAAACTTGACATATAACACCATCATATTTGCATAAGGTTATTTGATTATATTATATTCTACTAGCTGTACACGCCCTCTTCGCCGGTCATAATATTGAGTTTTGATTGTGTCATTGAAATGTGCAGCAACCTTTCAGTTTACACAGTATCCAATTTACAACAGCTGATGTTTTGTGTAGTTTACTACTGTACTCAATTATTTTTAATTTTGAAAGTTTTCCCTACCACAATTTTATTATATTTGTTTTTATTTAACAGCTGTTAATAAAATAAATCAATCAATTAATATAGCTTCACAAGAAATCAAAACAAAAATATAAACAGTATAATTTTGACATATTTAAAACCCACAGCTGATATTCTTTTTATATTTGACTTATTATACCTTCATGCATCCTGCTATTTGATTAACATCGAAACTTTAGAAGTCCAAGGGATGGAGCCCTGAGGGATTAAAGAAACGGGAATAGGACAGAAACCTTCCCTGGGTTATATAGAACAACTTCCCCAAGTTTCATGGCGATCGGCTGGACGGTTTGGTAGCGCATAAAGGATATACAAACAGACATACATACATTGGATTTTATATACATAGATTATTCCTAAAAAAAAAAAAAAAAAAAAAAAAAAAACATGCCATATGTTCAGACATTTTTAAGTTGTTGTGAATATGGTATCGTACTTAGAGCAATCAAGTTTGATACTGTAATATTATATAAGTAAATAAATATTCAACGCTCAGAATTATTTGTGTTATATTGTTTCGTATACATGTTGTCTGAAGATTGTTTTACCAAGACAGACGTTGCGATGAGTTTATAGACTTAAAATGAACTTATAAAAATTAAAAACAACAAGGCGTCCATTTGAATTCAAACCGAGATACAACATAAACATTAAAACAGTATTCGATATTTACGGACTGTTATGTTCATGAAACAAAATTCCTAATCAGTTTTGTGAGAAATTTGGTAGCTAAGCTAATTCGTCCTTACTCAATTAGCTAAGCTAATTGAGTAAGGACGTGTACGGCTCCTTACTCAATTAAAAAAAAAAGTAAACTGATATGTCCGTAAACGCATTTTCCATAGTAATTTCGTATGTATAATAGCCGATTTATTACGTGAGTATTACAACTACTAAGAACGCAGTTTACCGACTATCTTGAATAAAATAAACGTTTCCTTAAAAAACGAACAAGTGTACTTATGATAAATATAAAATCATGAAAGTGCAAAACATTTAATAGAATGTATTTGACTTTGTACAAAAATTGTGTCATTATCGGATAAATAGTTAAATGGTAAATAGATAAAGTTGACACATTGATAAAAACATGAAAAACTCGGTACGACGTTACCGGTTTTGTTTTCTGTCTCACTATACAAAATATTAATCTTTGTGAATAACATTTGTGTTTAGATAAATAAATTATAAACCTTCAAAACTACAGTCGACAACCATTAGTATTCAAACTCCTACAACTTGGTTGCAGTAATCTCAAGACCAAGCCAGACTGGGGTGAGGGGTACTTTTCCAAGGGCTGCTTTTCCACCCCATACACAGCCGGCCGGGGGGTACTTTTCCACCCCGTACACAGCCGGCTGGGGGCTACTTTTCCACCCCATACACAGCCGGCTGGGGGTACTTTTCCACCACGTACACAGCCGGCCGTGAGGTACTTTTCCACTCCGTACACAGCCGGCCGGGGGGTACTTTTCCACTCCGTACACAGCCGGCCAGGGGTACTTTTCCACCACCACGTACACAGCCGGCCGTGAGGTACTTTTCCACTCCGTACACAGCCGGCTGGGGGCTACTTTTCCACCCCATACACAGCCGGCTGTGGGGTACTTTTCCACCACGTACACAGCCGGCCGTGAGGTACTTTTCCACTCCGTACACAGCCGGCCAGGGGTACTTTTCCAGAGGCTATAAATCCGATCAAAACTCTTCGTATTTGATTATAACTTTATATTAGACTATACCATTACAATCAGCGAGTTTATTAGATCGGTCGCGGGGGGTTCTTTTCCAGTCGCGGACACCAGTTTCGTCAGATGTCCAAATAACGTTTTTGTGACATCAAAGTGACGTAGGCAGTTGCTGGGGGGGGGGGTACTTTTCCAGGGGCCACATTTCCGCTATCCCTCAATAAACAGGCCCATCAAAATGGAAGATGTATCAACCAAGGATTTGTATCTTTTATTGCTATGACTAGATGTACACCATATCTTTGAAAATTTGGCCAAAATCTGTAATATATAATAAAAATTGGTCTGAATATACTTACTCTGTTCCACCCACCTGCCTATACACTCAGATGGTGTTGACCAACCCACCCACCTATAAAATGGTATTTACCCACCCACCCATACATGTATGATGGTATTGAACCACCCACCCATACACTGTTTTGTGGTGGTATTTACCCATACTTGGGTAAAAGATTTACAAATTATTGAACTCATACAAATGTTCACAAAACAAACCTGTAGTTGTTATTAAGCAAGAAGGTTGGAGGAACAGAAAGGCTGAGGAACTTGTCATTTGTGAGGTGAATCCATTGACTAGTGTTGACGGACACTCTGACATCTTGAGGCACTCGCCCTACACTCAGGGACATCTGGGCGCCTGCCAGAAGTAACAGTGCTCCCCACAACCCCTTCATCTCACTGGAAAACTCACCTTTATTTAATTAAAATCAATATTATTTTGTAAACTTCCTTCACATATTAGTATATCTTTAAAATCTGAATAACGGCATATAATATTTGTGTACATATATTTATTTATTCTATTACAAAGATACGGTTAGTTTTCTCTACGGTTCAATAAAAAGAGAATTTTTGTTATAATTCTGCAAAGAGTTCAAAATAGTAGGGTCAATCGTTCAGAATGTCCTACATGTAAATATTTAAACACTATATTGCCAGAGTGGCTACCGTGGTCACCAGATCTGCAGAGACTATTTTCCTTGGGGTTACCTTAAGGACAAAGTCTACAGAACAATATGTTACTCTATGCTCGTTCCTTTGAAGTAACCGAGTTGAACAACACGAACATTTTTTTTTCTCTAAAAAAGTTTAGTGTCTAAGAATAACTTTTTTCAGTAAAGTCTGTGAACATCCATCTTGAACTGGATAAAACTTTGTAGTACTGGACAACAGTATTCTTCTCTACTGGACAAACCCTCTAAAATTATGTAGCCTACATCTTGACCTTACGTCGAACCCTTGTGGGCCATCTACCATTGCATGTGAAAGGTTACTAACTACTATAAAAAAACATTTCTTAGGTCCAGTATGCATTTGTAGCCCATGCTCATAACCAACTTCATAATGCACTTTTGTACGACAGATATAATGCGGTATTTAGCTTATAGCATAATTTTAAATTGATTTATTTCTGAGCTTAGATTCTCTTCTATTGACATAAAAACTATGTGCACCTGAGTTTGAAAGGGTGCACCGAGACTACGCCTCATATCCAGCCCTAATGACAGCGTCCAAAAAGGTCCACCACGGAATGCACCAGAACTGCGCCGCTACCATTCCAGGTACCCCAAAGCTGGGCGGTAGGATGTAAACAAATTATGAACTAACTATAAGTCAGTGAAAGTGACGCTCATTCCCTCCATACACTTGGGCTCTATATTTTTCAGATTTGTGAACTCAAGTTTCACAGTAAGTTCGTGAAATCATGTTTGGCTCCTAATCTGAACATTTTATCATCGTTAATACATCAATGAGGCTCAGCTGGACACGTAAATTGGCGTTAATAGTGTTCAAAGTCGCGAGTCACCTGGAAGAATGAAAAAAAAACCTTTAATATTTTAAAAATCCATTGAAAAGAAACGTGAACAACTTAAAAATGATCAAGTAGACATTGTACATTTTTCAGATGCGTTTCTCTAAAAGTCGTTTGAAATACACTAGTATATAATTTAACTTAACTTGAAAATTCATAATTATTTTAGTATATTTTCTGATTGACTTATGTATTTTCGTAATTTTTATTCCTTGATTTTTTACATTTGTAATTTTATTCTAACTAAATTATATATTTTTACAAAGTTTTAAATTAGTATATTACATTTTCTTATTGGCTTATGTATTTTTGAATTATCTATATAACATTTTAAATTTGGAATTTTGTTTATTAAACTTTCTAATTAATTCAATTAGATATTTTTGCAAACTTTAACTTCATAATTTATAATTTGTTATATTACATTTTCTGATTGACTTATGTATTTTTATAATTTTTATATTTAGAATTTTTTATAGCATTTTCTGACTAAATTGTATATTTTTGTAAATTTGTTTTTAACTTAATAATTTATAATGTTAATTTTACGAATAGACTTGTCTATATTTGTAATATTTGTACATTAAAATGTGTCATTATGTTTGCTCCTCTTTCTTCTATATTATATTGTAGCTTGTGTGCTTTTGTGATTTATAGTTTTACAATTTCATTTGTAATTTTGTATTTAAAATTTACTAACTGTTTGACTAAATAGTGAACATTTTCACCCCTATTTGATTTGTTAGTTAACATATCATTTAATTTTTAATTAGTTTTTATTTTTTAAGCATAATTTAAGTTCATGAACATGCATTGAGATAAGATAAGATTGAAGAGAAACCCACTTGAGGACATTTTCCAGGAATGGAATAGTCAAAAGGAAGCCGCTGCGGCGCAGTGCCAGAGCGTTTTGAGGGGGTACATTTTGGTCGCGGCGCAGTTCGGTGCTCTACCGGACCCTTGCGGCGCAGTCCTGGTACACTTTTTTTAAGTTTGTTTTCTAAGAAACTAAGAGACCTATGAAAAATCCAGTCATACCATTGTTTTCTTCGATTAATTGTACGTTATGACATATGAATGTTATTATAAGTTTTTGTAATTTTTATCCTAGTTGGAACAAACAAAAATTACCGGAATTTTAACTAATTTTCACTGTACATCAAACTCACACCATTATATCTCTAAACCCAGTTTATGTATCGCATATATATGTTGATAAGTTTTATAAATCTTAGAATGTTAACTATTCAAGAAAAAAGTTCTTATTCATTCCCTGAAATAACGTTTCCTTTTCTTCTAGAGGTCGTAAAATTAGGTAGTTGGTCGCGTTGTAATCCTTATGACATGTATTGTTACGTTACATTATTTTGATATGCGTTAGTAAATGCAGTGGTTTTATATTGATTTAAATCAATTAAAATTTATCAAATTAAAGTTATTTTAAATTGAATTAAATCGATTTAAAAACACTACATTTTTTACACATATGAAAATTATGTACAGTCATTATACATATATTCTACATGTAATAAGGATTACAACAAGACCAAGTAATTAATTTTACTACTTCTAGAAGCCAAGAAAATAATATTTTAGGTAATTGATAAGAACTTTATTTCTTGAAAAGTTAAAATTCTAAAATTTATAAATCTTATAGGAAACACTCCTATCCACATAAATATAAATGTGATAAATTACTGTACTAGGTTTTTGAATAGCAACGGTGTAAATTTGATGTACCGTGAAAACTATTTAAAATTCCAGTACTTTTTCAAAATAGGATAAAAATTATTAAATTTATAATAAAATTAAAAAATTATATTATAACGTACAATTAAACAAGGAAAAGAAAGTATAATTGGATTTTAGGTAAGCCTCTTAGTTTCTTAGAAATCAGCCTTCAAACTCAGGTGCACATAAGTTATGTGCCAACAGTAACAAAATGTTTACAACCAAGTAAAATCTTTTGAATATCTGCCATTTTGCAATGCCTAAGTACCATTTGTGGTATTAATATGTGCTAGACAAAACCTTTAAAATTACATACATCTTGACCTCTGCTTACATTTAATATTTTTGTCAAACTCCATGTGGAAAATCCTCCATTGGATGTAAACAGTCATTAAACTACCCTAATAAATATTTCTTAGGTCCAGTTTCCATTTACAAAGTTTAACATTTCCAAGTTGAGCCATTAAGCCATCTACTGCTTAAAGACAGTAAACCAACTTGAGCCATTAAGCCGTCTACTGCCTTAAAGACAGTAAACCAACTTGAGCCATTAAGCCGTCTACTGTCTTAAAGACAGTAAACCAACTTGAGCCATTAAGCCGTCTACTGCCTTAAATACAGTAAACCAACTTGAGCCATTAAGCCGTCTACTGCCTTGTAGACAGAATAAACCAACTTGAACCATTAAGCCGTCTACTGCCTTGTAGACAGTAAACCAACTTGAGCCATTAAGCCGTCTACTGCCTTGTAAACAGTAAACCAACTTGAGCCATTAAGCCGTCTACTGCCTTGTAGACAGTAAACCACCTTGAGCCATTAAGCCGTCTACTGCCTTGGAGACAGTAAACCAACTTGAGCCATTAAGCCGTCTACTGCCTTGTAGACAGTAAACCAACTTGAGCCATTAAGCCGTCTACTGCCTTGTAGACAGTAAACCAACTTGAGCCATTAAGCCGTCTACTGCCTTGTAGACAGTAAACCAACTTGAGCCATTAAGCCGTCTACTGCCTTGGAGACAGTAAACCAACTTGAGCCATTAAGCCGTCTACTGCCTTGGAGACAGTAAACCAACTTGAGCCATTAAGCCGTCTACTGCCTTGGAGACAGTAAACCAACTTGAGCCATTAAGCCGTGTAACTGCCTTGTAGACAGTATAAACCAACTTGAGCCATTAAGCCGTCTACTGCCTTGTAGACAGTAAACCAACTTGAGCCATTAAGCCGTCTACTGCCTTGTAGACAGTAAACCAACTTGAGCCATTAAGCCGTCTACTGCCTTGTAGACAGTAAACCAACTTGAGCCATTAAGCCGTCTACTGCCTTGGAGACAGTAAACCAACTTGAGCCATTAAGCCGTCTACTGCCTTGGAGACAGTAAACCAACTTGAGCCATTAAGCCGTCTACTGCCTTGGAGACAGTAAACCAACTTGAGCCATTAAGCCGTCTAACTGCCTTGTAGACAGTATAAACCAACTTGAGCCATTAAGCCGTCTACTGCCTTGTAGACAGTAAACCAACTTGAGCCATTAAGCCGTCTAACTGCCTTGTAGACAGTAAACCAACTTGAGCCATTAAGCCGTCTACTGCCTTGTAGACAGTAAACCAACGTAAGCCACCGTGTTCTCCAAATATAGACCAGTCATTTGAAGTACAACTCGTCCTATGCTTTCCTTGCCAACCCATACACGTACGGTACAGTGGTAAGCGTTCAAATATATGGATGCAGGACGTTATGAACCCTCTGTAAACTACTGCATACTCTCTCCGTGTTCGGAGGCCTCCAACCTTGTTTTTAAAATTGGCTCTTTCGTCTGTCTTCGTTAGATTGCAATCTTTTCATTCTTCAAGAGTTAGTTGTCCGAAGTGGCGAGGTAATTGTCAGCGAACTCATATTTATACACATATTTCGTTGTTTTAAGCCAAATCAAGATGGTTTAAAATCTGTATACATGGCAGATTTTAATTAACAAGTAAACATGTAAATAAATATGAGGCGTGTTTCTTGATCTGTTCTAAATTAACAGAATATATCACGAGTGAGTATGTGGTTCACGATATTCGTGTTAATTTTTTTTTTTTTAATTTGACAAACTGCAAAAACGAACAATGCTAATATACAAACATGTTGTTATTTGAAAAAGAACGTCTATCCGTGTGTGTGTGTGTGTGTGTGTGTGTGTGTGTGTGTGTGTGTGTGTGTGTGTGTGTGTGTGTGTGTGTGTGTGTGTGTGTGTGTGTGTGTGTGTGTGTGTGTGTGTGTGTGTGTGTGTGTGTGTGTGTGTGTGTGTGTGTGTGTGTGTGTGTGTGTGTGTGTGTGTGTGTGTGTGTGTGTGTGTGTGTGTGTGTGTGTGTGTGTGTGTGTGTGTGTGTGTGTGTGTGTGTGTGTGTGTGTGTGTGTGTGTGTGTGTGTGTGTGTGTGTGTGTGTGTGTGTGTGTGTGTGTGTGTGTGTGTGTGTGTGTGTGTGTGTGTGTGTGTGTGTGTGTGTGTGTGTGTGTGTGTGTGTGTGTGTGTGTGTGTGTGTGTGTGTGTGTGTGTGTGTGTGTGTGTGTGTGTGTGTGTGTGTGTGTGTGTGTGTGTGTGTGTGTGTGTGTGTGTGTGTGTGTGTGTGTGTGTGTGTGTGTGTGTGTGTGTGTGTGTGTGTGTGTGTGTGTGTGTGTGTGTGTGTGTGTGTGTGTGTGTGTGTGTGTGTGTGTGTGTGTGTGTGTGTGTGTGTGTGTGTGTGTGTGTGTGTGTGTGTGTGTGTGTGTGTGTGTGTGTGTGTGTGTGTGTGTGTGTGTGTGTGTGTGTGTGTGTGTGTGTGTGTGTGTGTGTGTGTGTGTGTGTGTGTGTGTGTGTGTGTGTGTGTGTGTGTGTGTGTGTGTGTGTGTGTGTGTGTGTGTGTGTGTGTGTGTGTGTGTGTGTGTGTGTGTGTGTGTGTGTGTGTGTGTGTGTGTGTGTGTGTGTGTGTGTGTGTGTGTGTGTGTGTGTGTGTGTGTGTGTGTGTGTGTGTGTGTGTGTGTGTGTGTGTGTGTGTGTGTGTGTGTGTGTGTGTGTGTGTGTGTGTGTGTGTGTGTGTGTGTGTGTGCGTGTGCGCGTGTGCGTGTGGGTGTGGGTGTGGGTGTGCGTGCGTGCGTGCGTGCGTGCGTTTGTGTGTGTGTGTGTGTGTGTGTGTGTGTGTGTGTGTGTGTGTGTGTGTGTGTGTGTGTGTGTGTGTGTGTGTGTGCGTGCGTGTGTGCGCGCGTGTGGGTTTGTGCGTGCGTGCGCGTGTGCGCGCGTGTGGGTGTGTGCGTGCGTGCATGCGCGCGTGTGCGTGTGTGTGCGCGTGCGCTAACATTGCACGTGTATGGGTGGGCGGGTGGGTCACTACCATTGCACGTGTTTGGTGGGCGGGTGGATCACTTCCATTGCACGTGTATGGGTGGGCGGGTGGGTCACTACCATTACACGTGTATGGGTGGGCGGGTGGGACACTAACATTGCACGTGTATGGGTGGGCGGGTGGGACACTAACATTGCACGTGTATGGGTGGGCGGGTGGGACACTAACATTGCACGTGTATGGGCGAGCAGGTGAGACACTAACATTGCGCGTGTATGGGTGGGCGAGTGGGTCACTACTACTGCACGTGTTGGGTGGGCGGGTGGATCAATTCCATTGCACGTGTTGAGTGGGTGGGTGGGACACTACCATTGCACGTGTTTAGTGGGCGGGTGGATCACTTCCATTGCACGTGTTTGGTGGGCGGGTGGATCACTTCCATTGCACGTGTATGGGTGGGCGGGTGGGTCACTACCATTGCATGTGCGTGGGTGGTCGGGTGGGCGTGCGCGTGTGCGTGCGCGTGTGCGTGTGCGTGTGCGTGTGTGTGTGTGTGTGTGTGAAGTTCGGTGGAGACCAAAGGGACGAATAAATGTTTATGAAATTTACTATGCAGATATATTTAGCCTATATTCTATTTTTTTCACATTTTGAAATTTAAGTTTTTTTATTTTTATGCGCAAATAACATACAAAAATAGAATTTTCTCAAAAATTGCTCTAACGATTATAAGAAATTTTCAGAAAATATGTGAAATACAATTTTAAACATTTCAGTAAAAACCGCATTTCTCTAACATGACTAGTTTTTTTAGTTATAACAGCTTTTTACGGGCAAAAACATTGAAAATTTAATTTTTTCAAGCTTTATTTTAACGATTTTGATTTAATTTTCAGTAAAGATGCAAATTACAATCAAGAATATTTTACTTACCATCCCAATAAGTTGGGGCTGGAGGCCAAAGACTGGAAGTCACAATTTAAGTTGATGAAGGTTGTTTACATCAAATCTGGCTATGTAATTAACTGAACTGTTGTTTTCAAAGAATATTCGTTTACATACTTTTTTTAAATAAAATAAGTGTTTCGTTTTTACATTCCTGAGAAATTATATAGTTAATTGAACATCTGTTTTTATTTAGGTATGTTTTTACATCCTTTAATTTTCATTTTTTTAAACAATCTGACATAAAAAAGGAAAAGGGAGAAAGTTTATCTGGCATAATTTATTTTCTTATCTAATAAAACCTAACTTACTGTCGACGCACAAATTGTGTGTACCCGAATTTGAAAGTTATTTATTAAGAATCTAAGAAGTCAATAACATAATTATTCTCCTTGTTTAATTTTACGTTATTGCACGTACATTTAAAATTTTACTATAAGTTTTAATAATTATTATCCTTTTTGGAACTAAAAAATACCTGAGTTTTAACTATTTTGACTATACATCAACTTTACATTTTTATTACTAAAAATATTTTCTACATAATGGTCGACCTTACTTTGTATCGAAATCCATATTCACACATTATATCTTGACGATTGGCGTCTTAATAATAAACAAATAAATAAAATAACAGCTATAATTATAATAAAAAGTTGCAGCTTCGTTTAAAAAAAAGATTAAACAAGCATTACAGCCGTATTGTGTCTTACCTGGCGGGCTGGTGGCCAGCTGACTAGCGATGGCGGCTGAAGCAACAGGAGAGCTTCGTCAGCAGTCGCCAGCACCACACATTCCATCAGCAGTTTGTTGTACGAAGGGCCCAGTAACTACGACCTAGTTAGTTGTTTACTGAGCCCACATTATTTCGGCCTAACATTTTGACCGTATGAAACACTCAGCACCTCAACAAACGAAATTATAAATATATTGTAGTAGTAGCAGCGAGCCACGAGTTGAACCCAGAACTATGGCCTATACTCCCGCTTGAAGGCTTCAACTGTTCAAAGGCGCCTGCTGGATAGCAATTAAAAACTTGTTCATTACTTTACAAATATTTATTTAATTAAATTTCTTATTCTTAGATAGCTACATTTATGTTATAGTTTATATAATGCAATAAAACATGTTTACTTATGTCTATTTTTCCTATATGTATACTAATATCACAGAATATCTGTCTATATTCTGTGGCATAACTTTCGGTACTTCAAACAGTCTGTCACAATTTCAATAATCACACTTCTTGACACTTGAAGACACACTACATAATGATGCAGTTGTAAAGCGTCTGTTTTCTCTGACTGTTCATCAACATTTTGCACCAAGTCATCAGTAATGAGTGAAGGTTTCCGACTTCGTTCATCATCATACACATTCGCACAACCTTAAAAGCTCTCACACCATTTCCATACCATCCCATCACTCATTCTGTTTTCTCAATAAACTTCACAGATATCTCGATGAATGTCAGCTGCTTTCATGTCTTTCTTGTTACAAAAACTTATCACAACATGTACTTTACAGTTGGTGGCATTTTTAATCAGAGGAGGAATTTTAAATAGTCATAAGCGACCTTAAATACAGTCAAATGGGTCCGTAACGGCGGCTGTAGCTTGCCAAAAGATAATAGTACCTAGCACATATGCCCTGGACGCCGATCGCAGCGCTAAAGCGGTGCAATTCTAAAACGGTACTTACTTTAAAAACACGCCTCGTAATACCTCGATAAAGCTGTTAATGAATCTTTATTTTTGAGTAAAATTATTTTAAGTTTTACTGAGAGATGACTAAAAAATTATTTGCTTCTTTTGCCAGTTTGGAATTATTTATCACTTCCTGAAAGTTGCGTTTTTCTCATAATAACGTCATTTTGGTACCATTACCAAAATTTTACAGGAATTTGGTAACATCATAACTAAACCGTGCTAGTAGAACGGTATAAAACCAAAAAAAGTAAAAATTATAACTTTTTGAACACTTCTAAATGTGTTGAGAAAATTATCTATCAGCAAATTTTTCTATACAACTGAAATTGTAATTCAAGCCATATTCCTAGTTATAGGAAAAACAATTATATCCAGTTTATTTCGGAATTCCTAATTAAGGCAACCTTTTTTACTTGGCCAAAAAGTGTATTTTTTTGTTAAAAAGACAATGTTTTGTTAAATTATCCTCAGATTATTTGATTAACTTGATTTGTACTTAAAATACCTTGTGAATTTTTTAGGTCAATACATACGTACACACTCCATGTAGTACTGTATCTGCTAGTAGTGCTTGGGACTGGTCACAAGGCTACATCTATTCGATACATCCACAGTCGGGAGGCAAGCTACAAACAACACTCTAAGATGATCTAGGCTAGGGCATATAGATGAAAGAAGCAGAGGTCCCTATCTTATCTTATGGCGGCAGCGAACGCCTAAATGGCAGTTATGAATAGATTACAACTAAGTCACGTCCTTATGCGTGTAGTTATTACGTTCATCTTTGAGGATGTGGGAGGGGGACTGACAAGGCACTCGACACCCATTCAGCGCACTACTGGATGCGACCTCTGTTTATTTCTTCTCAGCCTACATTCTAAAAGCTATTGATGTATTTTACGAGATCATGGTGAGCCACTTTTTCAGCTTGAAGGTGATCTCTATCACAGAGAAGAAACAAATAGAGGCCACCATCCAATATTGCACTAAATGTGTGTCAAGTTAGTGTGTAGAGTAGTCTCCTGTTTGCCATGTAGATGGCAGAGCCAGCACTTTGTCAGTACCTCCCTTTATTCCCCCAAATCCTACAAGATAAATTTTAAAAGTAGTAATTATTACTGCATAAACATGCACTGTAGTTTATAACTACTACCACAGGATGTAGACAGATACCCCTGTGCTTCTACTGAGACGATCGCTGTGGCCATAAACATGCACTGTAGTTTATAACTACTACCACAGAATATAGACAGATACCCCTGTGCTACTACTGAGACAATCGCTGTGGTCATAAACATGCACTGTAGTTTATAACTACTACCACAGAATATAGACAGATACCCCTGTGCTACTACTGAGACGATCGCTGTGGTCATAAACATGCACTGTAGTTTATAACTACTACCACAGGATGTAGACAGATACCCCTGTGCTACTACTGAGACGATCGCTGTGGTCATAAACATGCACTGTAGTTTATAACTACTACCACAGAATATAGACAGATACCCCTGTGCTACTACTGAGACGATCGCTGTGGTCATAAACATGCACTGTAGTTTATAACTACTACCACAGAATATAGACAGATACCCCTGTGCTACTACTGAGACAATCGCTGTGGTCATAAACATGCACTGTAGTTTATAACTACTACCACAGAATATAGACAGATACCCCTGTGCTACTACTGAGACGATCGCTGTGGTCATAAACATGCACTGTAGTTTATAACTACTACCACAGAATATAGACAGATACCCCTGTGCTACTACTGAGACAATCGCTGTGGTCATAAACATGCACTGTAGTTTATAACTACTACCACAGAATATAGACAGTTACCCCTGTGCTACTACTGAGACGATCGCTGCGGCCATAAGAAAGGCACCTCTGTTTTTTTTTTTCTCTGAGGATCCGTGTACACGAACACAAACTGTCACAGCCCCCACAGGGCATTTAAGACCTTACCACTATAACCTTCAAGTTTTAACGATTCATAATCGATAAAGTACAACTTGTTATATTATTTCTATCCACGTACTTTCAGTGGCCAACCCTTAGATGTCCCTTGAAGTTAAGTTTCGAGAAAATACAATGTTTATTTCAGCGTCTCTTCCACACTCCTCTTCTTTACTTTATCTTCCCGTTCAGATAAGTTTTAAGGTATGATCTTTATTCAACGACTGAAGTACAGTAATGGCCTTTTCCCAAACCACCAAGTCACCGCAGCTGAGAAATCAACAGCCTTATGGTTGACAATTAATTTTAACGTCAGCGACAAAACATTTCCAGTTCTATTAAAAGTTTATTTATTTTATTTTAACGGTAACGCCATTATTTACATATGTTGAATAATTGTACAGACATTTAAGTACATTCTTCAATACATGCAAATAAAGAATAATACACGTTTATAACCAATAAGTACAAGAACCAACAAAGAAATAGAACATTTATAACCAATTAGCACAATTTTAACTAACAATTAATAAATAAATTGTTCTAAAGAACTGACACAGTAATTATGAGGTTATATTACTTAATACTACTATAATAAATGTTCCAAAGAATTGGCACAAACTTTCCCCCATATTAAACACTAAAAATCAAAAGTTTGAAAATTACCAGTTTGATTCCCGAATATGTTTTTTTTTGTCATATCTCAAAAGCTAGTTAAATTAGAGACATGCAGTTTTACTAAAATGTTTTGAATTTTAATTCATATCTTTTCTGAAGATTTAATCAAAATCGTTATAGCCGTTTTTAAGAAAATTCCTTTTTTGTATATTTTTTTCCCATAAAAATGTTAAAAATAAAATTTCAAAAAGTTAAAAAACGGTCTGGAGATATTAGCTAAATACACCTTCATACCAAATTTCATAAAAATTGATCCGTCCGTTTGGTCTTCAGCGAAGGGTACATACACACAGACAGACGCACATACGGACGGGAATCCAATTATTTTTCAAAAACCCATTTTTTTTGGGTTCAGGAGACCATAAAATGGATTTTTAGACCAACTTGTAAAAAAAGTTTGTTTAACGATCACAATACTTTCTCTATGCTATCGCATATGGGAGAAAGTAAAGTGTCAAATATGAATAATATAGATGGTACAATGGTATTTAAACTGTACCCACCCACCCTCCCAAACACGTAGCCAAATGTGTTATTTGACCCACCTACCTTCCTAAACATGTAAACGGTAATGGCTCACACACTTACCCATACACATAAGTTGTCACAGGCCCACCCACCCGCTCATAAACGTACATTGTTATTAGCCCATCCACCTTCCCATACACGTACGGTGGTATTAACCCGCCCACCCAGTAGAGATGATGGCCCTACTAATCACCCATAAACTGCTATTGGGTACCTCTATAAACGTACATTTCAACTGTCCGGTTCGTGTTTATTACTGTAATGAATTATAGTGGACACTGTGGGGTTATTTAAGGTCCAATCAAATGGACCATAAGATGATATTATGAGACTTTTAGTTAAAATACTCAAAATAACATGTTTACACATTTAACTCAAGACAAATTATAAAATAACATGTTTACACATTTAACTCAAGACAAATTATAAAATAACATGTTTACACATTTAACTCAAGACAAATTATAAAATAACATGTTTACACATTTAACTCAAGACAAATTATAAAATAACATGTTTACACATTTAACTCAAGACAAATTATAAAATAACATGTTTACACATTTAACTCAAGACAAATTATAAAAATACTAAATTATTTAGATAAAAAAAAAACTCATAGTCCATCACTTCTTCACATATCAAATGATACTTGAAATGCAACGATACTACAGTATCAGTATTAAGGACCGAATTGTTGAAATATAAACCCATATTTTGGCGTTTTTCGTAGAGCGAAACGGCGCCGTTGGTTCGTCACGCCGGCAAATAACATCGAGCAACATTTTCAAATTAAATGCATTTTAATTCCTAACAATATTTAACAAGAGTTAAACTATAGCTGAAATTACCTCATTAATTGTTGTACATGTGTAGTTATTTATGCTAGTAACTAGAAAGGGTTGGAAGTTACGTTTTAAAATCCCGTTGTAATGCCCGAAACCAGAGAATATAGACAGATATTTGTCTATATTCTGTGCCGAAACTAACACTGTTTCATATCTACAATTATTGCCTAAACAGGTTCAAAAACTAGATTTAATTTATGATTCAAATTATTTCTGTATGTAAAAGACTATTTTAATAGTGACATAAATTTCAAAATTAATACAACAGCATTTGTATCAACCATGATGCAATACTAATAAAGCTGTAAACATGTATTTAGTTTGTACGTTTGCCTTATGTCAATTTTTAATTACTAAACAAATTTGCAAACTCCCTTCAACCATGTTATACGCAATGTGTAGTACGTTGCTGTTTGGTTTTAGTGTCTCCTGGAAGAAGGAGTAGGAAATAAAGTATGTTATTAAGCCTTATGTTTTGTAGTTACTACTAGGGATGGCAAATATTTTCAACGAATAGATATATCGATACCAAATATCGATATAACGATATTATCGAAAGAGAAATATCGATATATCGGCCAACCGATTTATGGAATTGTAAATGATTTAGCTGTTTAAAATTATGCAATAACTATTATGTCATGACCGAAAATACACTCATGTTTTGCTGTCACTATTTAGAATAGCCTACTAAATGTGAAAATAAAATAATACATTTATCTATATGAAACAAGCTGTGCCTGTGGGATTGAATGAAAAAAATCAAAATTTGAATAATTATACTTTTAATTATTTGTTAATTATAAAAGAATAATGTAATAACATTGTTATTTTTGTTTTCCACTTTTAAAAATGCCATTAGGCTTCTTATAAACACTAAATTTCCACACACTGGTCTACAATAAATTACATTTTAGTGCGTTAACACCACGTAAAAAAACTAAATAAATTACTATATTATTTCAATGCATGTTTTGTACCCTTAAAAGAAGCATATTAAGTGTGTTTTTTTTCGAATAGTGATGATTTCGAAAATAGAGAATGACGCAAATCTTTAGTGATATGGTATATCGACCAATATATCGATATGGCCGATATTATCGAAAGAAAATATCCATACTAATATATCGAAACATATTTATCCATATATCGTTGCTATCCCTAGTTACTACGTATTTAAAAATCATTGAAAAATAACCTATTTTAAGCAAAATACACAATAGTGGATTTTAAATATTTTTTATAAGCTATACCAGTATGTGTGTAAGCTAAATACCACTCACCACAGAGAAAAAGATACAGAGGTCGCTTTCTCGTGGCCGCAGAGAACGCCTCGGTGGCAGTTATAAGTAGATTACAACTAATGAAAATCTTTATACATCTGTAGTAATAATTAAGTTAATCATTGAGGGTTTTGGGGGAAATAAAGGAGGTACTGACGAGATGGCAAAATGGAGAAATGACTGCTCGACACACAAATAAAGGAGGTACTGACGAGATGGCAAAGTGGAGAAATGACTGCTCGACACACAAATAAAGGAGGTACTGACGAGATGGCAAAGTGGAGAAATGACTGCTCGACACACAAATAAAGGAGGTACTGACGAGATGGCAAAGTGGAGAAATGACTGCTCGACACACAAATAAAGGAGGTACTGACGAGATGGCAAAGTGGAGAAATGACTGCTCGACACACAAATAAAGGAGGTACTGACGAGATGGCAAAGTGGAGAAATGACTGCTCGACACACAAATAAAGGAGGTACTGACGAGATGGCAAAGTGGAGAAATGACTGCTCGACACACAAATAAAGGAGGTACTGACGAGATGGCAAAGTGGAGAAATGACTGCTCGACACACAAATAAAGGAGGTACTGACGAGATGGCAAAGTGGAGAAATGACTGGTCGACACACAAATAAAGGAGGTACTGACGAGATGGCAAAGTGGAGAAATGACTGGTCGACACACAAATAAAGGAGGTACTGACGAGATGGCAAAGTGGAGAAATGACTGGTCGACACACAAATAAAGGAGGTACTGACGAGATGGCAAAGTGGAGAAATGACTGGTCGACACACAAATAAAGGAGGTACTGACGAGATGGCAAAGTGGAGAAATGACTGGTCGACACACAAATAAAGGAGGTACTGACGAGATGGCAAAGTGGAGAAATGACTGGTCGACACACAAATAAAGGAGGTACTGACGAGATGGCAAAGTGGAGAAATGACTGCTCGACACACAAAATCGACTCACATTTATTGCACTATTGAATGCGGCCTCTGTTTCCTTCATCTCTGTACCTAAATTTCATGTTAACTACATTGTCAAACTGAAGAAGGAAGACAGTTCAAACATTTACTTTGACACCAAATGATGTTAAAAGGTGAGTGTTAAGCCTCTTCTAAAATCATAAATTACTTTTTATTTTTATAAGAAACTAATAAAATAATTCATTATTTAAACACATACTCTGTAATAAAACCAGCTGAAAATGAAAAGGTTGTTTTATATAAACTAAACTTTTTTTATTGTTTGGAAACTTATTGTAACACATTACTGTGGCAAATTGTTGAACATCAGCTAATATTCTTTATTTTTTGATAGAGTGATTCCATTGAGAAGCTGTTTGTGGCATTCAATTCAGTTAACTATAAACTTTAAATTGATGTATCACACGGTATAAGCTTCTATAAGGAATATTCACGATACCATCAACAGGACGTATCCAGTTGGTGTGAAATGACAAAACACTGTTCCAAAACGTAGGGTGCCCAATAGGCCTACTTATCGAGATTGTAAACATTTCTAATTTCAATTTCAATTAATAAAGAACATAATTGGGTGTTTTCAGACCTTTTTAACAGGTTAGACCTTTAACTGTATGTGTATGTATGTGTATATGTAGAAATGTTTAGGTTTCAATAATCAAATTTCGGGGTTTAACAGTCTTCTCCTATGAAGAGTTTTGTCACACTCGAACCTTCGACCATACCTGGAGTTGACTTTGGAACTAAGTGTAACTCCGTCTATGAGAAGACCGGTTGTCGTCTGTTAGCCCGTCTTCAAACCATTGTGTGATTTGAACAGTCGTGGCAGGCGACTCTCCTTCCCCGCTTATATAATCCCTTGATAATATATTTAGGTATAATATTCCGTTAAGATACATACGTTTTCACGCAAGGTGGACCGTACCTAAGTAGTTTTCCCCAACAATGTCCTTGTATTGTTAACGGTGAAGATTCTCACATTGATATCCGTTCCGATATTTTCTTCGTCGATATTTCTCTCCACTCAGACTTCCTACAATCTACACAGTAAGAAATACGCCAGGTCGTATACAAATTTACATAATTCTGCTCAATTTGCTGAGTTTATAAAACTGTTTTTAATTTATATTTTTTTAAAACCATGAGTCATCATCAAAAGTACTATCATTAAATCGCCAGGAGCGTTAATTACATACCGTTGATTATTTTGACCGCACTTGAATTTATTGTTAATAAAAATAGAAAGTAATGTAAAACCTTATAAATAAAGTAACAGTAATCATGCTCTAACATAACTAAAAAACCAAACTAAATAATATTAAAAAATAATTATTGCTCTTACTATACTAATGTTTCCATGTACAATAACATCAGTTAAGAGCGGTTAAAGCAAAAATAGTAAAGAAACAGCTGATTTCTTGTCGTCTGAATCAGCTAATTTATTTTAAAAACGTCAAATTCCATAGCTGCTTGGAATTTTAAAAATATTATATCAATTTTGCTAAAAACTTGTTAAATTTTTTAACTCGAGATACGACAGTTCAAGCTACAATTAATTGCTCGCATAAAAAATCATTTAAATCCATTCAGGGGTTGCCTCAGAAACTCAGTGAAAAAAATACTCATACAATTTAAATATAAGTTATCAAGAATTAAAATGAATCTATAGTTACCACCATTTTAGCTATGATAATATGAAAAGTATTTTTAAAGTGGACATGATTTGTTAGTGTTTAAATAGTTTCAATTAATTAACTGATAAGGAAAGTGTTGCAGTGTACGAATGTGCAGCCTTGAAGAACTCCATGAATAGATAAGTAGATATTAGTATTTGTGTATATAAGTGATGAGTGTCGTAATTAATTAGGTAGAATAATTGATTGATTATGTTAAATATGTACAAATCAAATGAGTGAATAGAAACAATTCCTTCGTTTTGGTTATTGGTTAATATAATTTGTAAATTTCTTATAATGTTTTAAAGGAAGTTTGTGTATTTTTTTTTTTTTTATTTACATTTATAATAGTTTGTTATTCTAATTAGTAGAATGTGTTTGGCTTTTATATCAAATAATTTTTGGAGAGTAGAAGAACATTTTTATAATTTTAAATTTATGTAATATTTGACTCGAGGATACTTACAAAAAGACCAATTCATGTCTTAAATATGTGGGATTGTTATTCAATGAAATGGATATGCTCGAAAATCACTTTGTAGGTCATTTAACTTCATAATAACTTAATGCGATCAAATATGTTATTTTTAGGTACAGCTTTCATTGCGCTATTGCGCTTCTTTCTATATTAATTTATATTTTTTTAATGTATAAATTAGAGATGGGTAACTCCGGAGTGAACGACAACAAAGGAACTACTCCGGTTAAGGAGTTACAGCTCCAACTCCGAGTGCTAGTGCGGAACTAGTTCATTTCGGAACTAGAATAATGAGTATTATATGTCATAAATATACGCATATAAAATATAAAATACTTTACTTTCTGCTGGAAAATTCATAAGACATCCATACTTTTTCTTTGTAAAATAATTAAATAAAATACACAATTCAAATTTGTTAGCTGGATATAACCTAAAAATCATATGTTAGACTGTTAGTTTCTATCTTTTTGGAACTATCAACAGAAAGGAGTGAGAACGAGATGCGCGCGCAACCACTGTCAGAGCGGCTGCAGTTCGACGTATCTCTCCCCACTCCATGGAACTAACATAGTTCCGGAGTTGTTGGAACGATCAAAACAAAGGAGTGAAGTACGTGATGCGCGCACATCCACTCGGAGCGGCTCACTTGAGCTTCGCTCCACGTTGAACTGGAACGACGTTCGGAGTTGGAACTACTCCGCGGAACTAGTTCCGAGTCATTATAACTCCGGAGTGAACTAACTCCGTCTGATGAACTACATTTCCCATCCCTAGTATAAATAAATGATAATAATAATAATCCTTTTGGCGAGTAAACTCGCCAATTGGCGAAGGGAGAATTTTACTAACAAACAGTATCACAAAAATCTTCGAGTTCTGCAAGCATTAGTATGACATAATTGTTCTATATCGAACCGAGACGGTACGGTGATTTTAGTAGATTAAAACAGGTATTTAATTTGAAAACTACAATTACTACAAATGTGTAAAAAATAACTATTATTTTTAAATTGCATTAATGCATTTAACAAGAAAAGTAATTACACCTTTTAACTATCAAATTTTTTACAGTTTCAAGCTTCCGACGACTACTACGACACCACCTGGTGGCAACCTTGTTAACTATCAGAGAGGAATAAGTACCCCACATCTGATTACTTAAAGACTAAAGACAGTACTGTTCCGGTTTTAATTATTTTGTAGTTACTATCGGCGCAGAAATTATGTACACTCGAGTTTTAAAGTTGGTTTTTAAGATAGAAAGATGCCCCAGAAAAATCAAATATCACCACCGTTTTCCTCGTATAATTATACGTTATAAATTATCAATTTTTAAATTTTATTAAATAATTTTTATCCTAGTTGGAACACAAAGTTGGGAGTTGGTACGACTGTTAGATTGAATAGGTTCGGTGTTTTAGTGATGTGCTGAAATATTTGAATTACATTGTTTAGGGAAGTGTAACGGTATGACAGGTATTTCTATCATATTCTATAATAGTGGTTCTCAACCTTTTAGCACTGGCGCCCCCCCTTTGAACACTGAAGATAGCTCACGCCTCCCCTCCAGTCAATAATTGGTTGGTTCAAGTTAGAACAGTGAAATTATGAAACTGACGATGCTAACTCTACATTAGAAAAAGCTGGGATGCAAAATAAAAATCAAGATATATTTAAATACGAAAGTTTATTTGATGGTTTTGAAAGTTTTTTTGAAGTTATACTTCTTTGCGCCCGTTACACTTTGGGATGGGATGTTGGTCGAGAAACCGCGTCACGCTGAAAAGTAAGAACAAATTTTTAAGAACTATCGATTAATCGATTGTTAATCGAAGAAATTTAATCGAAGAAATTACTGATAATGATAATATAGGTGTATAATATAATAATGAAGTCACGTATAATATATTGAAGATAAATATATTGAATAATATTGAAAAATGTCTTATATTTCATTTATATATCCTGTCTGTTTGTGTGCGTGAGTGGGTGTATGAGAATGGCCAAAGAAGTATAACTTCCACCGTGTGGTCCGACGCACACCCAATTTTTTTTAACAAAACATATATTTTTAAATTGTTTTTCTTTGTACCCTCACGCCTCCCCTGAAATTCTCTCACGCCCCCCCCCCCCCAGGTTGAGAACCACTGTAAAGCTATAATATTTAAAGAAAAGTCTTCAACTGCAGTAATTGCTCTAGAACTAATGTATGGCTTGCAGAACAGTTTAGTGATATGGACTAACTTACGCTAACATATCGTTTTGATGTGACATTTATTAGTGTAAAATCGTCCATAGCGCATGAGTCACGCGCCGCTGCCAACGTCTGATTTTAAAATTGACCTTGGCTTTTCACCGCACTCGAGAGCAGCGATAACATCACGCCCATGCACTCTGTTATCTGATAGGCGAAGCTCAACCTTGAGCCTGCAATTGATTGGCAGGTAGCCCGCTACACTCAACTGTACTTGTTGCGCCCGGGGCGGGCTCAGGCCCGGATTAGCAACTATTTGCGCCCTAGGCCAGAGTTCTACATTACGCCCCCTCCCGGCAGACGTTCGGGGGGGGGGGCATTTTCGGCATATTAAATGGTGCGCCCTACCTTTCCGGCAAAACTGAAAAAAAATTGTGTTGGAGATTACAAATATCTCGTTTATTATTTATTTATTTAGGCCTAGATTATCAGTCATCTTACACATTCATTTGCGAGAAAATAATTTAAATCAATCAGTCAATAATAGCGATATTCCCAAATGTGTGAAAAGGAAATACAGAAAAGGATATGTTGAAAACACTACTTAAATAACACAAACAATACTGTATAATTAAGTAAGTACATTTATTAACACAACACGGTATTTACTAACGAAATGACTTTTAACATCGTTTTAAAATTTCCTCTTTCTGGCTTTGGCCCAGGCAAACGATTGGATGGTGTTGGTGAAATCCAATGTTTTCGTTACATCATTTTCAATATTGAGGAGAGCGAGAGAGTTGAGCTTTGTTTGGGTCATGTTTGACCTATGGTATTCCTTGATCCTTTTTAAGCAGGAAAATGACCTAAAAATACAATTAAATTGTGACACTTATAAAAAAAAATTATACAGAAAACAAAGCAATAAAAAAGTAGACTATTCAATTTTATGAAGTGATTAAAGATTCATAAAAACACGTATTACGTAGTATATTAAAAAGTTAGAGTAATTTGTGGAATCTTACTTTCCCATGAAAACCTGTGTGTGATCCCAAGAAGCTGACAAAGTAGACTTTGTTTAGTATTTGTTTACGTTATTTTAGTTTATATTAAAATCTTGAGCATTGAAATTGTAATACAAAGTAAAAAGTTTGTTATTGTTTGACTTACCTCTCGGCTGATGCGTTTGTTACTGGAGTACAAATAAACATTCTTAGCAAAATTTCTACATTTGGATAGATATCTTCCAATTTGTTTCCTATGATCCACTTGTACAAAGACAACGGCTTTTTATTTTCCATTTTGTTTGATGACATGTGCGACCTCAGGTGGACAAGTTCATCAAAGATTGCCGGCTCTAAATCATTTTCAAATACACTGAGAAGTTTGTTAACCTCAACTTCAATTTCTTCTGTCGTGAGATGTGAGAGTTTTATTATTGCAACAAACCTTGTAACAAATTCCTCATAGGCATGCATTCTTGCTGTAAGTTCTTGTTTAACTTTATCAATTATCGGAATAAATGTGTTAACTCTAAAGCTGTCTCTTCCAGTAGTAAAGGAAACTTCCCCATCTCGAGTCTCATCATCTTGAAGTTTTCTTGTTTTCTTACGTCTGTTATCAAGCTCATAAACTTTGGTTTCACTAACATCAAGTGCTTTGTTTTCATAAATATCAAACTGATTTCTGAGCTCTTCAAAGAAGGATATCAGTGAGTTGAAAACTTCTGTTACGGCCAATGCATCAGTGTCTTCATTTTGCACATATTTGTTAACCTTATTGAGCCTGAAAAGAATAGTACCCCATAACTTGACCATTATAGCTGTTTCCAAGCGGTTCAATCTGCTTAGGAGGCCTTTAGCTTCTGCTCGAGTGTTAGCCTTCTGATCTGTGTCACTTTCCAATATTTCTAGAGCTCTGATAATTGCAGGCCATTCTTCTTGTAAGGCTCTTAAAGCGTCATGTCTAGCAGACCATCTTGTTGTGGAAAGGCTTTTGGTTGTTAGTGTCGTGTTTTTGCAATTATTTAACACCGCCCATCTATGTGTAGAGCTAGAAAAAAAATTATACAGCTCTTGAAGCAGAGTAAATAGTGACACTGCCTCAATACAAGAATCTACGGCGTGAGTCCCAACTAGGTTTAGAGAGTGTCCTGCACACGGGATATATGATGCAAGTGGACTGACATCAAGAATTCTAGCCTGTAGTCCTGAATATATTCCAGACATGTTCGAAGCGTTATCGTAGGATTGCCCGCGGCACTTTTGTATGTCCAGACCGTAACGCTGCAGAGTGTCAATCACAGAGTTAAACATGTCAAGAGCCTTATGTCCAATATGTGGTAAAAACTTGAGAAATCTTTCAACAGGCTCTCCATTTTGTTTCACATAGCGTATTACAAATGATAGTTGGTCTACGTGGGAAATATCAGGCGTTGAATCGACAATCAATGAAAAATACTGAGAGCTTTTAGCCTCCTCTATTATATAGTCTGTAACTTTCTTGCCAAGGAGTTCAATAAACTCATCACAAATAGTGGACGAAAGATAGGAAATATGTCCTTTGCCAGGGTTTCCATACTTTCTGATATGTTCACGCAAAAAGGGATCAAATTCAGCAAGAACTTCTAGTAACATCATGTAGTTTCCATTCGAGTTGGAACCAAATAACTCTGTTGACCCCCTAAATGGCAATCCTCGTGAAGCTAGAGCTTTTATGACCACAACCACTCTTTGAAGTAGCATTTGCCAGTAATTCATTTCTTGATCAATCATTTCAGTCAATTGGGAATTAACCTTTCCTAGTTTCTCTCCTCTCTCTTTTAAAGTGATTGTATTGTTTTTGTGTGAAACTGAGTTTTCATGCTCTTTTAGCCTTGCTGTAACATTTTTCCAGTCACTAAAGCCATTTTTCACGAAAGATGATTCCGACTGAGATTCTGAATGGAAAAGACGGCAAGGGCCACAAAAAACTGAACATTTGCTTTCAGAGTAGACGAGCCATGCTCTATTTTGTTTTTCCCCATTTGCTAAATGTCTATAAAAATGTGTACTTGAAAAACTCCAAAAACGGTTGCCATATTCCTTCTTTGCCTTTGAGAAATTCCCTCCTTTATTTTGAATTATCCCATGTTGAGACACATAATCACGTAGTTCATTATTTACAACCCAGTTTGCTGGATCGTGATCAAAACAAAATGGTTCAATTTCAGGTTCATGTTCTAGTGGTGTTGGCTTATCAATGCTATTGGAAGGGCTCTCAGGGTCGGGGTCTCTCTGTGGTTCGGATTCAAATGCTAAAGATCTTGTGTCCGGTTCCGTTTCTGTCCCTGAAGTAAAAGACTGCATATGAACAGAGGTACTAGCAGTACTAGGATCAAAACAAAATGGTTCAATTTCAGGTTCATGTTCTAGTGGTGTTGGCTTATCAATGCTATTGGAAGGGCTCTCAGGGTCGGGGTCTCTCTGTGGTTCGGATTCAAATGCTAAAGATCTTGTGTCCGGTTCCGTTTCTGTCCCTGAAGTAAAAGACTGCATATGAACAGAGGTACTAGCAGTACTAGGATCAAAACAAAATGGTTCAATTTCAGGTTCATGTTCTAGTGGTGTTGGCTTATCAATGCTATTGGAAGGGCTCTCAGGGTCGGGGTCTCTCTGTGGTTCGGATTCAAATGCTAAAGATCTTGTGTCCGGTTCCGTTTCTGTCCCTGAAGTAAAAGACTGCATATGAACAGAGGTACTAGCAGTACTAGGAGTACTGGTGTCCAAAAATAAACCGTCATCTTTTTTGGTTTGGGTCTTATCTTGTTCTTTAGACAGCCAATTTTTCATTGTCCCAGAGAACTTCTTGCTCTCCTCTGTTTTCAATTTAGCTCTTTTTCTGAATTCAGCCCCAGATGGGCGTTTTTTTGGTTGGCTCATTTTAATACCTGCATAAAAACCACGACATTATTAGTACCACATATAACAAGAAATTGGAACTGATTTGACTTTAAATGTAATGTATTCATATTTTCATTTACTGTACTCTATTTGGCTTCGTCCTGTCCAAACTGACCGACTACCTAACTCATACATAATAAACGCACAGTACAGTATTATTTTTTAGTTGGCAAAACTGAGGCACAAATTTGATAAATTCATCAAAGACTGATTTTATAACTATTATAATTATAAATATTATATAAATGTAATAATTCTAAATAATAGTTATATATTATATAGCTATTATATAATTATAACTTAATAGTATTATACTATATAATATTATAAATTATTAAAAGAAATATAAAAAACCTAATGATTTGTAGGGATGGACACGAAACCGAAACTATTTCGGTTTCGTCGATTCGAGAAATCTACCTTAGGCTTGGTCCGAGTGGGATTTTTTATTTTGTTTTTTAAATCTTAAAACACTTGTGTCACAAAAACTAAGTCAAACTATACATATTTATTGTTTTTTTTTTTTTTTTTTTTTAAATGCTCGCATACAAACATGCAATAAAGTCACACGCACTTATCTAATTCATTTTATGAAACCGAAACGAAACTATCAAAGTTTCGTTTCGTTTCGTTTCGTGTCCATCCCTAATGATTTGTAAAAAACTAACTGTCCATGGCAGGGATCGAACCTAGAATTTTCGAACTACAGGCGAAGACGCTTAACAATGAACAAATTGAACGTAGACGGTAGACTCACATGTAACTTTTTTATCCCTACTGTACTTGAGGGATAGGATTTCGCTCACTTCGTTCGCTCATCTAATAACGTTTAAACCCTTTTAGGCAAAGCAATTAATCTCGGTACATCAATATTTAATTTCAAACTATTGTTTTTCGCAGTTTTAGCCACAAAATGTATTTGTAACTTTTTTTATAAATGACACAAGACACAGTGGCGCTGTACCAGAAGCAGGAGGTTAGGCACAGCAGGTGCAGGTGAAAACTTCGTTCTCATCACTCAATAACCAAATTATATAAATAAGGTATATTATGAATTGTTTTAAAAACTTACCTTGGGTAAAACCCAACAAGAAGAATACTTCGTAATGCACAACAAAATCACACGATAACCTAACCTCACACCACACGCACTTGATAGCTTGTTACTGACTACTGTTCACAGAGGGCGTGGGTTCGGTGGGATAGCAGTGACACGTGATCGTGAGCCATTCAGCGGCCACCCCCCCCCCCCCCCACCCAACCCTCACTTCACTTCTATTTCAAGGCAGCGCCGGACGCTCGCTTCTGACGCTCGTCTAGGAAAATAAAAATATACAATATTTTTTTGCCATCCCTTGCCCTGCGCCCCCCGCAAGCTTGCGCCCTAGGCCATGGCCTAGGTTGGCCTTATGGGTAATCCGGGCCTGGGCGGGCTACTGCAAATTAGCTTCAAATATTTAATTACATTAATTTTCAATATTATGTCCTTTACGTTAGAAACTTAAAAAAATGGAAAAGATGCTATTATTTACAATAAACACAAATATCGTGAAACGTATTCTGTTAAAAATGGAGATATAGGCCTAATATGGAAATGCTTGGGAAGAAATTGTAAAGCATCCATCACAACAAATAGGGAAAAGACTGCATTTTTTCTTCGAAAGATTGTCACTCAGGACCACATCCAGTTACATTGAGAATGCTGACTCCTACTTCTGCGCCTGAGAAAATTCATCCTACTAGTTGTAAAAGTCCGGTTAATAATTCACAAAGTAATCATGAAACATCTGAAACTCCTGTCTCTGTTCGTCCTGCTCATCTAACTACTTCCTTGCCGACTCTCCAATCACAGGTAAATGAGGAAACCGAGCGAAGTGTCAGTGATACTCAAGCTGAAAATGACAGTTTGAAAGAAGAACTGGCAAGATTGCGGAATGAGATGAAAGCTATACTTGATCACTCAATAGAGTCAGACCAGCGACTACTTCAGTATACGGAAGAAGTTTTCCCTCATCCACATCCTAAGCCAAGCATTGATCCGGTAACCTCGGAATCTCCGTCAGTCTCACAGAGCCAAACACAATTTGAACTAGACATAGCTAATCTTAAAATTCAACAGCTTCAATGTCAACTAGAAACATTTAAGTAGTAGGGAAACAGCGACTTACCAACGCCCATGAAGAGTTTTCGCCAAATGAAGAGTCGGGGGTGGGGGAAGGTCACGTGACCTTAATCGATTTTTAATGGGCTTTGATTTGACTTTGATTGACTTTGATTTGATTTTGATTGACTTTGATTGACTTTGATTTGATTTTGATTGACTTTGATTGACTTTGATTTGATTTTGATGGCGGCGGTCACGTGACCGGATCCAAGATGGCGGCTTACACTCAAACAGTTTATATTGTATTGCATGCGTATCTGTACACGTGTATCAAATTTGAGCGAAATCAGATGGTAAATAACGAAACTAGATCCAAAGTGGTGGGGGTAAAGATAAGTTCAAAGGTGTTATTCTTGGGAAAATTTTGTTATAGGTAGGTCGGAAATGGTGTACACCGGTGGGGTAATAAAGACTTTCGGGGGGTCGAAAAAAATTTCCAAGGCTCTAGGACGCACCGTTTTCGAGATATAAGCAAAAAACCACTTTTTACGATTCGATTTCTGTATCTCTCCTATAAATTAAGATTCAACACTTTACGCCCTAGTACTCTGTAAAGGGAATGTATTGATTGTTTCGGAGAATACCTTCGGGGGTTTCCGGAGATTGTCGGGAACCTTCGGCAATCGTCGAGGTCCTGTGTAAGCACACCGGTCGGCGATCAGTTGTCGACGAGCCTTCGAGCGGCAAGTACTGTTCTCTCCTGACTCTTTGATTCCTGCCTGCGCAGAACTTCTCTGTTGGTGAGTATTTAGAAAATATACGGTCGGTGTTAGAGACAGGCCTTGAGTCCTTGTGATTCGGCCAGTTTTAAACACCGATCAGTCCTTTAGCCAACTTTGCAAGGCTAAAGTTTGCTAAAGGACTCGCGGGGGATTCCGTGAGAGTGGTGGGACGCACTCTCGGCCAACTTCGACTTGGCAGCGGATACCCGGGTGGGGCCAGCGTGTGACGCACTGGCTTTTCCTCATAAGGCAACTGCCGTTAGGAGTCGTCACTAGGTTCCCTTAGCTTGCTTTTACTCTCCCCAGTGCCGTGTTAGAACACCGATGTGTCTAACACTGAGCCACTTTCTGGTCTTGTGAATTTTTCCTCATGATAAATAACAATTTCAATATACAGACATGAACTTTGACGCTTTCGTACAGAATCAGTCATACGTCTGAAACATAACCTCACTTTTTGAGACTTTATTAATTGTACTCTCTAGGAACATAACCTAACTTATCTTATCTTCACCAAGATATTGAAAAACATTTTCTACAGAGTTTCTAGAATTATACATACCCGAGTAGATAGATATTGAGAGTTTAACCAAAGTTATTACATAACCTCACTTTTTGAGACTTTATTCATTGTACTCTCTAGGAACATAACCTAACTTATCTTACCTTCACCAAGATATTGAAAAACAATTTCTACAGACATTTCTAGTATTATACATACCCGAGTAGATAGATATTGAGAGTTTTACCAAAGTTATTACATAACCTCACTTACGACCTAAAATATAGTAGGATCTTTGTTATTTTTTGATTAACGTAGTAGCATCTAATAAAATAATATTTTGATTCACGTAGTAGTAATATATATATTACGATGGTTTCAGGTCAAACCTCATTCAGTCTCAGACTTTTGAACGAGACACATCTAGCAGCTCCGCTATTTTTCA